>CM075743.1:39327565-39705065 GCA_037974335.1 Prionace glauca | reverse complement strand
ACCCATATTCTAAATAAACATTATATACACAAGTTAGACATTTGTAAATTGGTATAGTAATTGTTGAGTGGAGGGATCTTGAGCCTTGCATTTAACGTAACATTTCTAGAAAGCTTCAACTACGCAGAGTTCCAAATATGGTCCTGCATGGGATCATTCATACGGGCTTGCTGCTTTCTGAGTTCTGTCCTAGATTCTATGCTGACTAAGGACTACATACTTTATTCTGTGGTTGGTGTCGCTCTTCAATTCGTTGTTGATCCATAGAATCCTGACTGTGCAGAAGAAGGCCATTCGACTCATCAAGTGTGCACTGACTGCAATCCCACCCAGACCCAATTCCCGTAATCCCATATATTTTACTCTGCTAATCTCCCTCGGTCAATTTAACTTGGCCACATCTTTGGACTGTGAGAGGAAACTGGAGCACCCAGGGGAAACCCACACAGACATGGGGAGAACATGCAAACTCTGCACAGTCACCCGAGGCCGGAATTGAACCTGGGTCCCTGGCGCTCTGAGGCAGCAATGCTAACCACTGTACCACTATGTGCTCCTCCAAAGATGTGCAGGTTAGGTTGATTGGCCATGCTAAATTGTCCCTTTGTTTCAGGGGGACTAGCTAGGGTAAGTGCATGGGTTATGCAGCTAGGCCGTGGGTGGGATTGTAGTCAGTGCAGACTCGATGGGCCGAATGACCTCCTTCTGCACTGTAGTAATCTATGATCCTTTTCTCTGTCAGGGGCCTTACTCCACATGCACACAGCTCCCATCATTACAATACCACACAGTCTTAAATCCTGACAGCTCATACACAAACTCAATTTGTCACTTATGAAGGAAAAGCTCATGCTATTCTGTTTCTGATACTTATGTTGTGTGATGAAGTTCCTTCTCTTCCTAGCTTTTATATTTATCTTGTTTGCTAACGACAATATTGTCATTTTGGTTCTTGTGCATTTCCATCGTTAGAACGATTTCAGCAGAACCTCCTTCTGACATATAGGCAGGAATTCTCCAGCCATTCAAACCATGGCACTGCCAGTGAGAACAGAGAATTTTGCACTCTACCAAATCTCCATTCATTGCAGCAAGACTGGAGAAACCCAGCTGCAGGAGAGGTTGGAGAACCTAGACAGCAATCTCAGTTACCTTTTCTGCTTGAATTTGCTGAATTGCTAGTTTTCTTTAACACATTTCTGAGACAATAGGAAGTATGGACAGAGTGTATAATGAATGGGAGGCTGGTTTGCGTGATGGACTAGGCTTCTTAGGCAGAGCAGGAGCCATGCCAAGCTGTGATACAACCAGAAAAAATGCTTTCTTTGGCGCATCTGTAAAGGTTGGTAAGAGTCATAGCTGGCATGACAAATTTTCTTAGCTTCCTGAAGAAGTAGAGGCATTGGTAGGCTTTCTTAACTATCATGCGGAGGTGGGTGAAATGGGGGGTCCAGGACAGGTTACTGGTGATCTAGACACTATAAACTTGAAGCACTGTACCATTTAAAGGTTTCATTAAAGGGAAGTCGTGTCTGACAAATTTACTGGAGTTCTATGAGGATGTGTCTAGGGCAGTGGATGGAGGAGAGCCGGTGGATGTGGTCTTTCTGGATTTTCAGAAGGCGTTTGACAAAGTACCTCACAAGAGGTTATTGCAGAAGGTCAGGGGACATGGAGTTGGGGGTAGGGTGTTAGCGTGGATAGAGGATTGGTTGTCAAATAGGAGGCAGAGAGTGGGGGTCAATGGATGCTATTCGGATTGGCGGTTGGTGACTAGTGGGGTGCCCCAGGGGTCAGTGCTGGGGCCTCAGCTATTTACCATTTATATAGATGATCTGGAGGAGGGAACCGAGTGCAGGGTGTCGAAATTTGCTGATGACACCAAGATTGGGGGAAAGGCAAATTGTGCGGAGGGTGTGGAGAGTCTGCAGAAGGATCTAGATAGGCTGGGCGAATGGGCCAGGAAATGGCAAATGGAATTTAATGTTGGCAAGTGTGAGGTGGTCCACTTTGGTAGGAGGAATGGTAGGAAGGACTATTACTTACGGGGCGAAAAACTGCAGCAGGCGACGGTGCAGAGGGACCTCGGGGTCCTTGTGCATGAGTCGCAAAAACCCAGCTTGCAGGTGCAGCAGGTGGTCAGGAAGGCGAATGGGATGCTGGCCTTCATAGCGAGGGGGATTGAATATAAAAGTAGGGAGGTCTTGCTGCAGCTGTATAGGGCATTGGTGAGGCCGCAGCTGGAGTACTGTGTGCAGTTTTGGGCGCCGCACCTGCGCAAGGATATTTTGGCCCTGGAGGGAGTGCAGAGGAGGTTTACTAGGCTGATACCGGAGTTGAGGGGATTGAGCTATGAGGAGAGGCTGAATAAACTAGGCTTGTACTCGTTAGAGTTTAGAAGAATGAGGGGAGATCTCATTGAGACGTATAAGATGATGAATGGGATGGATAGGATAGAGGTGGAGAGACTGTTCCCGCTCAAAAAAGACAGTAGGACTAGGGGGCACAGCCTCAAGATAAAGGGGGGGCGGTTTAGAACAGAGTTGAGGAGGAACTTCTTCACTCAAAGGGTGGTGAATCTCTGGAATTCTCTGCCCGTTGAAGTGGTGGAGGCTGCCTCGCTAAATATTTTAAAGAAACGGGTTGATGGGTTTTTGATAAGAGAAGGGATTAAGGGTTATGGGGAGAGGGCGGGAAGGTGGAGCTGAGTCATGACAGATCAGCCATGATCTTATTGAATGGCGGGGCAGGCTTGAGGGGCCAGATGGCCTACTCCTGCTCCTATTTCTTATGTTCTTATGTTCTTATTTCTACTTCATTCCCATTGATGAAGATAGGGCATGTTTTCCACTACACTTCCTGAAGCCGATAACTATCTTCTTCATTATGTTGAAATCAGGAGAGAGATTATTGTCGCCACACCAGTTCACCAGACTCTCTATCTCATTCCTGTACTCTGCCTCGTCTTGATATCCAACTCATTACAATGGTGTCATCAGCAAACTTGAAAATTGAGTTGGAGGGGAACTTGGCCACACAGTCATAGGTGTAGAAAAGTATAGTAGAGGGCTGAGAACACAGTCTTGTTGGGCACTGGTGTTGAGGATGATTGTGGAGGATAATGTTTGTCAAACATGATTTCCCTTTCAGAAACCATGTTGACTCTGCTTGATTACATTCTGATTTTTTTAAATGGAATGCTAATACCTCCTTAATAATGAACCCTAGATTTTCCCAATGACGGATGTTAGACTATCCAGCTGACAGATTCCTGCTTTATCTCCCCTCCTTTCTTGAACAGAGGTGTTACATTCGCTGTTTTCCAATCCGCAGATACCTTTACAAAATCTAGGGAATTTTGGAAAATTACAACCAATATATCACTATCTCTGCAGCCACTTCTTTTAAGATTTGCATATGAGAATGCAAATCATCAAGTCCTGGGGACTTGTCAGCCTTTAGTCCCACTGGTTTTCTGAGTACTTATTCTCTAGACATTGCTACAAGTTCCTTGCTCCCTTCCCCTCATTTTCTCACTATTTGGATTTTTTTCATCTTTTTCACTATGAAGGCAGATACAAAATATTTGTTCAAAGCCTCTGCCATTTCTTTGTTTCCCAATTCCTGAGTCCCATTCTCAACCGACCAACACTTATTGTCACTCTTCTTTTTATATACCTGCAAAAGCTTTCATCAACATTTTTATATTTCTTACTCATTTTCTCTCATACTCCAAATTCTCCCTCATTATTAATTTTTAATGGCCCTTTTCAAAAAATCTTTCCAATCTCCTGGGCTTAACTTGCAGCATTGTACATTTTTTCTTTCAATTTGATACCGTCCTCAACTTCCTTAGTTGGCTGTGAATGGAGAATCCTTTTCACAGAGTATTTCTGTTTCAATAGAATGTATTTTTCTGGGGAGTTATGAAATATCTCCTTAACTATCTGTTACTCTTCCTCCACTGTCTTACCTTTTCACCTATTTGCCCCATCTACTTTAGCAAACTCTGTTTTCATGCCCTTGCAATTGTTTTTCAGGTAAATAAAACACTCAATGGGATTGAAAAAGTAAATGTTAACCAAACGTTTCTCCTTCTGGAGCAGTCCAGGCCAAAAGGACATAGTTGTAGAGTAAGAAAGGGGAGGTTCAAGATAGAGAAAGAACATAGAACATAGAACACTACAGCACAAACAGGCCCTTCGGCCCACGAGTTGCGCCGATCACATCAACACCTATCTATAACCCCCAATCCCATAAAACCCCATATACTCATCCAGAAGTCTTTTAAAAGACCCCAGCGGGTTCGCCTCCACCACCACTGACGGCAGCCGATTCCATTCACTCACCACCCTCTGAGTGAAAAATGTACCCCTAACATCACTTCTGTACTTTCCTCCCCGCACCTTAAATCTGTGTCCTCTCGTAGCGACCATTTCAACCCGGGGAAATAGCCTCTGAGAATCCACCCTTTCCATTCCTCCCAACATCTTATAAACCTCTATTAGGTCGCCTCTCAACCTTCGTCTCTCCAGGGAAAAGAGACCCAGCTCCCTCAACTTAACTTCATAAGGCATGCCTCCCAATCCAGGCAACATCCTTGTAAATCTCCTCTGTACCCTTTCAATAGCTTCTACGTCTTTCCTACAGTGAGGCGACCAGAACTGCGCACAGTACTCCAAATGAGGCCTGACAAGGGTCCTGTAAAGTTGCAGCATTACCTCCCGACTCCTAAACTCAATCCCTCGATTAATGAAGGCCAGTACACCAGATAGGGAGAAGCTACTTTTCAGAGGGTTATGAGTCTATGGAACTCACTGCCCCAGAGTGCACTGGATGCGGTATCAATCAATGGATTCAAAAATGAGAGATAAATATTTGACCAAAGGCAGGATAAAGGGTATGGGGAAAAGGCAGAGAAGTGGAGTTAGGCTGAGTTGGAAGTCAGCCATGATTATATAGAATGATGGAGCGGGCTCAAGGGGCTAAATTGACAATTCTCGTTCCTAATTCCTACGTTCCTATGTTTTTATTTCAGTTTAAAGCAGTAGTTTCAGATCCAAATTTCTCACCCTCAAACTGAATGTGAAATTCTACCATGTTATGGTTATTCCTGTGACCGTAGAGGATCTTTTACTATAAGGTATTTCAATGATCTTGTTTTATTACATGCTACCAGTCTAAAATAATGTGTTCCCTAGTTTGTTTCAGAAAATATATTAAGAAACAATACGGAATATTTCAAGCTACCTTTGCCAATTTTATTTATCCAATCTATATGAAAATTAAAATCTCCAATAATCAATAATTTCTACACACATAGGAGACTGTTAAATAAGTTAAATACCCATGGCCTTAAGGATAAGATCCTGGCATGGATAGAGGATTGGCTAACTGGCAGAAGGCAGAGAGTGGGGATAAAGGGGTCTTTTTCAGGATGGCAGCCAGTGACTTGTGGTGTGTCTCAGGGGTCAGTGCTGGAACCACAACGTTTCACGATATACATTAATGATTTGGGGGAAGGAACTGAAGGCACTGTTGTTAAGTTTGTAGATGATACAAAGATATGTAGAGGCACTGGTAGTATTGAGGAAGCAGGGGGGCTGCAGAAGGACTTGAACAGGTTAGGAGAGTGGGCAAAGAAGCGGCAAATGGAATACAATGTGGAAAAGTGTGAGGTTATACACTTTGGAAGGAGAAATGGAGACATAGACTATTTTCTAAATGGGAAAATGCTTAGGAAACCAGAAAGACAAAGGGACTTGAGAGTCATTGTTCAAGATTCTCTTAAGGTTAATGTGCAGGTTCAGTAGGCAGTTAGGAATGCAAATGCAATGTTAGCATTCATATCGAGAGGGCTAGAATACAAGAGCAGACCTCTTGTATTCCTGAGGCTGAAGACTCTGGTCAGATCCCATTTGGAGTATTGTGAGCAGTTTTGGGCCACATATTTAAGGAAAGATATGCTGGCCTTGGAAAGGGTCTGAGGAGGTTCACAAGAATGATCCCTGGAATGAAGAGCTTGTCATGTGAGGAGTGACTGAGGACTCTGGGTCTGTACTTGTTGGAGTTTAGAAGGATGAGGGGGGACCTTATTGAAACTTACAGGATACTGCCAGGCCTGGATAGAGTGAACATGGAGAAGATGTTTCCATTAGTAGGAAAAACTAGAACCAGAGGGCACAACCTCAGGATAAAGGAACAATCCTTTAAAACAGGGATGAGGAAGAATTTCTTCAGCCAGAGAGCTGAATCTGTGGAACTCTTTGCTGCAGAAAGCTGTAATGGCCAGGTCATTGAGTGTCTTTAAGACAGAGATAGATAGGTTCTTGATTAATAAGGAGGTCAGAGGTTATCCAGAAAAGGCAAGAGAATGGGGATGAGAAAAATACCAACCACGACTGAATGGCGGAGCAGACTCGATAAACTAAGTGGCCTAATTCTGCTCCTATGTCTAATGGCCTTATTCCATAATCTTGTCCTCCAAACTGTGTTTGTTGATTTAATTTGTCCAATGTTTATGAAGATTGAAATTCCTAAAATTGGTTCATTGCCTTTGTTATCAGTTGCTCTTATGTTTAATAATGAGCTAGTGAGGTCTTTGCAATCAATGAGGTACATGCAGTCAATTAAATGCATACAGTCAGTGGAACTTGTACAAGCAATGTGATGTCATCTACTGCCAACAACTTTCCACAGCCAGTGAATATGTTCAGGCAAGGGGTTCTGTACAGCTGGAGAGATGTGTGCGGCTGTAGATATTTGCAGCCTGTGCAACATAAGTTTTTTTTATTCTTTCATAACATGTGGTTGTTGCTGGTACGGCTGTCATTTCATTGCCCTTTCAGAGGTCATGTGACGTGTATCTTTAAGCCGTGTGTTGTGGTTACACAATCTGTGCTATTCGGAAGGGGGATCCACATTTAAGACCCAGTGACAGTGCAGAAATGATGATACAGTTCCAAATCAAGGTGGTGAGTGACTTGGAGGAGAATTTGCAGATTATGGTGTTCCCATGTATGTGGTTGAAGTAATAGATTTGGAAGGTACTGCAGTGTATTGCTGCAGAGCATTTTGTAGACAATACGCACTGCTGCCACTAAACGTCAGTGGTAGAGGGAGTGAATGTGGTGCCAATGCACCTGGATGGTGTCAAGCTTCTTGAGTATTTTTGGAGCTGTACTTATCCAGGCAAGTGGGAAGCATTCCATCACACTCGTGACTTGTGCCTTGTAGGTGGTGGACAGGCTTTGAGAGGTCAGGAGGTGAGTTACTCTCTGCAGGATTCCCAGCCTCCAAGCTGCTGTGGTAGCCGCGGTATTTATATGGCTTGTCCAATTCAGTTTCTGGCCAATGGTAGCATCCAGGATGTTGATGGGGGATTCAGTGGTGGTAGTGCTGTTAACATCAAGGAGAGATGAATAGATTCTCTTTTGTTGAAGATGGTCATTGCCTGGCACTTGTGATTTATCAGTCCCAGGCCTAAGTGAATTTTGTCCAGAGCTTGCTACATTTGGACATGGACTGCTTCAGTATCTGAGGAGTCGTGACTAGTGCCGAACATTGCAATCATCAGTGAACACCCCCACCATTGATCTTATGATGAAGGACAGATCATTGATGAAGCAACTGGAGGTTGTTGGGCCTCAGACACTACCCTGAGGGACTCCTGCAGAGACATCCTGGATCTCCAACTATTGATTTCCAATCACTTTGTGCCAAGTATGACTCCGACCAGTGGAAGCTTTCCTCCTGATTCCCATTGACTCCAGTTTTGCTAGGGCTCCATGATTCAACATTCAACCAAGTGCTGCCTTAATGTGAGGGGAAATTGTTCTCATCTCACCACCAAAATTCAGTTCTTTGCCCTTATCTGAGAATGAGGTCTGGAGCCAAGTGGCCCTGACACAACCTAACTGAGCATTGATGAATAGGTTATTGTTGCTAAGCAATCTGCATTTAATAGCACAGTTGATAACACCTTCCATCACTTTGCTGTTGATCAAAAATAGGCTGACAGTGGTAGTGAGCTGGATTGGATGGACAGGACATAGCCTGGCAATTTTCCAACTGTCAGGTAGAAACTAATGTGGTAGTTGTGTTGGAATAGCTACCCTGGATCTCGGAAGGTTCAAGAGAACAAGTCGACAGAAATACGGCCAGAATGAAAGCAGAGCTGGCTGAAGTGAATTGGAAATTAGGTTAAAGGATAGAGATACAGTGACAAATATTTAGGGGCTATTTTGGAATGAACAGAATAGACACATTCCAATGGTTAGGACAAAGCACAAAGGACAGATACACCAACCATGGTTAACTAGAAAGATTAAAGTCAGCATCAAATTGAAAGAAAAAGCACATAATAGTGCAAATTCAGGTGGCAGGTCAGTAGATTGGCACAATAATAGGAACAGCAAAAGATGACACAAAGATTAATAAGGAGAAAAAAATTAGATTACAAGAGAAAACTACCCAGAAATGTAAAAACAGGTAGTAGGAGTTTCTATAAATATCTAAAAAAGAAAAGTTAACAATGTGAGTGTTGGTCCGAAAGGAAATGAGTCTGGAGAATAAATAAGGAAAACAAGGAGATGGTAGATAAAGAACAAAGAACAAAATCAGCCCAGGAAACAGGCCCTTCGGCTCAATGAGCCCACGCCACCATCTCAACACCACCAGTCCACCTCTCTACCCATGACCCCTATCTAATGTTTTATGGCCACCCAGATTGAGAGAAACTGATATAGGGACAATTTATTCCTGCCAATCAGCCTAACAGCACATCTTTGGGGTGTGGGAGGAAACCGGACCCCACCCGTTTACCACTTAACGATTTCACGACCTCTTGAACTCTCTCTTCAAAGTTCTTTTCAACTTTCCCTTACGGTACTTGTTGACTATCAGTCTCGTGCCAGTATTTAGATGAATGGAACAGGTACCTTGCATCAGTCTTCACTACAGGGAATACAAGTAACATCCCAGAAGCAGCTAGAAACCAGGAACTGGAAGAGAGGGACTCAGAAAAATTACAGTCACCAGAGAGGTAATACTGAGTAAATTGTTGGACTCGCAGCTGAAAAGAGCCCAAGTCCTGATGGACTTCATTCTAGGCTCTTAAAAGAAATTATTAGTGAAATGATGCATTGGATTAAATTTTCCAAAACATCCCAGATTGGGGGAAGGTTCATTAGATAGGAAGGTAGCAAATGTAACTCCTTCATTCAAAAAGGGAGCCAGAAAGTGAGAAACTACAGGCCAGTTAGAAACATAGAACATAGAACATTACAGCACAAACAGGCCCTTCGGCCCTCGAGTTGCGCCAATCACATCAACCCCACCAATCTATAGACCTATCTATAACCCCCAATCCCATTAAACCCCATATACTCATCCAGAAGTCTTTTAAAAGACCCCAGCGAGTTCGCCTCCACCACCGATGACGGCAGCCGATTCCAATCACTCACTACCCTCTGAGTGAAAAACTTACCCCTAACATCACCTCTGTACTTCCCTCCCCGCACCTTAAATCTGTGTCCTCTCGTAGCGACCATTTCAACCCGGGGAAATAGCCTCTGAGAGTCCACCCTATCTATTCCTCTCAACATTTTATAAACCTCTATCAGGTCGCCTCTCAACCTTCGCCTCTCTAAGGAAAAGAGTCCCAGCTCCCTCAACCTATCTTCATAAGGCATGCCTCCCAGTCCAGGCAACATCCTTGTAAATCTCCTCTGCACCCTTTCAATAGCTTCTACGTCTTTCCTATAGTGAGGCGACCAGAACTGCGCACAGTACTCCAAATGAGGCCTGACAAGGGTCCTGTAAAGTTGCAGCATTACCTCCCGACTCCTAAACTCAATCCCTCGATTAATGAAGGCCAGTACACCATACGCCTTCTTGACCACCTCCTCCACCTGCGAGGCCGATTTAAGAGTCCTGTGGACCCGGACCCCGAGATTCTTCTGCTCTTCAACGCTACTAAGACTCCTGCCCTTGATAGTGTACTCGTTCATCCCGTTGGTTCTGCCGAAATGGGCGACTACACATTTATCCGCGTTGAAGTCCATCTGCCACTTCTCCGCCCATTCCTGCATCCTATCTATGTCCTGCTGCAACTTTTGACATCCTTCCAGACCATTCACAACACCACCGACCTTCGTGTCATCAGCGAACTTGCTAACCCATCCCTCCACTTCCTCATCCAGGTCATTTATGAAAATGACAAACATCAAGGGTCCCAGAACAGATCCCTGGGGCACCCCACTGGTGACTGACCTCCATTCCGAAAAAGACCCATCCACATCCACTCTCTACCTTCTGCAGGCAAGCCAGTTCTGGATCCACAAGGCCAAAGGCCCTTGGATCCCATGCCCTCTCACCTTCTCAAGAAGTCTTGCATGGGAGACCTTATCAAACGCCTTGCTGAAGTCCATGTACACTACGTCCACGGCACTTCCTTCGTCAATGTGTTCAGTCACATTATCGAAGAACTCAACTAGGCTCGTAAGGCACGACCTGCCCTTGACTATTCCATGCTGACTATTCCTGATCATGTCAAACCTCTCCAAATGCTCGTAAATCTTGTCCCTCAGAAGCCTCTCCATCAGCTTACCAACCACTGAGGTCAGACTCACCGGGCGGTAATTTCCCGGGCTATCTCTGTTCCCTTTCTTGAAAATAGGGACTACATCTGCAATCCTCCAATCTTCCGGAACCTCTCCCGTCTCCATTGACGACGTAAAGATCATCGCCAGGGGCTCTGCAATCACTTCCCTCGCCTCCCACAGTATCCTGGGGTACATCCCATCTGGTCCCGGCGACTTATCTATTTTGATAGAATTCAAAAGTTCTAACACATCCTCCTCCTTAATGTCCACGTACTCAATCTTTTCCATCTGCTGCAAGTCCATAGCAAGATCTCCCAGATCAGCTTCCACTGTGAATACTGAGGCAAAGTACTCATTAAGCACCTCCGCCATTTCTTCTGGTTCCACACAGACCTTTCCCCCTTCACCTTTTATAGGTCCTATCCTTTCCCTTCTCACCCTTTTACCTTTCACATATTTATAGAAGGCCTTGGGATTTTCCTTAATCTTACCTGCCAAGGTCTTCTCATGACCCCTTCTGGCTCTCCTAATTTCCCTTTTAACCTCCTTTCTACAGTCCTTATACTCTTCAAGATCCTTAACCTCTCCTAGTTCCCTGAACCTTTTGTACACCTTCCTTTTCCTCCTGTCTAGGTTCAACACAGCCTTCGTGCACCACGGTTCCCGCGACCTACCAAAACCCCCTTGTCTCATCGGAACATTGTCATGCAGAGCGCCAGACAAACATTCCTTGAATATCCGTCACCTTCCTTCGGTACTTTTCCCTAAGAATGCCTCCTTCCAGTTTATTTGTCCAAGTAACTTCCTGACTTCCTCGTATCTCCCCTTACTCCAGACAAACACCTTCCTAGCCTGCCTGATCCTATCTCGTTCCAATGCAATTGTGAAGGAGATAGAATTATGGTCACCATTCCCAAGATGCTCTCCTACCGAAAGATCCATCACCTGCCCTGGTTCATTCGCCAGTACCAGGTCAAGTACAGCCTCTCCCCTCGTAGGCTTGTCCACATACTATGTCAGGAAACCTTCCTGAACACACCTAACAAACTCCTCCCCAGCCAAACCCCTTACCCTAGGGATATTCCAGTCGATGTTTGGGAAATTGAAGTCTCCCATCATGACAACTCTGTTTTTAATACATTTCTCCAGAATCTGGTTCCCTATCTGCACTTCAACTTCCCTGTCACTATTGGGCGGCCTATAGAATACACCCAGCAAAGGTTTCGACCCTTTGCTGTTTGTAACTTCCACCCACAGAGACTCTGTAGAGAGTCCCTCCACGGCATCCTCTTTCTCTGCAGCCATGACACTGTCCCTGATTAATAGTGCCACTCCACCACCTCTTCTGCCAGCCTCCCTGTCCTTCCTGAAACATCTGAAACCTGGCACCTGAAGTACCCAGTCCTGTCCCTGAGACATCCAAGTCTCCGTAATGGCCACCACATCACATTCCCAAGCAGCTATCCACGCCCTAAGCTTATCTACCTTATTTACTACACTCCTGGCGTTAGAATAGATACATTTCAGCCCCTCAGTCTGGGCATTTCCCTTCTCCACCCCCTGTCTACCCTAAACATAGAAAGTAGGTGTAGGAGTAGGCCATTCAGCCCTTTGAGCCTGGACTACCATTCAATATGATCATGGCTGATCATGACTTTCAGTATCCCACTACTGCTTTCTCTCGTACCCTTTGATTGCTTTAGCCACAAGGGCCACGTCCAGCTCCCTCTTGAATATATCTAATGAACTGACCCCAACAGTTTTCTAAGGTAGAGAATTCCACAGGTTCACAACTCTTGTGAAGAAGTTCTTCCTCATCTCAGTCCTGAATGCCTTACCCCTTACTCTTCGACTATGACCCATAGTTCTGGACTTCCCCAACATCGGGAATATTCTTCCCTCATCTAGCCTATCCAGTGTCATCAGGGTTTTATATGTTTGTTTGAGATCCTCTCTCATTCTTCTAAATTCCAGTGAATACAAGCTCAGTCAATCCAGTTTTTCTTCATATGTCAGTCCTACTATTCCATAGGTGAATCATCCTGGTGAACCTTCGCTGGACTCCTTCAGTAGTAAGCATGTCCTTCCTCAGACTAGGAGACCAAAGCTGCACATGATACTTAAGGTGTGGCCTCACCAAGGTCCTGTGAACTGCAGCAAGACTCCTTTACTCTAATTTTCTTGCCCTGAAGGCCAGCATGCCATTAGCTTTCCTCGTCACCTGCTATACCTGCCTGCCAACCTTCAGCGATTATTCCACCATGACACCCAGGTCAAGATGCACTTCCCCTTTTCCTAAACTGTCACCATTCAGATAATAATCTTCCTTCCTGTTTGATTTGATTTATTATTGTCATATGTATTAGCATACAGTGAAAAGTATTGTTTCTTGCATGCTTTACAAAGGATACCATTCATAGAGAAGAAAACGAGAGAATGCAGAATGTCGTGTTACATTAATAGGTAGGGTGTGGAGAAAGATCAACTAATGCAAGGTAGGTCCATTCAAAAGTCTGATGTTAGCAGGGAAGAAGCTATTCTTGAGTCGGTTGGTACATGCTCTCAGACTTTTATATCTTTTTCCTGACGAAGAATGTGGAAGTCACTAGGCTGATACCGGAGATGAGGGGGTTGGACTATGAAGAGAGACTAAATAGACTGGGTCTGTACTCGTTGGAGTTTAGAAGGATGAGGGGGGATCTTATAGAGGCGTATAAGATAATGAAGGGGATGGATAGGGTAGAGATAGAGAGATTCTTTCTGCTCAGAAAGGACAGCAGGACTAGAGGGCACAGCCTGAAGATAAGGGGGGGGGGCAGTTTAGATCAGAGTTGAGGAGGAACTTCTTCACTCAAAGGGTGGTGAATCTCTGGAATTCTCTGCCCATTGAAGTGGTGGAGGCTACCTCGCTAAATATATTTAAGTCACGGGTAGATAGGTTTCTGATAGACAGGGGAATTAAGGGTTATGGGGAGAAAGCGGGAAAGTGGAATTGATCCACTTCAGATCAGCCATGATCTTATTGAATGGCGGGGCAGGCTTGAAGGGCTACATGGCCTACTCCTGCTCCTATTTCTTATGTTCTTATGTTCTTAAGAGAAAATGTCTGGGGTATGTGATATCCTTAATTATGCTGGCTGCTTTGCCGAGGCAGTGGGAAGTCTAGACAGGCTCAATGGATGAGAGGTTGGTTTGCATGATGGTTTGAGCAACATTCACAACCCTTTGTAGTTTCTTGCAGTCTTGGGCAAAGCAGAAGACATACCAAGCTCTGATACAATCAGAAAGAATGCTTTCTATGGTGTTTCTCTAAAAGTTGGTGACAGTCATAGTTGACATGCCAAATTTCCTTAGCCTCCTGAGAAAGTAGAGGGGTTGGTGGGCTTTCTTAACTATAGTGTCAACGTGGGGGGGGGGGACCAGGACATGTTGTTGGTGATCTGGACCTCTAAAAATTTGAAGCTCTCGACCCTTTCTACTTCATCCTTATTGATGTAGACAGGGGTATGGTTAATTCATCCACCTTATTACAAATGCTCCTCACATTGGGACATGGAGCCTTCAGGCTTGTTTTTTTGGCATTTAATGCCCTCTTAAAATGATGATATAATGTGGCCCTTTTTAATTTTTGTCTTTGGTTTCTCGGCCTTCCAGTTTTTCCCTTACTCCCTCTTGTTTTTGTTCCCACTTTATTTCCCTCTAACTTCCTCCATTGGTTCCCATCTCACACCACATTAGTTTAAACCCTCCTCAACAGCACGAGCAAACACTCCCCCAAGGACCTTATCCTGCCCAGGTGCAGACCATCCAATTTGACTGGTGCCACCTGCCCCTGAACCAGTTCCAATGTCCCAGGAATTTGAATCTCTCCCTCTTGCACCATCCCTCAAATCACATATTCATCTCAGCTATCCTGACATTCCTACTCTCACTAGCCCGCGGCACTGGTAGCAATCCTGAGATTACTATTTTTGAGGTCCTACTTTTCAGTTTAACTCCTAACTCCCTAAGTTTAACTTGTAGGACCTCATCCCGTTTTTTTACCTATATTGTTGGAGGCTTAACGACAGCTGGCTGTTCACTCTCACCCTCCAGAATGCCCTGCAGCAGTCCGAGGCATCCTTGACCTTTGCACCATGGAGGGAACATACCATTCTGGAGTCTCATTTGCACCCGCAGAAATGTCCCTTACAATTAAATCATCCATTACTATAGCTCTGCCACTCTTTTTCCTGCCCTCCTGTACAGCTGAACCAGCCACAGTGCCACAAACTTGTCGACTGCCACTTTCCCCTAGTGAGTTATCTTCTCCCAGTTTTGGAAGGAGGTGACTGCAGGGATCCCTGCACTACCTTCCTACTCTTCCTTTGCTGGTGGTCACCCATCACCTGTTTCTCTCAGTACATTTTATCTGCGGTGTAAACAACTCACTGAAATTGCTATCAATGACTTCCTCAGCATTGCTGTGAATCTACCCACAGCTCTAGAACCTTCAAGTGATCTAACAGGAGCTGCAATTGGACACACTTCCTGCTCGTGGAGGAACCAGGGACACCGGAAGGACCCCTGAATTCCCACATCACACAGGAGGTGCATGCTACAGGTCTGGGATCTCCTGCCATGACTTAACCCTTAAGTTAATTACAATGCCAAGAGGAAATAAATGAGGAAAAATAAAATAAAAACTACTTAGCAGTCATCAGCCAATTACTTACTATTTCTAAGATTCTTGGTTATCAAAGGAGTGATAGGTTATTGGGGTTGGTAGGTGTAATAATTCTTATTCACCAGTTAAGAGTGAAACAGTGACATACTTAATAACAGATAAAGATTATACAGAAGTTCACAGGCTCTTGACTGCAACCAGCTCCCACATTCTGGAACAGAAACCCCTGCTTACCTCCAACCTGGTCCCCAGTTGATTTCTGGGGTCATGTGACTCTTAGAGAGACAATCACCAAAACCCTCCCCCTTAAGTTCTTTTATGTAATTGATAACAATCAATTTACTCAGTCCCCAATAATTGAACAATAAACATATGAATCCAGTTCATTATAAATGAAGGGGGCGATTCTCTCAGCCTGGGTCAGGAGACATCAGCGGAAGCCATTTAACAAGCCCCCCCATTGGGCTCCACTGTCTTCATGTGTCTCTGGACGCAGGATTTCTGGAATAGCGGTCCCATGACTGAAGACCCCTCCGCCTCCTCCCGCCAGGAGTGCTTCACACCAGCGGGGGGGGGTTTACAACAGCTCCCCACTAATGGTGGTCAATCCCACTGAAGCGAAAAGCCATGGAGCTCCCCTCCCCCACAAAGAGATTGGATATAAAGGCGCTGGCCCTGGGCATTGCCAACCTGCAGTGCCAGCCTGCCTCTGGCACTGCCCAAGGGGCAGAGTGGCACTGCCCACCAGGTATTAGACAGTGCCAAGGGGGCAAGGCCAGAAGGGGTGGTGGGGGATGGAATCCTGTCGCCAGTCCACATTTGGGATTGTTGGATCGTGGGCAGAGGAAAGGAAGTGGGTGGTCGTGGGCTGGCCATGTGGGTTGGGGGGAAGGCGTGGGTGGGTGGGTGGGGGAGGCAGTTGGGGCAGCCAGATGGTCAGGGCTGCAATGGCTGCAATACACAGCTTCATCTACTGAAAACCACCATGTTGACTGACATGAATCATGGTTCGTCTTCTGACTGCTTTGGCTGGCCACTAAATCCCCGACAAATTTGGAAACATAAGTCTTCGTCTCGTTCTGAGGCAATGGTTCATTACAACTCTGCTGGTGAAACCCTCATTGTTGCAAGTGGTGGTTCAATAGCCCAGAAGGAATCATGAGATCCTGGTCTCCAGGGTCCCTCCTGACTGCTTCTTTAGGCTAGACTTTGTGGCTCATTCAGCTTGTCCATTTATCAAATGGGCAGTGTTGGGGGATAACAAATATAAAGGTTGAGGCTTTAATAGGATTGTGTAGTTAGGTTTAAGAATGAGTAATTAATCAGAAAATAATAGAGAAGTGGCTACAGAGTTCTTTGTTACAGAAAACCAGCTTTGTTATAAAGGTTAGCATCTTTGTACAACTTAAAGTCTGCAGAATTTATCTTGCAGAACTAAACAAGCTGACCTTTTTTTTAGCAATAACAACATTTTGGGTCAGACAACAGGAACAGTGTTAGAAATAAAGAGAAGAGAGGGTTGACCAAGTTAATTTAGAAATCTCTGCAATGAATTCAACAGTAAATACGTGCCTATTTGATAAATGGACTAGTACAAGACATGCCTGTTTTTGGTAAAACCTATTGTTCAATCAAAAATTAAACAGTATCAAGGTGTGGTATTAATATATGCAGTTTTCCTGTAAACCTCAGAGTCTGCATCAGAGGTCTTTGTCTGAAGTAGTGCTCTCCCTGAATACAAGAATAAAGTGATTGTAATCTGCTCTGAGTCTCCTGCGGTTAGTTCGTCAGAAATCGGGTGTAGTCAGCAGGATACCTGCACTGGACCCCCTGGAAGACTCTGCAAAGGGGTAAATATATTTATTTACCACCCATAGTCAGTACTACCTGGGAATAATCTGGTTGAGTATCAAAACGAATAAATTTGTTTGTTAACAGGAAGAAAGGGGTTAATAAAGGAAAACTCAAAACAGGCTGAGACAGATAGAGAGGCGCCACGGGAGGAGACAGAGCCATGAAGGCAGCTATTGTTAGCAAGATGACAAGCAGTGCAGATTGGGCAGGACCCCTCACTGCCAGAAAGGTGGAAATAAGTTTGCAAATCGTGAGCACTTAGAATGGTCATGCAAAAGAATTCCAGAGAATGCCATGATAAGAGAAGGGTATAGAACAACTCCAGGGACTCAACTTGATCCACTTTGTCGTGGTTGTGATGGGCAGAGGAAACTGATTAATTAAATTAAAAAATTAGGTTGGCCAAGCTATAAATAAAATACCAGCTTCTTTCAAACATTTCTCTTTCAGTGAAGAAGCACTTTGCAAACCCCAATCAGAGGCCACTGAGAGCTGCACGCAAGTTGATAGGGAAAAGTACAGCTCTTTAGGTGATTACGAGGGGAGAAGCTGTCCTCAGTCTAACCCCAAGTCTTGAAATAGAATCCAGCTTTGAGTCCAATGTGAAGTCTCTCTAGGTCACATAAACATTCAGCCATGTATTCCCCCTTTCCTTGGACAAGTGAGTTATCAACAGTCAATATTAACTTGTTTCATTGTGAGACATGCTGGTAAGAGTTTAGTTTATTGTCTTATTTAGTCAGCTAGGGGAAAAACTGTAGAATTAGTTTCGATAGGAAACAAGCTTCATTTAATTTGAAACTGCTGTGAATTTCTGTTCAGCAGAAACTCAAACTGTGTTTGAATCTGAAAGACCAACTTGTTCTCAAAACATAAGCGATAACACCTGCAGTTTGGCAACAGTCCAATTTGAACTTTCCAAAGTATTTGAATTTTAAAACACGCTGCGACTAACAACACAGTTCACAAAGCATTTCTCTCAAATTTGGTTCTGCAGCAAACATTGGGAATTGAAATTAGTTCAAAGAAGAAAAAGAATTGAGAAAATAAATTCAATTTGAGCAAAATTGATGATGGAGAAATAGTTTTAAATTATATAAAATGACACAATTGCATTCCAAGTTTTCACTGCCTATTACCCGTCCTTATAGGTATGTAGAAAAGTTAATTATTACAACAGATTGTTGATTTGCTGATATATTGCTTGGAGAGTGAGTGTCTATGATAATGTATGTGCCTAAATTATAAGATTAGTTGTGGATTTATGGAAACTCAATGATAATAGACTATTTTAAGCATAGTCTGGAGAAATTTGGAATAAGTGTGAGAATTTTGTCATGTTGTTACATCACTTCTAGATAAAGAACAAACATCTTGCAGCTGGTAATGTGCTTGGGTGAGATTGTGTTTGAGATTTTAAATCAACAAAGAATAGGTGATATCTATAAAGTCAGACATTGGAATAAGTTGTTATAATGAAGGAGAATGGAGGATCTTGTTTTTTTAATTTTAATTAAGGGATTAAGAATTTGATTTATTATTGTCACATGTATTAATACATAGTGAAAAATATTGCTTCTTGTGCACTATAGAGACAAAGCATATTGGGGGAAAGGAAAGGATTGGGTGCTGAATATAATTTTACAATTACTGGTAGGGAGAAGAGAAAGGGCAGCATGGTGGCACAGTGCTTAGTATTTCTGCCTCACAGTGCCAGGGATTGGGGTTTGATTCCTGGCTTGGGTCACTGTCTTTGTGGAATTTGCACATTCTCCCCGTGACTGTGCGGGTTTGCTCCAGGTGCTCTGTTTTCCTTCCACTGTCTGAAAAACATGCTGGTTAGGTGCATTGGCAATGCTAAATTCTCCCTCAGTGTCCCCGAACAGGCGCTAGAGTGTGGCGATTAGGGTATTTTCACAGTAACTTCATTGCAGTGTAAGCCTACTTATGATTAATTAATAAATAATATAAAGATCAGCTTAATATAAGGTCCATTCAAAAGTCCGATGACAGCAGGGAAAAAGCTGTTCTTGGTTGGTACGTGACCTCAGACTTTTGTATCTTTTTCCCAACGGAAGAAGCTGGAAGAGAGAATGTCTGGGATGCGTGGGCTCCTTGATTGAGTTTGTAGTGTTCTGTCACTTCCAAAAGCTATAGCTGCAAAAGAATGCTGAGAATTAACTGTTTGAAATTATGAGCTGTGAGAATCTGTCTGTTTCATTTGTTTGATTTGGATGTTCATAAATATGTGTTAGCTTTGTTTTGGGCTTATCTTTCTGAGGAATTAACCTTCTCGCGAGTTTTAATTGCAGGCATTTTGAAAGTTTAAAAACAGAATCAATTTGGTTATCAGGTTATCAAAGGAAAGCTAAAAATAACTTCTGGACCATATTCTTGTTAGATTAAAACAACAAGGTGGTAATGGAGCGACATGGTAACACAGTGGTTAGCCCTGTTGCCTCACAGAGCCAGGGACCCGGGTTCAATTCCGGCTTCAGGTCACTGTGTGGCATTTGCACATTCTGCCATGTCAGCGTAGGTTTCCTCTGGGTGCTCCGGTTTCCTCCCACATGCCAAAGATCTGTGGGTTATGTTGATTGGCCGTGCTAAATTGACCCTCGTGGCAGAGATTAGCAGGGTAAGTACGTAGGGTTGTGAGAATAGGGCCTGGGTGGGATTGTGGTCAGTGCAGACCCGATGGGCTAAATGGCCTCTTTCTGCACTGTAGGGAATCTACAGTTCTATGTAATGTGGGGAATGCACAATCCTGAGGGGTAATTACATGATAATTGAATTGTTCAAAATCTCACAGCTATAACTATACTGACATATTTTCTATTTATGAAGTCCCTCAATCATAAATAACACACAGCCATTGAGATTTAGAGTAATATTTCTTGAACCATGTAGATGGAGCTAGTTAGCTATGCTTCTGCTCCCAGTGACGTGCAGCTCCCAGTGTAATGTCAGTACGGGCAGGAAGATATCACAATTTAACAGAAAAACTGTATTCCTTTGAAAGTGGGCTCTGATTAACTGTTGAGTGGCTGCCAAAGGGGTCAGGTGACTTCTGCAACTTCAATAGATCCTGTTTTGTGAAAATTTCAAATTGGATCGTAATGGCTGGGGTTCTTCCCCTTGTGTGACCGTGCTTACACAGCATTCCTCTGTGGAATTTCACATGTGCAATTGTTGATGCTTACTCCAAATTGCAGAGACAATCGACCCCTGGACTCTAAGACCCCAGATTTGCCATGTAGCTCAGGAAAGTTAGACCAGCTATCCAAATAAAGTGTGAAAGATCACCATTTTCCTCCCAACAAATACCAATGGCATTGATCCTGTGACCGAAACTACCTTATACCAGGAGACCACGGTCTTTCTTCTAGTGTCCCTCCATAGCTGTTGATCATGTGACTGAAATTGGTCTCTCTTACCAAAATCCTTTTATCCAAAAAATTAAACAGACCTATGCAGTCCACAGACCAACATCAACAGTATCGCAGAGAAAGGCTCTGCCATCTTTTCAACAACCACGAGATGCAAAAATAAAAGCCTCTTGCAGCCTGTTTCCAAAAAGCTCCAAATTCACCAGTAAAGAAATTGGACCTCAGGTTACGACAGCTATCAGCATCTGTTCACAGGAGCTGCTGAACAGTTTGCCCTTTGAAGGAATCTTGCAGTTAACCCAGATTTGATCTCAGCCATCTCAACTTAAGTGAACTTTCATTCCAGAGTGGAAAAGTTTCCTTTTTCACAGAACTCTCAAAGACATGTCAACTGCTAATTATTCTGTTTAGGTTTATTACTTGTGGAAGTGCACTGCCTTCTTTAATTGTATCTTTATCGGGTGAGTGTTATGTTATTAATATAGCATTTAGCCTTTCTGGATTGAGCAAGTGACAATAAACAATTGTTCTTGTTGAAGTCCACAAAAATTCTCAGTACATTCCAGTACATTCCCCTTGATTCCCTTGCAATTATACCATTGCCAAAGTTCTATTCCGCACTTCTTTTAAACATACAAACTTTTTTTTGAAGAATCCTTAGACATTCCCATAACTGCAACAAGTTTTCCTTTAAGCTTTCAACAATTTGTTTTTACATGTCCCAGCTTGCCACAACGAAACATATAGATTTCTTTACATCAACGTTTTTCCTTTAATATTATCATCCTTATTAATCACAATAAGTCCAGCCTTCCCTTTAAAACCAGAATATTTTTCTCCTGCTTTAATTGTGTTTACTAATCTCCTGTGTGGAATCTTACTGAAACCCTTCTGAAAATCTAATACACCACATCCACTGGTTCTCCTTTATCTATAAGTAACACCCTCAAAAAACTAACTGCTTTGTCAAACAGGATTTCCTTTTCATAAATACCTGTTGACTCTGCCTAATCATTTCATTATTTTCTGTATGTCTATTATCACATCATTTACATCAGGTTCCAACATTTTCCTTACTATCAATATCTACTATCCCAACTCTCCACATTTTCATCTATATCATTTATGTATATAACAAACAATGCGAGTTCCTGTACTGAACCTTATGGTATACACTGGACACTGGCCTTCAGTCACTCAAACAGCCTTCTAACACCACCCTTTTTGTCCAATTACTATGCCAGTTTCTGATCTATCTCGCCAAGTTTCCCTGAATTCCACGTATTTTAACCTTCTCAATTAGTCTCCCATGTGGGACCTTCTCAAACGCTTTGCAAAAAGTCCATATAAATTACATCAACTGCGCTTCTTTCATCCACACACTTAAATCACAATCAAGTTTGTTAGGCATGGCCTCCCTGTGACAAAGCCATGCTGACGATCCCTGATTAACCCATGCTTTTCCACTTAGACATTAGTTCTCTCCTTCAGAATTTTCTCCAGTAATTTCCCTACCACTGATGTGAGACTCACCAGTCTATGATTTCCTGGTTCATCTCCACCACTCTTCTTAAAAAGTTGAACCACATTCGCTGTCCTCCAGTTCTCTGGCATTCTCCCCACGGCCAGAGAGGAATTAAAAATTGATGTCAGAGCCCCAGCAATTTCCTGCCTTGTCATCCACTGAAGCCAGAGGAACCTGTGTGTCTTGTTCATCAGTCACTAAGAGCTAGCATGCAGATGCAGCAAACAAGTACTTCATGTCGGTGTGTGTGCTTGATCCTGGACCGGTAGATGGGCGCCGCAACAGCTCAGTGACTAGCACTGCTGGCTGTGCAGGCACATGGATTTGGGCCTGTGTCTGTGGGAGTTTGCGCATTCTCCCTGTGGTTGCGTGGGTTTCCTCCGGGCGCTCCGGTTTCCTCCCACACCCCAAAAATGTGCTCTCAGGCTAATCGGTTTTTACCAAATTGACACTATTTCTTCCCTGAATCTGACTGAGTAGGGTTCCATTCGTAGCCATGCAGGGTAGAATAGGTGTAGGGTGATGTGGCGGCGCGGGCTCGTTGGGCCGAAGGGCCTGTTTCCCGTGCTGGGTTGTTCTTTGTTCTTTGTTCTTTGTTCTAATAAAATGTTGGCCTTCATTGGGAGAGGATTTGAGGTCAGGAGTAAAGATGTCTTACTGCAATTGCATTAAACCATATTGAAATCTCACTTGGAGCTTTGTGCAGAGTTTTGTTCCCCTTATCTAACGAGGAATATACTTGCCATAGAGGGAGTGTAATGGCTTCTCCAGATTAATTCCTGGGATGGCAGAATAATGAGGAGAGATTGAAGGGACTAGTTTGTACCCTCCAGAGTTTCATTGAATGAGAGGTGACCCCCAGTGAAACTTATAAAATTCTTACTGGGTGTGATAGGGTGGATGTAAATAAGATGTTTCCTCTGGGTTGGTGAGTTTAAAACCAGGGCACATTAAGAGCATAAGAACATAAGAAATAAGAGCAGGAGTAGGCCATCTAGCCCTTCGAGCCTGCCCCGCCATTCAATAAGATCATGGCTGATCTGAAGTGGATCAGTTCCATTTTCCCGCTTTCTCCCCATAACCCCTCTATCAGAAATCTATCTACCCGTGACTTAAATATATTCAGTGAGGTAGCCTCCACCACTTCAACGGGCAAAGATTTCTAGAGATTCACCACCCTTTGAGTTAAGAAGTTCCTCCTCAATTCCAATCTAAACTGCACCCTCCCCCTTATCTTGAGGCTGTGCCCTCTAGTCCTGCTATCCTTTCTGAGCAGGAAGAATCTCTCTATCTCTACCCTATCTAGCCTCTTCATTATCTTATACGTCTCTAAGATCCCCTCAGCCTTCTGAACTCCAACTCCAATTAATAGAATTAGGGGCAGGCCATTGAAAATGGAGATGAGGAGGAATTTTTTTCTATCATAGGGTTGTAAATCTTTGGAATTCTCTACCCCAGAGGAAACCCAACGTGTTTGAAAACAGAAATTGATAGATTTCTGGAGACCAATGTCACCAAGGGATATGGAGATAGGATGGGTGAAGTGGCCGTGAGATAGAAGATTAACCATGAACTAACAGAATAGCAGAGCAGGCTGGAGGGACCGTATTGCCTTCTTCTGTTTCAATATTCCTAATTTATCATTCCACAGACCATCTGGAAGATAAACTGTATCAGCAACCACCATCAGCGATGGAATTGATCCAATGTCTCTTAAAATATTAATTTGTTTACTTAATTCATTAGAGGAGTAAGAGAACACTTTTCCCTTAGAAATAAAGCTATTAGGCCCTCCAGTAGCTTGTCTAATTTCTTCGGTACACATGGAAGAACCTCCCTGAAAATCCTGGGCAATTCTAACTACCACTGCAATAGGTTCTGAAGGAACCCTTGCAATTATACCACCGCCAAAGTTCTATTCTGCACTTCTTTTAAACATGCAAACTTTTTTTTGAAGACTCCTTAGACATTCCCATAACTGCAACAGGTTTTCCTTTAAGCTTTCAACAATTTGTTTTTACATGTCCCAGCTTGCCACGACGAAAACTTTACATCAACGTTTTTCCTCTAATGTTACCATCATTACTAATTACAATAACCCCAGCCTACCTTTCAAAACCAGAATATTCTTCTCCTGCATTCTTGTGGTTTCAGAAATGGAGATGTAAATGTTCATAGCTTTCTATGTGAGATATCCTATCCAGCAGCTAAAACTGCAGTTTCTCTTGTTTTAGAAATTCTCTAGTGCTCCAAATGAGACCTAATTGTTGTTCCTAAATTCCTCCAGAAACATGAATTTTGTAATGATTTCTATTCACCAGTTAGGTAAGTAACAACTGCAACATTTATTTACATATAACGACAGTGCAGAGACTTGCAGCCTCATGGTTGCCAGTCAGCCTCCAGGATCAAACGGAGACAGAAACCCATGGTTGTCAGGGTGATCCCTCACTCTGGTCCCTGATTAGTGTCAGCCGATCACCCCTTAAAGAGGACAACTGTCACAAATCCCTCACATTTTCAAAAATCTCAGCTAATTTTACTGAATGACACCTTCTATCTCACAAATCTTTCTCTCTAACAAATTCCACAAATGTCTGATTTGACTTTTTTCCTGATAGCCTAACATCTCGATTGACTTGCCTCAGGAACCAGTTCATATGCGTCCAATGCTACATTTGTAACTGTCTCGTAATCTAAAGACAGACCTCGCAAAAGATTTGAAAAAACATCCATTGCCTTACCCTCCAAAGCAGTCTGCAAAACAAGAGTCCAGATATCCTGAAACCACCTTAACTTTTTTGTCACTGTCTCAAACGAGACAGAGGACCTGTTCTCCAACCTCTCGCAAAGCCAGGATTCTCCAATCCCTTGCAGTGAATAGAGATTTGGCTGAGCACCAAGTTTCTGTACTCACTGGCATTGGCAGTGGGGTGTGAGCAGCTGGAGAATTCAGCCATGTCTGTCCTCAGTGAATTTAGGCATTAGTTGAAGATTTTCTATTAAATAAAAACCCAGAGTGGAGCTTGACTCATCATTTGAACTTTTAGTTTCTCTTTCACTCTGTAATACAAGCTGTCCTTGAGCCAGTTGATATTCTCTGACTGCTTCCTCTCTGAAACTCTCTCTCCTCCTTTCCTGCTTTTGCTCTTTAAGCCTCTATTTCAATTCATCAAAAGTTCCATTTGCTGCTCTCACTATTCTTACCCTAATCCAACACCAGCACCTCCACATCAGGGAGAGTCTAGGACCAGAGGGCATCACCTCAGAGTAAGGGGACGCCCATTGAAGACAGTGCTGAGAAGGCAGTGATGACGAGGAATTTCTTCTCTCAGAGGGGAGTGAATCTGTGGAATTCTGTACCATAGACGGCTGTAGAGGCTGGGTCATTCAATATGTTCAAGGCTGAGATTTGTAATCAAGAAGGGAATCCTGGGTTATGGGAGTAGGGCAGGAGAGTGGAGTTGAGGATTATATCAGATCTGCCATTGAATGGCAAGCAGACTCGATGAGCTGAATGGCCATTTGTGCTCTCACCCATCATGGTCTACTCCTCCCCCCACAAGTCCAGCAGCAAACATGGCAGAAATTGCTTATCATTCCTGTTTGGCAAGCTCCTACCCACCATGCCCCCCCCATTCCCTCCTGCCCCAACCATCCCTGCAGTCTATTGGGCATTAATTTGTTGTTAATGGCCATCAATGGGCCATTCCATCCTAGATTTAACTGAGGCAGAGTTGGCAGGGCAGTGCGGTCATCACCTGCCACACCCCTGTCTGATTAAATACCCCCCAACACCAACCTCACTCGGAGGAGGGCGTTAAACTCTAGCCTCCATTTATTTTATTGGCTCACATCTCTCCCCCTGTTCCTCATCACTGTCACACTCCAGCACTCTGTCTCTCCTTCATCCTCACCATCTCTCTCTCCCTCTCCCTGTCACTCAGTTTGTCTTTCCCCTTTCTCTTTCTGCACCTCTCTCTCTTTGTCTGGATTGATTGGCAGGGATTGAAAGGTGAATCCTCTTCACAGCTGTTGTTTGCATCTCTTGTGGGATCTTCCTTGTCCTGTGAGGGTAGGAAAATGTGACCGCAGTGGGTTTGTCTTTGATTTCAATTACCAAACAAATACATGAATATAAATCGATTATCTTACCTGGCCAGGGCACTGCAGGGGAAAGAGTGAAGAGTGTTTCAGACCAGGTAAGGCAGTAGTTATTGTTAGAGTATCCTGACGTTCTAGTGGGTTTTTCTGACAATCTGACGCCAGCATTTTTATTTCTAGATTCTCAATCAGCAGTGTTGGAACGTGCAGACATTTAATCTCTGGATGATTATCTGGCTCACATCAGCTTTCCTCCGATGTAACCGTTGTCCTTGTAGGGATTTGAACAGCAGTCCCCCCCGTTACAGGGCTGATAACACCAGGACCTGGAGTATGTGACCTGTCCTCTGGGATGTCCTGACTCTACAAGCTCAACCCGAGGAACAGCTGGAAGCTGAGATGTTGTCAAGCCAAAGACTGGGCCAACCTAGAAATGTAGCTGAGAGGTCAAATAGAGGCCTTTGACCTGCAGCCAAATTTCCATATAAGGCCCTTATCTCAGACACTCAGGTGGTGGTGATGGTGGTGAGGTGGGCTGAATCCCAGCATCCCCCCAAAATAAAAGAGATGGACAGTGCGATAGATGGGCAAAGTGCGGCGCCCTCATTCTCACTAATCCACCTGATGCCCATCTTCATATCTTGCCAAACTTGGTGGGGGAGGGGGCTGCACTACAGGCCATCAGCTGATAGAACCCCCATATAACCAGCAGAACAACTTCCATGTAACGAGCAGAACAACTCCCATATAACCAGCAGAACAATTCCCATATAACCAGCAGAACAACTTCCATGTAACCAGCAGAACAACTCCCATGTAACCAGCAGAACAACTCCCATATAACCAGCAGAACAACTCCCATGTAACCAGCAGAACAACTCCCATATAACCAGCAGGACAACTCCCATATAACCAGCAGAACAACTCCCATATAACCAGCAGGACAACTCCCATGTAACCAGCAGAACAACTCCCATATAACCAGCAGAACAACTCCCATATAACCAGCAGAACAACTCCCATATAACCAGCAGGACAACTCCCATATAACCAGCAGAACAACTCCCATGTAACCAGCAGAACAACTCCCATATAACCAGCAGAACAGCTCCAGGATAGTGGACAGGCTGAGCTTTCTGAGATTCCATCCACTCTGCACCAACACATGCCAAGGTTTAAGTATAACAAAAACAGAAAATGCTGGAAAATCTCAACAAGTCTGCCAGCAAGTACAGATGCTGTGTGTTTTTATTTCAGGTTCTAGCCTCCACAGTATTTTGCTTTTAATCCAGGTTTAAGTATATCTCCATGATACAACCGGAAGTAGCCAGTTGTCATGTCTTTGTGGTGATTACTCCCCTTGAAGGACAATTACAGCAGATACATGGGAACACCACCACCTGCACGTTCTTCTCTAAGCCACTCACCATCCTGGTTTGGAAAGATATTGGATGCTCCTTCAGCATCGCTGAAACTCCCTCCCTAACAGCATTGTGGGTGTACCTACACCTCAGGGACTGCAGCGGTTCAAGCTCACCTACTCAAGCCAGGAATAAAGACTCTACAATCTAGGTTTATATTCTCTGGGGTTTAGAAGTTTACAGGATACTTTGATGAATAATTTTGAGATATAAATATAATTGAGAAGGAAGATTGGGATAAACTGCTTCCAATGGTTAGGAGTCTAAAATTCCGAGCTAAACTATTATTTCGCAATAAATTTCAGAAACTTCTGAATCTAATCTGTGGGAGCAGTTTAGAAAGTCTCATTTGCAAATGGCAATAGATTCTGAATCCAATGATAATTTTAAAATGGAGTTTCAGATTTTTGTTTGAGGGATTGAGGGGTATGGAGTGAGGTTCCAAATCAGACATGTGCATGTTTTATTGTACCATTTAGGTGCCATTTAGAGCAACACCACAACAACACAGGATGTACCATTTAGGTGGATTGGCCATGCTAAATTGCCCCTTAGAGTCCCAAGATGTGTAGGTTAGGGGGATTAGTGAGGTAAATACGTGGAATTACAAGCATAGGACCTGAGTAAAATGTTCTGTTGGAGGGTTGATGCAGACTTGATGGGCTGAATGGCCTCCTGCAGAGTAGGGATTCTTTGATTCTATGTTCTCATTGATTAGTGGTACAGGCCTGAGGCAGTGAATGGTCTCCTGTTCCTATATTTTGTTAGAGATATTGGGCTAAATGCTGGCCTTATCTTCAATGCTGAAACCCTGAATTTTTAAAATAATTTACAGTAGAGATTGCTGGGAATTCTCCCCCACTCCATGTTGACAGGGCCCCTACAATGTCTGACCCATTTCCCACACTTTTGATCTCACTCTTTTCCCCT
The DNA here is from genome assembly GCA_037974335.1 of Prionace glauca. Taxonomy (NCBI): domain Eukaryota; kingdom Metazoa; phylum Chordata; class Chondrichthyes; order Carcharhiniformes; family Carcharhinidae; genus Prionace; species Prionace glauca. Next base: position 39,676,572 of record CM075743.1, on the reverse strand, counting down.
CCCTTCCAGAACTACGAGAAGATTCCCCTTGGCCTCAATTTCCACCCCACCATCCTCCACATTGAGAGGATCACCCTCCACCATTCCTGCCACCTCCAAAACGATGCCGCTATTAAACCCTTTCAACAATCCCATGGGGCTGTAACTTCCATAACACCCTGGTCCACTCCGCTACCACCCCTAACACCTCAACTCCTTCCCAATCCAGTGGTAGGAGGGGTAATACCTGTCCTTTTCCCCTCTTCCCCCCTCAACCTCCATTGCCCCAAGTGAGGCAGTGATTCACTTGTATATCTTTCACTTTAGTCTACTCTATTCCCTCTTCTCTACCGGGGAGACCAAATGCTATTGGGTGACTGTTTTGTGAAACATCTTCACTTAGTCCACATGACTCCAACATTCCGATTCTTGCTATTTCAATTCACCGTCTCGCCCTTGTGCACAGATTTCTGTTATCAGCCTGCTACACAATTCCAGTGAAACCCAACTCAAACTGCAGTTGTAGCACCTCATCTTCCAGTGATGGATTTTGTAGTCTTTGGGATTTAGCATCAATTTTAACAACTTTTTACTTTTTTACGCTATCCATAAGCCAATATTCAGAATGAACCGAGCAGACCCAAGTCCATATCCTTGCTAACTCCGAAAAACAAATTCAAATTGAATCCAATTCATGGTGCCCACAAATGAGACAAACTCGATCCAAGCTGACAAGAAAAGGTATTGCTTCCCGTCTTGGGCTTGAGCTGAAGCTTAATCTTAGCCCAAAGGCCGAGAAACCGTGGGTTTAATAACTTCAGGCTATGAACTCTGACCCCAATTTGATTCTGTTTTCTACCATATGCTGGTCGGAATCTAGTTTATCTTGTTTTTGGCTTTTGTACAGAGCTGTCCATTCACACACCCTCTGGATAAATAATTCTTTACAACAACCATTCCACACCTCCTGCCCTTTGTTCCATGTTATTTAATCGCTCCCACTCTTGACCCCCCATCCCAGAGTTTCTCTTTTGTTCTTCCAACCCCTTCCCCTTTCCAATGTTATAAAACACATCACATTTCTCGCTTCCTTCAATATTAAAGAAGATTTATATTTAACTCTGTTATTCTCTCTGCAGATGCTGCCAGATGATTTCCAACACTTTTGGTTTTTATTTCCTCACCATTTGTTGTCTTCACTCTCAGGCTATGTGAAGGGAACTGGTCATTCTCACATGCCAGCCTGGCAGAGGGCTCTCATTCCTTCACCTTGCTGCCTGTTCATTAAACTGGGGACGAGAAATGGTTCGCTTACCTCAGTGATAACTCTATCTGAGCTGGTAGAGATGGTTATGAGAATCCATGTTAGAAATGCTACCTCTATTTTCCTGCTGCCCTATCCTTTTCCACTCGCACCACCATTATTCACACCATTATTACAAAACTCATCTCTAAACTGTTCATCTCATCCCACTGCACTAGATCCTAAACTTCCTAGCCCTCAGACTGCAATCAACACCTTCTCCGTGATTATCCTCAATACCGATGCCACACAAGGCTGTGTCCACAGTCCCCCACGATACTCCTTATATACCTATGACTGCGTGGCCAAATTCCCCTCCAACTCCATTTTCAAGTTTGCTGATGACACCACCATAGTGGATCAGATCTCAAACAGTGATGAGACGGAGTACGGGAATGAGAGAGAGAATCTAGTGAACTGGTGTGACAACAATAATCTCTCCCTCAATGTCAACAAAATAGAGGATATAGTCATCGACTTCAGGAAGCCTACTTAAAGGACGTGCTCCTGTCTATATCAATGGGGATGAAATGGAAATGGTCGAAAGCTTCAAGTTTTTAGGTGTCTAGATCACCAAAAACCTGGCCTGGTCCCTTTACACCAATACTATAGTTAAGAAAGTCCAGCAACAACTCTATTTTCTCAGGAGGCTAAGGAAATTCAGCATATTCTCTACAACTCTCACCAACTTTTACAGGTCCACCACAGAAAGAATTCTCCCTGGTTGTACACAGCTTTGGATAGCTCCTGCTCTGACCAAGACCGCAAGAAACTACAAAGGGTTATGAACGAAACCCAGTCCATCACTCAAACCAGCCTCCAACCTTCTGACTCTGTGTACACTTCTTGCTGCCTCGGAAAAGCAGCTAGCATAACCAAGGGCCTCATACACCCAGGATATTCTCTCTTCCACACTCCTCCGCCGGGAAAACATATAAGATCAGGTACCAGCCGACTCAAGGACAGCTTCTTCTCTGCTGTAATCAGACTTTTGAATAGACCTACCATGCATTAAGTTGATTTTTTCTACACTCTAACTATGATTGTAACATTATATTCTGCACTCTCTCGTTTCATTCTCTATGAACGGTTTGCTTTGTCTGTGTAGTGTGCAAGAAACAATACTTTTCATACTAATACATGTGACAATAATAAATCAAATCAAATCACACAAAGTGTGGGCTGAAGAGTCACAGCAGATCGCGATGATTTTTGCAAGTGAAGGCCATGGTTGGTGGTGTGGGCCCTCAAAAGGGTGAATGTTCTTGAGGCTACCACAGAGGATGATCCTGCCCTTAGTCTGTGTAGAGCACCCCTCCCCCACTTTCACCACTGCGGATAGGAGGGGGTGATGTGGGGGCCAAGCATGTTTTCAATCCCGCTGGGCTTCAGGGAGTCAGCTGGCAACAAGGTTCTCACAGCAGCTCCAGGTTGAAATGGCACAGCAGGAGAATGTTGCTGGAGGAGAACCTGTGTGTCCATCATGAACCCTGTACCACATTTCACTGTCAAAAGCTGCAGGCAGTGGATGTTGGGATGATCCATTATCTAACCTGTATCTTCAGAGGATAGGAGTGCCCCATGCCTGCTCAAGTGAGTGCCCACTCAGACTGGCAGAGTCACTTGTAGGTAGTCCAGAGTTCCTGAGGCTGAGGCCCGGGGAATGGCCTGGCCTAGTGAGAACAGTCAGTATATTAAGATCCACTTTCAGAAACTCCATAAATAAACACAAAAAGGGTTTATTAATTAAAATGATACAGCAACTTCATGGCTATAGATAGCTCCCAAAATGTCTCTGACTAAGAGGATTCCACCCCTTGTGATGAATCCCCATTGGTCACCCAGGTCTTACTCTACTATCCTTTTAAAGGGACAATCACCACATCCCTCCTCCTTTAACTCCTTTGTACAATCTTCAGAAACTAATTTACTTAGTCCTAAATTCTAATGATAGACATCAGTTGGGGAATAGGATTAGTAAGTTTGTTGATAACAGATTGATTGGATGGTTAACAGTTTTCAACTACAAGATGATATAGATGGGGTGGTCTAATAGACAGATAAGTGGCAGATGGAATTTAACCCTGAAAATTGTGAAGTGAAACATGTTGGAAGGAGTAATTTTACAGAGAAGTATTCAATGAATGGCATAACACTTGGAAATTCTGTGGAACAAAGGGACTTTGGCATGTTTGTCCATAGATCGCTGAAGGCAGAAAGGCATGTTAATAGGGTGATGAAAAAGGCATTTGGGACACTTGCCTCTATCAATCCAAGCAAAGATTATAAAAGCAGGGAAGTCATGTTAGAGTGAGCTTTGGTGAGCCCACAACTGGAGTACTGTGTTCAGATCTGATCGTCACATCATTGGAAGGGTGTGATTGCTCTGGAGGGGATGCAGAGAAGATTGATCAGGATGCTGTCTGGGATGAAACATTTAAGTTATGAAAACAGGTTGGATAGACTTGGGTTGTTTCTGTTGGTGCAGAGAAGACTGATCAAGGAGTACAAGATTCTGAGGGGCATGAACAGAGTGGATAAGGAGCAGCTGTTCCCCCAAGTTGAAGGGTCAGTCACATGGGGAAATAGGTTCAAGGTGAGGGGCAGGAGGCTTGGGGGGGATTTGAGGAAACACTTTTTTACAAAGAGGGTGGTGATGGTCTGGAATGTGCTCCCTGGAGGGTGGTGGAGGCGGGTTGCCTCACACCCTTTAAAAAGTATCTGGATAAGCACCTGGCACATCATAACATTCAGGGCTAAGGGCCAAGTGTTGGTAAATGAGGCTAGGTGGGAGGTCAGATGTTCCTCACATGTCAGTGCTGACCTGATAGGCTGAAGGGCCTCTTTAGCACTGTGTGACTGTGTGATTCTGAGTTTTTGAGGGGTTTTTCTGTAATTCTCTAGTCTGAGATTATTTGACATCACTAACAGGAACTGCAATAACGGGTACCTCTTCTGGGTATGGCTACTCCATGCTTCCATGGAGCCATCAGTCATATCGATAACAGATTGATCAGTACTTTAATGTTTATGGGTTTGAAAGCATTTCTGACTGACTGCTGGAGTCTCTCTCTACCCCTCCAGTGGTCCACATGTTTATGAATGATCTATCCCTCTATGTATACTTGGTACAGTCTCAGAGGCGATAATTCTGGGATTAGACTGGAAAATACTGGAATTTTATATTATGAAGTTAATTTTTTTTATTGCTACAGTGGTAATTACTAATTGTTGAGATCTTGAGGCTTGTGTGTTCAAACAAAACATTTTTATTATTAGGCTTCAACTATGTATGGTCCCAAATATGGTCTTACATGGCGCTTCTATGCAGGCTTGCTGCTTACCGAGTTCTGTCCCAGGATGTTCTCCCACCATGTGACTGCATACATCACTCTGTGGATGATGCCACTCTCCAGTCTCACGTTGACTCTTGCTCTGTCAATCGTCATACTTAATAACGCATTTTGCCGGGGTGGGGTGGGGGTCTTTCAGGTGTATAACGTGTGTAGGCATCACAGTGCAGCCCTGGCCAGAATTTTACCATCCTGCCAGCGACAGGAGTCGGAGCGGGCAAGATGCAGAAAGTCCATTGACCTCAGGCGGGACTTTAGGAAGAGCGATGCCTTAAATTCCCACCCATTATGTCTTGACAGTCCTTTCCCAACTTGGTGTGACACGTGTAGAGAAATGGTCCCTGGTTTCTGTTACTAGATTGTGCCAAAGGCGGACTTACAATGAAACACACCATGCCTGGGCACAGGGCCCCAACAGTGTGGGTGACCCACGCTGGCTGGTGTCTGTGGGAATTAACTCCAGTTTACTTAGTGACAACATTCAGGATAGAGGCAGAGAGAGCTGATCTGTGTGACTGGGGCCTTTCCCCATCAGGCTGCGCAGAGTCTGAGTGCCATCAGCTTTTTGCAGTCTGATCTCCTGGTCCAGGTAAACCTTTCAGCCCACATCACTGAATATACTGAAGCTGGATATTTTCAAAGGGCTGTTTCTGGGAACCTGTTGCTTCAATTCCCTGTAGCGTTTGGAATGAAGCAATAAACATGTTTGTAAAAAACGCTCAGAAGTAAAGCTTTTTTTGGGCATTGTGATACACAAGCTGATTAAATGAGACACGTGTTTTCCAGGTTAGTGTAACATTATGGAGTTTTGAGTATTTTCAAGTTGGATCCCTGGAATTTGAGATCAGGCTGCTTTCACACCAAGTATATTTGAAGAGATGGATCACTGATTACTGGATTTCCTGGAGATAGCTCGCTCTTTCTGACAGTTATCCTATCCATATTCCCTTTTATTATTCAATGTGCCCATTATCCAACCACCTTTTAACTCAATGCATTTTAACTGATTGGTTGACTGTAGTTTTCAGTTTTAATCAGAGTTAAACTGCTTCTCTGGATTTATTTGGGCGAGAGTTATTGACAAATCTTCCCCAGCAATCAGATTGGAGATGCCATTTGTTTCGGTCGGGTCCGGAATTAACTGTGTCCAACGCGTGAACAATGATTTGTTTCATGCACTTCACAAATTTAGTGACAAGAAGGGAAGTATGGTTTGGCTGGGCCAGTGCGTGTAACAGCCCCTCAAAGCTGCTGTGTTGTAGGGAGCATCGAGTTAACCCAGACTGGATCTGCTTCTTTTTTGCCTAAAGCTGTTTTGACAAATTGTACTCCTGTTGTTGACAGTAGGTAGCATCACATTGCACACAACATTGATTTTAATGATTTTAAAATACACTCTGAAAAGACTCAGAAACAAATGTGTCCAATCGTAAAATAAAGGATTCCGTTTTATAAATTAGTTCAGATTGGGAACTACCCAGGAATTCGTAACTACAGACCTCTCTAACTGAATATTCAGTATTCTCTGCTGTGAATTACACAGAGTCCAGCATGAACTGGGGGTACAATACACTGCAGACACACCAATAGCACCAATCGCAGTGTGAATTGTACAGAGCCTGGCGTGAACTGGGATACAGTACACTGCAGATACACCTACAGCACCAATCGCAGTGTGAATTATATAGCACCTGGCATGAACTGGGGGTACAATACACTGCAGATATATCAACAGCACTAATCACAGCATGAATTATGCAGCACCTGGCATGAACTGGGAGCACAATACACTGCAGATATATCTACAGCACCAATCGCAGTGTGAATTATATAGCACCTGGCATGAACTGGGGGTACAATACTCTGCAGGTACATCTACAGCACCAATCACAGTGTTATGAGTATTGAAGCTTCCAGCCCTCGCCAATAGATCAGTGCAGAGCATTCCAATGAAATAGTGCAAGCTGCAATGTATGTTTAGCATATTAGCATACATATCATTGTCAGGAAATGGGCCCCTTCAGTGTATATTGGTACTGGTGATCATCATAGTGAATGGCACCATTACTCACACTTAATTTGAAATATCCACTCAAACAAAAGCATTTTTGCCAATCCTTGTTTTACAGATGGTGTTATATTTTAGAATAGCAATTGCAGCTGTAAAATGGAAAAACTGCATTAAAATGCCAGTTTCAAAACATTATCATGAATATATAACAGATGTAACAATGTTTTATTCCATTGGCTTGTAGCCTTGAATAACATCTGATATATACTGAATCTTACAGCACAGGAGGTCATTCGGTCCATTGTGCCTGCATTGCCTCTTTGAAAGAAGAGGCAATCCAAACTTTCTCTCTAAATCTGGAAATATTTCCGAGACTATATTTTGTGAGCGGATATTGATTGAACAATGAAAAATCTGTCTCTCTCACTTCAGATTCTGACTCACTTCTGTCTTCCATTTCTCTCTCTCCACCATTTTATTCCTTTCCAACTTTCAGATTCACTATTTGTTTCTGCATTTAAAGGTTTAATTTAAGATAAGGTGACAAACTGTATTTAAAAAGGCTGACAGAGTGATAAAGGTTTACAGCATGGAAACAGGCTCTTCAGCCCAACTTGTCCATGCCACTAGGTTTTAACCACAAAGCTAGTCCCAATTGCCTGTATTTGGCCCTTATCCCTCTATACCCATCTTACCCATGAAACTGTCTAAATGCTTTATAAAAGACAAGATTGTACCTACCTCTACTACTGCCTCTGGCAGCTCATTCCAGATACTCATCTGTGTGAAAAAAATTGCCCCTTTGGGCCCTTTTGTATCTCTCTCCTCTCACCTTAAACTTATGCCCTCTAGTTTTACACTTCCCTGCCTTTGATAAAAGATATTGACTATCTAACTGACTATCCACCTTCAACAAGATGTCCCAATTCCTATATTCAATATTCTGACCCTGTACAATTGCAACAAAACTTCCCTGTTTTTAAACAACCCTTTTGCAATGAAGGCCAAAATGCCATTTGCCTCCTTAACTACTTGTTTGACCTGCCTGCTAGCTTTTTGTGATTTGTGGTGGAGGAGGCACAGATCACTTTAACAGTCATGGCCAAGTCCAAGAATCACACCAACCACAATCAATCCAGCAAGTGGCACTGGACAGGGATCAAAACGCCCAAGTGCGGCCGCACTTGGAGTACTGTGTGCAGTTCTGGTCCCCACATTACAGGAAGGATGTGGAGGCTTTGGAGAGGGTGCAGAGGAGGTTTACCAGGATGTTGCTTGGTATGGAGGGGAGGTCCTATGAGGAGAGACTGAGGGACTTGGGGTTGTTTTCGCTGGAAAGGAGGCTAAGAGGGGATCTTATTGAAACATATAAGATGATTAGAGGTTTAGATAGGATGGATAGTGATAGCCTTTTTCCTCTGATGGAGAAAGCTAGCACGACGCGGCATGGCTTTAAATTAAGGGGGGGTAGCTACAGGACGGATGTCAGGGGTAGGTTCTTTACCCAGCGGGTGGTGAGGGACTGGAATGCCCTGCCTGCTGCAGTTGTAGATGCTCCTAGTTTGGGGGCGTTTAAGAGATCTGTAGATAGGTTTATGGATGAAAAGGGATTGGTATAGGCTAGTGGGTCATTGTTTTTGTAACTGGTTGGCGCAACATCGTGGGCCGAAGGGCCTGTTTTGCGCTGTAATGTTCTATGTTCTATGTTCTATATTGCTTTGCGCCCCTGAAAGGAGTTGATCCCAAGTTCCTGAAAAACATGCGGTTTGCCAAAAAAAGAGGCAGGAAGGTTGGAAACAAAAAATAAAGTGGCTGTCACTAAAAAAAGGACTAGCAGTCTTACAATTTCACGTTTACTGTCTTTGCAGGTGACAGCCATGCGATACCTTGTATTCCAAATTGTTTATTTTGAATAAAATTGAAGTTGGGATTTCAAAAAAAACTTACATTCCTCTATACTTCATTCACCTGCAGTCTCTATTAGAGACAAAACATCTTTAGGTTAAAAAGGCATCTTGTGTCGGGATCTGCTTGGTGGGCTGTTGCTATGCTGTACTGTTCTTTGTTCTTTGATTCATAGCTGACCAAGCATGCTGAATCCCTTCTTCACCATTTTGTCCACCTGTGACTCAACTTTCAATGAACTTTCAACCTGCACCCCTTGATCTCTTTGTTCTATAACTCTCCCCAGTGCCCTACCATTAACTGAGTAAGTCCTGCCTTGGTTTGATCTACCAAAATGCATCACCTCGCATTTACCCAAATTAAACTCCATCTGCCATTCATCGGCCCACTGACCCAATTGATCAAGATCCCGTTGCAATCCTAGATAATCTTCTTCACTGTCCACTATGCCACCAATCTTGGTGTCATCTGCAAACTTACTAACCATGCCTCCTAAATTCTCATCCAAATTTAAGTGGTCGATGATGGGTGAAGGTTTGGACCCCATCTCCCTCTTGCTATTTCCAATGCTCTGTGTCCACATTGTTGTGAGCTGTGAAACAAAAAATAAAAAAAAGTACAGCACAGGAAAAAGTCCTTTGGCTCAACAAGCCTGCGCAGACACATGATGCCTTTCTACACTAAAGACCTTTTGCCTCTAATAATTCTACATTCCTCTATTCCCAGCCTATTCATGTATCTGTCAAGATACCTCTTAAACATTGCTATTGTATCTGCTTCTACCACCTCCTCTGGCAGTACATTCCAGGCACTTACTCCCTCTGTATAAAAGAAATTGCCACTCACATCTCCTTTAAACTTTTCTCCTTTTACCTTATACCTATGTCCCCTCGTGATTGACATTTCTGGGAAAAAGACTCCGACTATCCATTCTATCCATGTCACTCATAATTTTGTAAACATCTATCAAGTGGCCCTTCAGCCTCCGATGTTCAAGTGAAAACAAACCAATTTGTCCAATCTCTCCTTATAGCTAATGCCCTCCAAACTAGGCAACAGAAACCTTTTTTGTACCCTCTCCAAAGCCTCCACTTGGAGGGGATACTGTGAATTATTCTCGTCAGTGAGTGCATGTGTCGAGCCTGTGTGTTCTCTGTGCTTTGAGATATTAATACTGCAGTAATGCTCATCTCTCTGGTATTCTGATCAATGAATACACACAGATAATATCACTGAAACAATTTGATCTGAAGATATAATCATGGTTATCTGTAGAAGGTTATCTGTATGCAATTTGCTTGTAATATGTGCTACATAGCTAGGACGAAATATAAGCTAAGTAGTTAAGCTGAATTTGGACAGTGGTATAAATTCATGGACGAACAATTTCAATTTTGCTTCACTGTTCCCGCTCAAAAAAGACAGTAGGACTAGGGGGCACAGCCTCAAGATAAAGGGGGGGCGGTTTAGAACAGAGTTGAGGAGGAACTTCTTCACTCAAAGGGTGGTGAATCTCTGGAATTCTCTGCCCGTTGAAGTGGTGGAGGCTGCCTCGCTAAATATTTTTAAGAAACGGGTTGATGGGTTTTTGATAAGAGAAGGGATTAAGGGTTATGGGGAGAGGGCGGGAAGGTGGAGCTGAGTCACGACAGATCAGCCATGATCTTATTGAATGGCGGGGCAGGCTCGAAGGGCCAGATGGCCTACTCCTGCTCCTATTTCTTATGTTCTTATGTTCTTATTGTGTGATCCCTGGGGTTACGAGTGGGAGGAGGAGATAAGGGGAATGTGCTGTCACAAGAACGCAAGAAATAGAAGCAGGAATGGCCACTAGCCCTTCAAGCCTGCCCCACCATTCAATACATTCATGGCTGACCTATGCTCCTTTTCTGTGCCATTTCCCCCTTGCCCTCAATTTCCCGATCTATCAAATATTTATCCACCTCCACTTTGAATACTTCTAATGATCCAGCCTCCACCATTCTTTGGGGCAGAGAATTCCAGAGATTCACCAGCCTCTGTGAGAAGAAATTTCTACACATCTCAGTTTTAAATGACTGGCCCTTTATCTTGTAGCTGTGTCCCTTTGTTCAAGACTCTCCCACTAATGAAAACATCCCATCACAGGAAGCTTTAATTCAATTTCATAGCAAACTCCAGAAACTGTCCCTGAGACTGTAAAAAAAGCTAAAAGTAATCTCTATGTTGTTCACATTTTGAAAAATCACTTTTGAAAAATATGATTTTTAGTTGTTCAACTTATATAGTTTATTTTCGGTAATATGTTTTTATGTGTTTCTCTGACGACAGAGTGGATAATTGCTGCATGGTAATACTTTAAATTCCAGCCACACTCTGCAAGACATTCGCACAAAACCAGCCACTAGTTCAGTGCCTCATTAGCTGGGTGTTCCAGATGGATCTATTTAAACCACCTATTCCATCCATTTCTCTCTCTCTCCTTTCCTCTCTTAGAATATAGAACATAGAACATTACAGCACAAACAGGCCCTTCGGCCCTCGAGTTGCGCCGATCACATCAACCCCACCAATCTATAGACCTATCTATAACCCCCAATCCCATTAAACCCCATATACTCATCCAGAAGTCTTTTAAAAGACCCCAGCGAGTTCGCCTCCACCACCGATGACGGCAGCCGATTCCATTCACTCACCACCCTCTGAGTGAAAAACTTACCCCTAACATCACCTCTGTACTTCCCTCCCCGCACCTTAAATCTGTGTCCTCCCGTAGCGACCATTTCAACCCGGGGAAATAGCCTCTGAGAGTCCACCCTATCTATTCTTCTCAACATTTTATAAACTTCTATCAGGTCGCCTCTCAACCTTCGCCTCTCCAGGGAAAAGAGTCCCAGTTCCCTCAACCTATCTTCATAAGGCATGCCTCCCAGTCCAGGCAACATCCTTGTAAATCTCCTCTGTACCCTTTCAATAGCTTCTACGTCTTTCCTATAGTGAGGCGACCAGAACTGCGCACAGTACTCCAAATGAGGCCTGACGAGGGTCCTGTAAAGTTGCAGCATTACCTCCCGACTCCTAAACTCAATCCCTCGATTAATGAAGGCCAGTACACCATACGCCTTCTTGACCACCTCCTCCACCTGTGAGGCCGATTTAAGAGTCCTGTGGACCCGGACCCCGAGATCCTTCTGCTCTTCAACGCTACTAAGACTCCTGCCCTTGATAGTGTACTCGTTCATCCCGTTGGTTCTGCCGAAATGGACGACTACACATTTATCCGCGTTGAAGTCCATCTGCCACTTCTCCGCCCATTCCTGCATCCTATCTATGTCCTGCTGCAACTTTTGACATCCTTCCAGACCATCCACAACACCACCGACCTTCGTGTCATCAGCAAACTTGCTAACCCATCCCTCCACTTCCTCATCCAGGTCATTTATGAAAATGACAAACAGCAAGGGTCCCAGAACAGATCCCTGGGGCACCCCACTGGTGACTGACCTCCTTTCCGAAAAAGACCCATCCACAACCACTCTCTGCCTTCTGCAGGCAAGCCAGTTCTGGATCCACAAGGCCAAAGGCCCTTGGATCCCATGCCCTCTCACCTTCTCAAGAAGTCTTGCATGGGGGACCTTATCAAACGCCTTGCTGAAGTCCATGTACACTACGTTCACGGCACTTCCTTCGTCAATGTGTTCAGTCACATTATCGAAGAACTCAACTAGGCTCGTAAGGCACGACCTGCCCTTGACAAATCCATGCTGACTATTCCTAATCATGTCAAACCTCTTGTTCTATTATTCCTACTCTCTGCCTTTCATTGTTTCATTTTTATGATTTAAAAGTTTAAATTAGAAATGTGACGCAGAGGAATGTAACGCGTTGTTAGTTATTTTAAGACAGAGGGTGGGTGGAGAATTGGATCCCATTTTCCTCCTGCTCCTTCCAGCTCTGTGTGTCCACATGTTGTTGACCAGTGGAGGGAAATCACCTGTTTGACTGGGACCTGTGTCAGCCGGCCCCTGTGTACAGTCTATGAGCGTCAGCAGGCTGTGATGTTAATGCTGCAGTAATATTCATCTATCTGATACCCTGATCAATGAATACCCCTCAGATAACATTCCCAAAATGATTTTCCCAGAATATCTTCTCGGGGCTGTTTGTGGGAACCTGCCATGTGCATTTTCTCTGCTCAGATTGTTACATAATAACGGCAAGTTTGGTGAGATGTATGATGGAATGGTGCTTTGGGAGGATGTGGTGGGACGGTGTGGGTTTGAGGTGTGGCGAGGGGGTGTGGGGTTTGGGGGTGTGTTGGGACTGTGAGGGGTTTGGGGTGTGTGTGGTGGGATGGTGCAGGGTTTGGGGGTATGGTGCAGTGTTTGTGGGGGGTGTGTTGGGACGGTGTGGGGTTTAGGGATGTGGGTTCAGGATATCTGTTAGCTACATCCATCTCTCTCCCACTTCCAATCTTTTTAAATGAACATTTTAGTAGACAAACGTCAAAAGTAAAATGTGATATATTAATTTACTAGAGGAAAATGAGGTAAAGAATGAAACCAATTGCCATTGGGATCCTTGCAACTCTGCGGGGGGAGATAGTGGAGGGGAAAAGATCGCAGAGGGTTGAAGATCACGGGCTGTGGAGATCACAGGGTGGGGGGGGGGTGAGATCATGGAGAGGGGATGGAGCTCGCGGGGGGATTCGTGATCACAGCAGGACGGAGATCGCAGGGGAGCACAGATCACACGGGGGGCCGGAGATCATGGGGGTGGAGATCACGGGGTGGGGAGATTGTGGGGGGAGATCGTGGGGGGAAAATAGCAGGGGGGAAATTGCGGGGGGAATCGCAGGGGGATGATCGCGGGGAGGAGATCACGGGGGTGTTCAGGGGGGCAGGCTGCGAGGGGGGAGATCGTGGGGGGGTGGAGATCGCGGAGGGGGCGGACATCACTGGGGAGGGAAGGGAAATTGTGGGGGGGGGGTGCGGCGGGGTGGAGATCGTGGGTGGGGAGGGGCGGAGATTGCGGGGGGGATGGAGATTGTGGGGAGAGGAGATTGGGAGATATCACACAGGGCGAGATTGCAGGGGGGGGGAGATCGGAGGTGGGGGGGGAGATCACGGGGAGCTGGCAGCCTGTGTGATTGGGGTCTGTTCCGAATAGTGAGTTCTGTGTAGAACCTGTGGCTGTTGTCAGCTTGTTAGAATGCAGTACTGCAGTAATATCCCTCTCTGTCTGATCTCCCGGGTAAGGTATAGATTAGGTATAGATCTCAGACAACAATCACTGTATAACTCTAAACTGAAAATCTAAGTTACAGTGAGTTGCGAATTCTATAGACTCATAAAATGTTTATTTCCCATGAAATAAACTCCATCCCATCCCATGGTACAACTGACTAATGAAAAGAAACAGTCACCCTTGTGGGGGGGAGAGGTGGGTGGGAGGGGCTGGAAATGAGGGTGAATGCGAGGCCATACAACACTTGGTCATGTGATAAAGCTTCTTCTCTTTCCAGTATTTCTATTCAGCATGTTTTTCACTGACCATCCATAGAATCCCTGCAGTGCAGAAAGAGGCCATTCAGCCCATCGAATCTGCACTAACTCTTTGAAAGAGCGTCCCACCCAGACCCTTCCCTCTGCACCATCCCCCTAACCCCACACACTTACCATGGTCAATCCACCTAACCTGCACATTTTTTTGGTTCTTGCTGCCTTTCCAGTCATATGACCAATTCAGCAATCTTGTTCTGCCACGTAATGTCAGTTCCTTTCTCTGCTGGATTGCTAATTCTGCTGTCAATTTCAATATTTTTTTACCCCAAGTTAATTTCTCCTTGCCAACTTCCTTTAAATGTATCACTTGTTTAAGGTATTGGCTGTTTAAGACTGTGCAGTAATCTATTCCCCCAGGCAAGTTGTTCGTATACTGTTGGCCTTCCCTTGTAGATGGATTTTATGACAAATGTTTCAACACAGAGACAGTGTTCCAAGCTGTTTTTCTTACCGTTAAAGCTGCAGCATCACTTTCTACTGCCAGACATTCTTTTATAAATCTTTTGAACTGTTTTTAGCTGCAGCAATTCTTTGTCTTTTTATTCAAGTCCCTCATTTTATTAATGGCTGAGAATTTCTCTGCATAAGATCACCAGTGTAGAGATTATTGCCAAGGAACCCCACATGCTTTCTCCCAACCCTGCACATCCAGAGCCCATCACACAGCTTCAGTCTCCTTGATCTTCCCATGTTTTGGGCGGCACGGTAGCACAGTGGTTAGCACTGCTGCTTCACAGCTCCAGGGTCCTGGGTTCGATTCCCGGCTCGGGTCACTGCCTGTGTGGAGTTTGCACATTCTCCTCGTGTCTGCGTGGGTTTTCTCTGGGTGCTCCGGTTTCCTCCCACAGTCCAAAGATGTGCGGGTTAGGTTCATTGGCTATGCTAAAATTGCCCCTTAGTGTCCTGGGATGTGTAGGTTAGAGGGATTAGCAGGTAAATGTGTGGGGATAGGGTCTGGGTGGGATTGTGTTCGGTGCAGACTCGATGGGCCGAAGGGCCTGTTTCTGCACTGTAGGGTTCTATGGGAAACCTTGCTGCAGCTCACATCATCCATTCCCTTTACTTAAATTACTGTTTTCTGTCCTTTTTTTAAGAAGAAGTTCCTTATTTTTAAACTTAAATTATACCCCCTTGAAATAATTATTAATAAGGGCTAGTCAGCATGGTTTTTTTCCAGAGGGAGGTCATGCCTAACAAACTTGTTAGAATTTTTCAAAAATGTGATCGAGTGTGTGGACGAAGAAAGTTCAGTTAATGTAGATTTTTGCAAAGCTTTTGACAAGATCCCACAAGGATGGAGAAATTTAAAGCACATGGAATTCAGGGAAACTTGGCGAGACGGATCAGAAATTGGCTAAGTAACAGGACACAGGAGTTGTTAGAGGGCTGTTTGAGTGACTGGAGGCCGGTGTCCAGTGGCATCACCACAGGATCAGCACTGGGGCCCTTATTGTTTGTTACGTACATAAATGATGTAAATGAAAATGTGGGGGGGGAATGAAACCAGGTTTCTGGTTACACGTAACCTCATGGCCCTGATTTCTGTCCAGACAGGAGGAAGGAGGCTGATAAAATCCGAGCAAGGCTCTGCCTTCAGCCTGGCCAAGGGGAAATATTCAAGCAGCAGACTGTGAAGGGAGTTCTTTACCCTGACTCTCTGCCCCTCTTCCAAGGTCATACGTTCAAATTTGGGTGTTCCTGGAGGTGAAGCACGCTCTGTCTACTTTGAGGCCTTCCACAGCCATTGCCAGAATCGGAAGTTTATCAGGTACTTGGGAAATGACATTTTAGTTTAAGGATCTTTACATTTTTAGTTTTGTATCAAAGTGGGGTATCAAAGTGCCCCTTTTACATGGGACATTCCATTGGTTAAAAGCTCAACAAAATGGGTATAAATGGGGCAATTATTGATACTGGGGTTGGGTTGTAAATGGGGGAGTGAAACATTTGGGATGTATGTTTGTTAATGTGCTTCTCTGCATCAACTGAGTCACAGAATCATTGGAAGTTTAGGGCACAAAAAGAGGCCACTTGGCCCATCATGTCTGCACCGATTAAAAAGCTATTCCCACTTTCTGACATTTAGTCTGCAGCAAACACTTGAAGTCCGCATCCAGACACCTATTAAATGAGTTGAGTGTTCCTATCCCTGCTACCCTTTCAGGCAATGAATCCAGACCCAGCCTCTGGGTGAAAATGTTATTCCTCATTTCCCCTGTAACATTTCTACCTCAAATCTTTTTAAATCTATGCCCCTAGTCACTGACCTCTCTGGAAAGTCAACAGGCCCTTCCCATCCTCTCTATCCAAGTCCCTCACAATTTTGTACATCCCAATCAAATCTCCCCTCAGCCTCCTCTCTTCCAAGGAGAACAACTTCAGCCTGTGAAATCTGTCCTCATAGCTACAATTTTCCAATCCTGGCAAAATCCATGTCAATCTCCTCTAAACCCTCTCTAATGCAGTAACATCCTTTATGTAATGAGGTGACCAGAACTGCTCTCAGTACTGGAGCCTAACTTCTGTTTTATACCATCCTAGCATTACCTCTCTGCGTTCGTATTCGATGCCTGGACTAATAAAGGAAAGGAGGGTAGCAAATGTGGTCCCGTTGTTCAAAAAAGGCAGTAGGGATAACCCTGGGAATTATAGACCGGTGAGTTTGACGTCGGTGGTAGGGAAGTTAATGGAAAAAATACTTAGGGGTAGGATGTATGAGCATTTGGAGCGTTGCGATCTGATTAGGGATACGCAACATGGCTTTGTTAGAGGGAGGTCTTGCCTTACGAATCTGGTGGAATTCTTTGAGGAGGTGACAAAAACGGTTGACAATGGGAGAACCGTTGATGTCATCTATATGGATTTCAGTAAGGCGTTTGACAAAGTCCCTCACGGTAGGCTGGTAGAAAAGGTTAAGGCGCATGGGATACGAGGCAAGGTAGCTAGGTGGATTGAGAACTGGCTGGGAAATAGGAAACAGAGGGTAGTTGTGGAAGGGACCTTGTCGGGCTGGAGGTCAGTGACCAGTGGTGTGCCGCAGGGCTCAGTACTGGGACCTCTCCTCTTTGTAGTCTACATAAATGACTTGGAAGAGGGCGTAGGTGGTGTGATTAGCAAGTTTGCTGATGACACCAAGATGGCAGGGTTGGCGGGTACGGAACTGGAGTGTCAGGTGATACAACAGGATATAGATAGGTTGGTGCAGTGGGCAGATAGGTGGCAGATGGCATTTAATCCTGACAAATGCGAGGTGATGCATTTTGGACGGAATAATGCAGAGAGGAGCTATGAGATTAAAGGGAGGCCGATTAGGAGTATTGACATACAGAGGGACCTGGGAGTGCAGGTTCACAAATCCTTGAAGGATGCATCACAAGTGGAGAAGGTCGTTAGGAAGGCTTATGGGATGTTGGCCTTTATAGGAAAGGGCATAGAGTATAAAAGCTGCTGTCTAATGCTTCAGTTGTACAGAACGTTGGTTAGACCGCATTTGGAGTACTGCGTCCAGTTCTGGTCACCTTACTACCGGAAGGACGTGGAGTCTCTGGAAAGGGTGCAGAGGAGGTTTACCAGAATGTTGCCTGGCATGGGGGGACTGGGTTACAAGGAGAGGTTGAAGAAACTGGGACTATTCTCCTTGGAAAGGCGGAGATTGAGAGGGGACATGATAGAAGTATATAAGATAATGAAGGGAATGGATAGAGTTAATAGTGAGAGACTGCTCCCTAGACTAGATACAAACACGAGAGGTCATCATTTAAGGGTGAGGGGGGAGAGGTATAATTTGGAGGTGAGAGGAAGGTTCTTTACGCAGAGAGTTGTAGGGGTCTGGAACGCGCTACCGAGTAGGGTGGTGGAGGCAGGAACATTGGACTCGTTTAAGATGCAGTTAGATAGGCACATGTGTGAAACGAGAATGGAGGGATATGGTAGGGGATATTAAATAGGGTTAAACCTCGGGAGACACCGGAAAGGCAGGCTGTAAGATTAATATTTTGACTTTATTCCACAGGTGGAGGTCCACCTCGTGTCAAACGAGGGGCATTCACACGGCGGGTCGTGCCTGGGCTGCTCTTGGAAGTTCCAGGAGTGGCCTAGAACTTCGTGTCGGTGTGTGTGCTTGATCCTGGACCGGTAGATGGGCGCCGCAACAGCTCAGTGACTAGCACTGCTGGCTGTGCAGGCACATGGATTTGGGCCTGTGTCTGTGGGAGTTTGCGCATTCTCCCTGTGGTTGCGTGGGTTTCCTCCGGGCGCTCCGGTTTCCTCCCACACCCCAAAAATGTGCTCTCAGGCTAATCGGTTTTTACCAAATTGACACTATTTCTTCCCTGAATCTGACTGAGTAGGGTTCCATTCGTAGCCATGCAGGGTAGAATAGGTGCAGGGTGATGTGGCGGCGCGGGCTCGTTGGGCCGAAGGGCCTGTTTCCCGTGCTGGATTGTTCTTTGTTCTTTGTTCTTTGTTCTTTGATTCCATCTGGCTTCTCAACCACCTTATCAACCTGCCCTGCTACCTTCAGGGAACTGTGTACAACCACTCTAAAGTTGCTCACTCCTTCTCCATCTCTCAGTATTGTCCCATCTACTGGCCTTGTTTCATCTCCCTAAGGAGAAGTGGCAGATAGACTTCAACGCGGATAAATGTGTAGTCGTCCATTTCGGCAGAACCAACGGGATGAACGAGTACACTATCAAGGGCAGGAGTCTTAGTAGCGTTGAAGAGCAGAAGGATCTCGGGGTCCGGGTCCACAGGACTCTTAAATCGGCCTCGCAGGTGGAGGAGGTGGTCAAGAAGGCGTATGGTGTACTGGCCTTCATTAATCGAGGGATTGAGTTTAGGAGTCGGGAGGTAATGCTGCAACTTTACAGGACCCTTGTCAGGCCTCATTTGGAGTACTGTGCGCAGTTCTGGTCGCCTCACTATAGGAAAGACGTAGAAGCTATTGAAAGGGTGCAGAGGAGATTTACAAGGATGTTGCCTGGACTGGGAGGCATGCCTTATGAAGATAGGTTGAGGGAGCTGGGACTCTTTTCCCTGGAGAGGCGAAGGTTGAGAGATGACCTGATAGAAGTTTATAAAATGTTGAGAGGAATAGATAGGGTGGACTCTCAGAGGCTATTTCCCCGGGTTGAAATGGTCGCTACGAGAGGACACAGATTTAAGGTGCGGGGAGGGAAGTACAGAGGTGATGTTAGGGGTAAGTTTTTCACTCAGAGGGTGGTGAGTGAATGGAATCGGCTGCCGTCATCGGTGGTGGAGGCGAACTCGCTGGGGTCTTTTAAAAGACTTCTGGATGAGTATATGGGGTTTAATGGGATTGGGGGTTATAGATAGGTCTATAGATTGGTGGGGTTGATGTGATCGGCGCAACTCGAGGGCCGAAGGGCCTGTTTGTGCTGTAATGTTCTATGTTCTATGTTCTATGTTCTAAGTGCATCATTTCATACTTCTCTGGGTTGAATTCCATTTGCAAAGTGCTAATTTAAAAACTACTGATTACTGTGGGAGGGCAGATTTATGGGACTCCGGGTTCTCCTTCAGCCAATGTCAGCCTTCCAATCGCGGAAGGCTAGGCCTCAGCCTCACTGTTGATTCCGCCTGGGAGTTAGGCCTGCAAGGGAGGGAGAAAGAGGGAGGGTGAGAGATTGCTGCAAGAGGAGATTGCTGAGGGGCTGATTCCATACATTGAGGGGAGGAGGCAGCAAACAGCAAGATTCACACCTGCGAAAAGAGAAACAAGACAGTTCAAATTGGTAGCTGGTTGCTTTGTGCACTTTGTTGCTCAGATGAACAGAGACCCAACTGCCCCACTGTGTGGCAGGACTGCGCTGGCATTTCTAAAGGGACCGGAGACACTTCCCAGGCTGGAGTTGCAGCCTGAGGCCAGGTGAAGAGCCTCCGTTATAGGAGCTGTTCTGCACTCCTGCCATTGACCACAAGGTGGTGGTGAAGGCCACAAGCAGGTTTGAATCCGATTTCCCTTTGGAATTCTGTGGATTTTGGCTAAATCTCCGTGGCTCCTGCCCACCGCCAAGGCTGCCCCCGCACGGCTGGTATAATTCCGTCCTTTGTAGTGAGAGCAAACATTGAAAGGGAGCAGTGAGGAAACAGCCAGACCGTACTGAGTGCACAATGTTGAGTGGGAGAGGGAATGATATTCCACCAATGGCCTGAGTAGATGCACAGTGATAACATTAACAGCTTTTAGCCAGGTAGCATCTTCCAGGTAGCATTAAACTCTCATTTCACATCCTGATTATCCAGAAAAATACCCACTGACCCTCCTCTGACCTTGTAGAAGAATGTGACCTTGTAGGAGAAGTCAGTGTGAGGACCTTCTGGACATATGAGGCCGCAGCTGGAGTACTGTGTGCAGTTTTGGGCGCCGCACCTGCGCAAGGATGTTTTGGCCTTGGAGGGAGTGCAGAGGAGGTTTACTCGGCTGATACCGGAGTTGAGGGGATTGAGCTATGAGGAGAGGCTGAATAAACTAGGCTTGTACTCGTTAGAGTTTAGAAGAATGAGGGGAGATCTCATTGAGACGTATAAGATGATGAATGGGATGGATAGGATAGAGGTGGAGAGACTGTTCCCGCTCAAAAAAGACAGTAGGACTAGGGGGCACAGCCTCAAGATAAAGGGGAGACGGTTTAGAACAGAGTTGAGGAGGAACTTCTTCACTCAAGGGGTGGTGAATCTCTGAAATTCTCTACCTGTTGAAGTGGTGGAGGCTGCCTCGCTAAATATTTTTAAGAAACGGGTTGATGGGTTTTTGATAAGAGAAGGGATTAAGGGTTATGGGGAGAGGGCGGGAAGGTGGAGCTGAGCCACGACAGATCAGCCATGATCTTATTGAATGGCGGGGCAGGCTCGAAGGGCCAGATGGCCTACACCTGCTCCTATTTCTTATGTTCTTATATTAGATCTGGACCATTTGCATCACGATAATCCTGAACAAAATTCTGCAGATAATAAAATGGATTGTGCCAAACTCTTTACCTTCATCCCCAACTAATTACCTACAGGCTGTGGGTGGCACCATGGTTAGTGATGCTGCCTCACTGTACCAGGGACCCGGGTTTGATTTCCAGCTTGGGTCACTGTCTGTGCGGAGTCTGCACATCCTTCCGTGTCTGCGTGGGTTTCCTCCGGGTACTCTGGTTTCCTCCCACAGTCCAAAAGACGTGCTGGTTAGGCAAATTGGCAATGCTAAATTTTCACTCAGTGTACCCGAACTGAGTCGCCGGAGTGTGCGACTAGAGGAATTTCACAATAACTCAATTGCCGTGTTAACGTAATCCTACTAATAAGACTAATAAATAAATAAACTTTCTCCTCATTGATGTGACGGGTATCTGACACAGTTCAGCAACATTGGGTTTGCTTGCTGTCTGCTGCACAACCTCACCCTTCAGGACTTCAACAGTTAAACATATTCAATCGGACACCCAGTCTAGATTTACATTTAAAATAACTTCCTTCCCACCCCCACATCCCACCATTTGGACTCTGAATCCTATATCACAGCCAGTATTATTCTTAGTAAGGTTTATTTAAAACTTAATCAGCAAGCAAGTGAATGTTAGATCTTCAACCATATCCCCTCATTTATCCCTGGTTTTGTATTTATGTTTGAGTCAGTAAGTTGTCAACCCTGGTATGTGACTTTGACTACATTCTAAATTTCATCATTGCTGAACTTTACAGTTGGAAAAAGTTGCTACTTCTAATTAATAACACATACAGTCACACACACTCGGTCATACACACACACACACACACACATGCAGTCACACACACAGACACACACGGGCACAAAGACTCATAGGTAGACACACAGACAATGACACACACATGCCGGCACATACAGGCACATAGACGTGCAGGCAGAAACACACACCTAAATCTAATTCTTAAAATACAGCCTCCATAACTTGAACTAAGTAATGGCTTCGCTGCAGATGTTACTAATCAGCTACAAAAATAACAGAAAATTATAAAAATACTGAACTGAAGGATTGACATGCAGCAGCCCTCCTTCTCTACACTGTTCATCGCACCTCCCTCCCCAACCCCTCCATTCTCCCACCCAAATACTTGCTACAGCGGGGAAGAGAGTGCGAAGGGGAAATGGCACAGAAGAGGAGTTGAGGCCTGTATAGATCGGCCATGATTGTATTGAAGGACGGGGCAGGCCTGAAGGGCCCGGTGGCCATTCCAGCTTCTAGTGTGATGTGCCACCGCACCCCCTTCCCCTCATGTCACTCACTGCCACACCCACATACTTCCATCAGTATACACTCATTGTTAAGTCACTGATGTCCCTGTTGGCTCAGCAACGGTTTTTTAACCAATGATCTCCTGAATGGTGAATTGGACACCAGGTCACGATCTCCCGGGCGTCCATACTTGCCAGCAAGATATGAAGGTGGTGGACATTGATGCTGATATTGATGAAAGACTTCCCATTGCCATTTGTCAGAGATTTAATGTGAAATGCATTCAGTACAGATAATTACACTCCTGTCAGCTCTCACTTGTCTGTCATGGGCACAACATTGAGTAGAATTTAGAACTGAAGAAACCACAACTGTGTGTTCAGCTGCCTCAGCCCTGAGCTCTGGAATACCCTCCCTGGGTCTTCCTATCTCTTCAACTCCGTCTCTCCTCCTCATTTAAGATGCCCATTACCTTTTTCATTAAGCAATTGGTCACTTTCAAGTATTTATGTATGTAGATTCTCAGTGTGGAATTGTGTTTGACGTAGATTGAAGGTAATTGTCAGAAGATTCAGCGGCGACATAAAGATAAATGTTTTTTACGCAGCGAGTTGTGATCTGAAAAATGACAGGTCCAGATTCAGCAATAACTTTCAAAAGGGACTGAGATAAAATACCTGAAAGGGAAACTTCATTCTGAGTTGTAACATTCTACAATTTAACATTAATACAATATGAAAAAAAGGAAAGGGGGAAGCCATTTGTCTCCTGCAGCATGCACTGCCATTCAATAAGACCATGTCTGATCTGATCACTATTAAGACTCCACTTTCCTCCCCACCATTGCCCGTCTCCACTTCACCCCATAGCCATTAACCCTAACCCTAACACGCCCCACCTCAGAATCTATGGGTGGGATTTTATGGTCTCTCTCATCACAAAACTGTAAAGTCTCACTCGAGGTCAAAGGACCTTCCCATTGTCAGCTCCTTGCCCGCTCAAATTCCCATGGCGAGTGGGGAGGTAGAATTCTGGTCTATGTGTCAAAAGGATCATCTTTCAAGAGTTAAAATTGAGAGACTGGAAGATGACCGCAAAGCTGATGAGAGTTGGAATTGTGATGGGTTTTATGCCGTTGAAAAAGGGAGGGGATGGAGAAAAATAGGAGGTCAGAGGTCAGGTGAGTTTACATGACAAAGATGTCACGGACACAAGACAAAGTGAGTGTGATGATAGTGTTAAAGACTGAAGCAGGCATTAATAGTGGCAGAAATTCCACTCATGTTTCAGAAAACACTTTCATTCTGCTGTTTTGCTTTCAGACATGGCTGACCTTTATGAAAGAGCATACAGACTTTGGTAATTCATCATCCATGTGGGTAACAGCCAGTGCAGGCAAGTGTCATAAACAATGTAGGCCGATTAGTCTCATAGGTGCACTCAGAAATTGTACAGCTTTTAACACTGTATCCAAGACACGTGGAACCAGATGAGAGGGTGGCACAGTGATTAGCACTGCTGCCTCACAGAGCCAGGAACCTGGGTTCAATTCCCATCTTGGGTGACTTTCTGTATGGAGTTTGCAAATTCTTCCCTTGTTGGTGTGGGTTTCCTCCGGGTACTCCAGTTTACTCCCATACCCCAAAGATGTGCAGGTCAGGTGGATTAGCAATTGTAATTTGCGCAAGGCTATGGGGATAGGATGGGTGTGTGGATATGGGTAAGATGCTCTGTCAAGGAGTCGGTGCAAACTTAATGGCTGAATGGCCCCCTTCTGCATGGTACAGATTCTATTCTGTGGTTCTACGGAGATTGGGGGGACCAATGCAGAAAACAAAGGTAGAACAAGTTGTCTACTTTCATGAGAAGCCAGACAAGCTCAGATTGGAAATGACCAAGAACACACACTAAGCACAATAAGAGTAAAATCCCTGAAATGCTTAACCAAGCTACATGGTCAGTTGATGGGGATAAGCAGAATATTGATAGTCAAAGTGAAAACACATTTATCATGGTGAACATCGAAGAACACAAAGGCACAGTGGCTCTGACATAGTCTTTGCCACCGTTTAAATTGTATACCCAGAAATACTGTGACAATACAAATGATCTGTAACAATACCAGTGTAGGTGCAAACACTCTTCCATTTTGCACATCTAAATGTACGCATCCACGGATGTAATACCAATGAAGCTTCACGCTGCCACTGCCAAACACACTGAGCACAATGGCTCAGAGATTCCAGCCCTGAGATCCATTACACTCCAAAAACTTGCCCGGGTCACCCCAGATATCTATGGCCTCAATCTAATAATCCCACTCACTGAGAGAATCATCATGGGTGGGATGGATAATTTGATGGACAAGCTAAAGGTCATAGAACCCTACAGTGCAGAAACAGGCCCTTCGGCCCATCAAGTCTGCACCGAACACAATCCCACCCAGACCCTATCCCCATATCCCTACACATTTACCTGCTAATCCCTCTAACCTACACATCCCAGAATACTAAGGGGCAATTTTATCATAGCCAATGAACCTAACCCGCACATCTTTGGACCTTTGAGTTGGGTGGGAATTTCTGGTGTGGGGGCAGGTGAGGCCGAGAACATTGCCCAGTGGATCCAGTGGGCAGAGACCTCCTGGTTTGCAGGGACATCTCCATATCGTCAAGACAGTGGTGAGGTTCACAGCCCTCAGGGGCACCATTGGAAAGCCTTACACTGGGAGAAGATCACCTAACTCTACATCAGGCTGACAGGCTGTGCTGTACAGTTAGAACCAAATATATACCCAATCTGAACTTGCAAACTCCACCTCCTGTTCTGCAGAAGCAAGGTGGAGTTAATATTTGGAGAACAAATGTGGACAACTCTCCGCAGTCACCACTTGTTGATCCTCCCAGGAGTATGAGATATATTAATCAAAAAACAGTGAAAGGTGAAAGATCCCATAGCCAAGATGAGGTTAAAGAATTACCCAGCCTGAATATCAGACAGAAAGTTCATGAACAACATTCAACTGGCATCTGGAATCCAGCAGAACCACCAGAATCTGCCCAGAACCAAGATCTTATCAAGTACAAATGCCCAGTTGCATTGTGTTGTGATGATGTCAAATCAAACTTTGATTTCAGTAAGATCAGGGAAGATGGTAAAAGAGGGGGAGGTGTGGCATTGTTAGTCAGGGACAGTATTACAGTGGCAGAAAGGACGTTTGATGAAGACTTGTCTACTGAGGTAGTATGGGCTGAGGTTAGAAACGGGAAAGGAGAGATCACCCTGTTGACACCCTCTATAGGCCTCTGAAAAGTTCCAGAGATGTAGAGGAAAGGATTGCAAAGATGATTCTGGATAGGAGCGAAAGTAACAGGGTAGTTGTTATGGGGGATTTTAACTTTACAGATATTGACTGAAAAAGCTATAGTTTGAGTACTTTAGATGGGTCAGATTTTGTCTAATGTTTGCAGGAGGGTTTCCTGACACAGTATGTAGATAGGCCAACAGGAGGCAAGAGCACATTGGATTTGGTACTGGGTAATGAACTAGGCCAGTTGTTACTATTGGAAGTAGGTGAATACTTTGGTGATAGTGACCACAATTTGGTTCCCATTAGCCATGGGAAGGGATAAGTATATACCGCAAGACAAGAGTTATAGCTGGGGGAAAGGAAATTATGATGCGATTAGGAAAGATTTAAGATACATAGGATGTGGAAGGAAACTGCAGGGGATGGGCACAATTGAAATGTGGAGCTTGTTCAAGAAACAGCTACTGCGTGTCCTTGGTAAGTATGTATCTGTCAGGCAAGGAAGAGGTGATCAAGCGAGGGAACCGTGGTTTACTAAAGAAGTTGAATCATTCATGAAGAGGAAGAAGGAGGCTTATATCAAGATGAGACGTGAAGGCTCAGTTAGGGTACTTGAGAGTTACAAGTTAGCCAGGAAAGACCTAAAGAGAGAGCTAAGAAGAGCCAGGAGGGGACTAGAGAAGTCTTTGGCAGATAGGATCCAAGGAAAATCCTAAAGCTTTCTATAGGTATGTCAGGAATAAAGGAATGACTAGAGTAAGATTAGGGCTAGTCAAGGACAGTAGTGAGAAGTTGTGTGTGAGTCGGAAGAGTTAGGAGAGGCGCTAAATGAATACTTTTCGTCAGTATTCACACAGGAAAAAGACAATGTTGTCGAGGAGAATACTGAGATACAGTCTATTAGACTAGACAGGATTGAGGTTCATAAGGAGGAGGTGTTAGCAATTCTGGAAAGTGTGAAAATAGATAATTCTCTTGGGCCAGATGGGATTTATCCTAGGATTCTCTGGGAGGATATGGAGGAGATTGCAGAGCCTTTGGCTTTGATCTTTAGGTCGTCATGGAGTGTGTTAGTCTGCAACACTCATACAAGGACAGACCAAAGTGCGTCCTTCACCAAGTTGATGACCCTCCAACACCAGCTAATATTTGTCTCGGTGTGCGTCCCCGGAAATAGCTTGTAGAGCACGAGTCCTGCATCACCAAGCTGTTTGGGACAAACCTCGACAAATACCACTGCATCTCACTCCAGACCTTCTTTGCAAAGGCACATTCCACAAAGAGGTGTGCGACCATCTGATCAGCCCCGCAGCAGCTTTGAGGGCAGCGTGTGGTGGTGTTGAGACCTTGGGCGTACATGAAGGATCTGATGGGAAGTGCCCTCCTCACCACCAGCCAAGCCAAGTCTTGGTGCTCGTTAGAAAGTTCTGGTGATGACACTGACAGTCTGCTCAGGGAACCATCTGACAGGATCCACCATCTCCTTTTCCCTCAGGGCCTCAAGGACATTACGTGCTAACCACTGCTTAATCGCCATGTGGTCAAAGGTGTGTTTCTGGAAAACTTTCTCCATGAAGGACAGGTGCTGTGTATGGTCCAACGACTTGGAACGTTCCGCAGCAATGTGGCCAGACCCATCTTCCACGACACCTGGGACAGGTAGAACCTCAAATAGCAGTGACACTTGGGGTTAGTGTACCAAGGATCTACACACAGTTTGATGAGCCGCACACAAAGATGGCTTTCAGGATGAATGATGTGGAGATGCCGGCGTTGGACTGGGGTAAACACAGTAAACCTGGTGTCATCAGGCTTCTTTCAGGATGAAGGCAGTGTTGGGAACATTTTTCCCTTCATTCTCCAGAGATTTATGCATTTTTTTCCTCTGGACACGATCCATCTGAGATTTTCAGATAAATTTGAAGATAGCCTGGGTGACTGCTGCTGCCTGGGATTGACACAGAGCATACCCACATCATGCCTGGGATTTGGGCTTAGGCCATTGCACTACGTACAATAAAACAGAAAGTAATTCACACCAGATGACGAGGTTTTTGCTGGTGATAGAGAGAGAGCATTGCCCCACATGCCCAGTTTTTGCCTTACTTTGGCGATGCGCTCTTCCCAGTTTTTGATGCATTCCCCCACAGCTCCAAACCGTATCCCCAGCACCTTAAGGCAGTCTGCCCTGACGGTAAAAGGGACAAAGGATCGGTCAGCCCAGCTCCCGAAGAACATAGCTCTGCTCTTGCCCCAGTTGACTTTGGCTCTCGAGGCCAGCTCAAACTGCTCACAGGCTTGGAGGAGTCTGCAACTGACACTCCACGTCATCCATGTGCAGGGAGGCTGTGACCAGCATGCTCCGCTGTCTGGGATGGCAAACCCTTCGATACTTGGGTCCTCTCTGATGGACTTGGCAAAGGATTCAATGCAACACACAAAAAGAATGGAGGAGAGGTGACAGCCCTGCCTGACTCCAGAGCTGGTGAAAGCTACCTGATTCTCATCCATTCATTGAGCCTGTCTGCCCTATTGATGTCTGTGTAGTGCAGTTGGATCCAATTTCAGATTCCCTCCCCAAAACACAATTTGGAGAGCACATCCGTCATGTAGGTGTGCAATTTGTCAAACACCTCATTCATTTTTTTTTTGTTTTTATTCCAATTCAGTCCATTTGAGACATTCCCAACCCAAGCTGACAAGACAGGACTCTCACCTCATGTCTTGGGCTTGATCTACATGATCCAAGCTGATTGGAGTAGGCATAGCTCCTCCTCCAAGGCTTGATCTCATTCGCATCCTAGCCAAAAGACCGAGATGCCGCTTTTAAAAATTGCTTCAAATGAAGCTAAAATGTAACCTAATGACTTTACAGCATGTCCATACTACACTTGCTGAGAAGCACCTTGTTTTTTTTTACCCCTTTATTCCAATCTAATCAAGTCAGATTAAACCCAATTCAGAGTCCCAACAAGTTGGGACATTCCCGATCCAAGCTGACAAGACAGGTCTCCTGTCTTGGGCTTGATCTACATGATCCAAGCTGACTGGAGTAGGTGTAGCTCCTCCTCCAGGGCTTGATCTAATTTGCATCTTAGCCAAAAGGCCGAGATGCCGCTTTAAAAAATTGCTTCAAATGAAGCTGAATTGCAACCTAATGACTTCAACCAAGTGCAGCATGTTGACACTACACTTGATCGACACTAACAAACTACACTTGATCTTAGCCAAAAGGCCGAGAAGCACCTTGTAGGCCAATCAGCATTGCCACTCGGTTGCCCTCACTCGATGCTTGCCTTCACTCAAACATGGAGGGTGTCTTCCGAAGGTGCACTTTCTGGAAGCAGTGACTGCACCTATTCAAATTTTCCTGCAACAGCCAATCAGCATCGCCAGCATCGCCGCTCTGCTATCCTTGCTGGATGACTTGCTCCTGTAAATTAAAATCCACATACGTAACAGGTACCAGCCATAGTTTTAACAAAAATAGGTCTAGTTTCTTACAGGGTTCACACTGAAGATGAACCAGGTTGGTAATACTGTGCTGACCAACTGTCATCTCAAAATGATTTACATAGAACATAGAACATTACAGCGCAGAACAGGCCCTTCGGCCCACGATGTTGCGCCGACCAGTTAAAAAACAATGACCCACTAACCTAAACCAATCCCTTTTCGTCCATAAACCTATCCACAGATCTCTTAAACACCCCCAAACTAGGTGCAATTACAACTGCAGCTGGCAGGGCATTCCAATCCCTCACCACCCTCTGGGTAAAGAACCTACCCCTGACATCCGTGCTATAACTACCAACCCTTAATTTAAAGCCATGCCCCCTCGTGCTAGCTTTCTTCATCCAAGGAAAAAGGCTATCACTGTCCACCCTATCTAAACCTCTAATCATCTTATATGTTTCAATAAGATCCTCTCTTAGTCGCCTTCTTTCCAGCGAAAACAACCCCAAATCCCTCAGTCTCTCCTCATAGGACCTCCCCTCCATACCAGGCAACATCCTAGTAAACCTCCTCTGCACCCTCTCCAAAGCCTCCACATCCTTCCTGTAATGTGGAGACCAGAACTGCACACAGTACTCCAAGTGCGGCCGCACCAGAGTTGTGTACAGTTGCAAGATGACGCTGCGACTCCTAAATTCAATCCCCCTACCAATAAACGCCAAGACACCGTATGCCTTCTTAACAACCCTATCTACTTGATTCCCAACTTTCAGGGATCTATGTACACATACACCTAGATCCCTCTGTTCATCCACACTATTCAAATCCTCCCGTTAGCCCTATACTCAACACATCTATTATTCCTACCAAAGTGAATTACCTCACACTTCTCCGCATTAAACTCCATCCGCCACCTCTCGGCCCAGCACTGCAACCTGTCCAAGTCTTCCTGCAAACTATGACACCCTTCCTCACAATCTACCAAACCTCCGACTTTGGTGTCATCAGCAAATTTACTAATCCACCCAACTATACCTTCATCCAGATCATTAATAAAAATTACAAACAGCAGTGGCCCCAAAACAGATCCCTGAGGCACACCACTCATAACCGAACTCCATGACGAATATTTACCATCAACCACCATCCTCTGTCTCCTATCTGCTAGCCAATTCCTGATCCAATTTCCTAGATTACCCTCAATCCCATACATCTGCATTTTCTGCAGAAGCCTACCATGGTGAACCTTATCAAATGCCTTACTAAAATCCCTATATACCATGTCAACTGCCTTACCCCCATCCACTTCTTTGGTCACTTTCTCAAAAAACTCAATAAGGTTAGACCTACCTGCTACAAAACCATGCTGACTATCTCCAATCAATTCATTACTCTCCAAATAACTATAAACCCTATCCCTAATAATTTTTTCTAAAATCTTGCCCACAACAGAAGTGAGACTCACCGGTCTATAATTCCTGGGGAAGTCTCTGTTCCCCTTCTTAAACAATGGGACAACATTCGCTAACCTCCAATCTTCCGGTACTATACCAGAGGCCAACGACGACCTGAAGATCAGAGCCAGAGGCTCTGCAATCACTTCTCTTGCCTCCCAGAGAATCCTAGGGTAAATCCCATCCGGACCAGGGGACTTATCTATTTTCAAACCCTCAAGAATATCCAGCACATCCTCCCTATCAACTGTAATACTGTCTATTCTACTCCCCTGCAACCCAGTGTCCTCCTCAGCTATATTCTTGTCCCCCTGCGTGAACACCGAAGAGAAATATTGGTTCAATGCCTCTCCAATCTCTTCCGGTTCCACACATAACTTCCCTCTGCTGTCTATAACTGGCCCTAATCTTGCCCTCACCAACCTTCTATTCTTGACATACCTATAGAACGCCTTAGGATTCTCCTTAATCCTATCAGCCAGAGTCTTCTCATGTCCTCTTTTAGCCCTTCTTAACTCACTCTTCAACTCCCTCCTAGCCAATCTAAAGTTTTCTCGTGCACTACCCGAGCCCTCAAGTCTCATCCGAACATAAGCCTCCTTTTTCTTTTTAACCAACGAATCAACTTTTTTAGTGCACCACGGTTCCCTAGCCCTACCAATTCCTCCTTGCCTGACAGGGACATACCTATCACGGACTCGCAGTAGCTGCTCCTTGAAAAAGCTCCACATTTCGGACGTTCCCAACCCCTGTAATCTCCTAGTCCAACCTATGCTTCCTAATTCTCTCCTAATGGCCTCATAATTACCCTTGCCCCAGCTAAAACTACTGGCCCGAGGTTCATGCCTATCCCTTTCCATCACTAAGGTGAACGTAACCGAATTGTGGTCACTATCACCGAAATGCACACCAACTTCCAAGTCTAGCACCTGGTCTGGCTCATTTCCCAGCACCAAATCCAATATAGCCTCACCTCTAGTTGGCCTATCTACATACAGACTCAAAAAACCCTCCTGCACGCTTTGTACAAAAACTGACCCCTCTAACGAGCTAGAGCAATAACAATTCCAATCAATATTAGTAAAGTTAAAGTCCCCCATAACAATTACCCTATTACTTTCATTCCTAACCAGGATCGTCTCCGCAATCCTTTCCTCAACCTCTCTAGAACTTTTTGGAGGTCTATAAAAGACTCCCAACAGGGTGACCTCTCCTCTCCTATTTCTAATCTCCGCCCATACTACCTCAACAGACAAGTCCTCATCAAACTTCCTCTCTGACACTGTGATACAATCCCTGACCAATAATGCTACCCCTCCCCCTCCTTCTACCTCCTTCTCCACTCCGACTGAAGCATTTGAACCCCGGGACCTGCAACAACCATTACCTGAATCATCTCCACACTTTCCAACTTACGTCATCCCTAATGTTGTGAATAATACTTCAGAAGACTTGAACCCGAGCTGCCTGATGATTGTGTCTCTGCTACCAGGAGTAGACGTTTTTCTAATCGACTTCCTTATTGATTGTATATAATGATTAATG
Organism: Prionace glauca; assembly: GCA_037974335.1. Taxonomy (NCBI): domain Eukaryota; kingdom Metazoa; phylum Chordata; class Chondrichthyes; order Carcharhiniformes; family Carcharhinidae; genus Prionace; species Prionace glauca. The sequence continues at coordinate 39,644,491 of CM075743.1, read as the reverse complement.
ATGCATAGTATTGTGGCCAGAGTATTATTGATCCGATGTAAAACATCGTAGTAATTTGTTGTCATGATCACAGAAGTAAGTTATAAAATCACAGAATCCCTACAGTGCAGAAGAAGGTCACTCAGCCCATCGAGTCTGCACCAACTCTCTGAAAGAGCATCTTACCCAGGCCCAGCCCTGCGTCCTATGCCTGTAATCCTGCACATTTATCATGGCTCACCCGCCTTAACCTGCATAATTTAGTGTGTCCAATCAACCTAACCTGCACATCTTTGGACTGTGGTAGGAAACCTCCACAGGTGGAGGTCCACCTCGTGTCAAACGAGAGGCATTCACACGGCGGGTCGTGCCTGGGCTGCTCTTGGAGGTTCCGGGAGTGGCCTAGTACTTCATGTCGGTGTGTGTGCTTGATCCTGGACCGGTAGACGGGCGCCGCAACAGCTCAGTGACTAGCACTGCTGGCTGTGCAGGCACATGGATTTGGGCCTGTGTCTGTGAGAGTTTGCGCATTCTCCCTGTGGATGCGTGGGTTTCCTCCGGGCGTTCCGGTTTCCTCCCACACCCCAAAGATGTGCTCTCAGGCAAATCGGTTTTTACCAAATTGACACTATTTCTTCCCTGAATCTGACTGAGTAGGGTTCCATTCATAGATATGCAGGGTAGAATAGGTGTAGGGTGATGTGGCGGCGCGGGCTCGTTGGGCCGAAGGGCCTGTTTCCCGTGCTGGGTTGTTCTTTGTTCTTTGAAACTGGAGCACCCGGAGAAAACCCACACAAACACAGGGAGAATATGCAAATTCCACACAGTTATCAAAGGCCAGAATTGAACCCAAGTCCCTGGCGCTGTGACACGATGTGGAGATGCCGGCGTTGGACTGGGGTAAACACAGTAAAAAGTCTGACAACATCAGGTTTAAGTCCAACCAATTTATTTGATAGTAAGCTGTGACACATCAGTGCTAACCGCTGTGCCACCATGCTGCCCCTGTCACTGTGCCACTGGGGAAGAGATGTCAAACCATATTTTCTTTTTGTTTAAAATCCACAGTCCCTAACATAATTAGAGTATTAAAACCTAGCTTTTGTGTTATATAATAACGCTGCATCTGAGGAGAGAGAAAAACAGGGTAAATGTTTCGAGCGTGGATGATTCCTCTTCAGAGTTAAAGAGAAGGTGAGATGTATTTATTTTTATTCATTTACAGGATCTGGGTGTCGCTGGCTAGGCCAGCATTTATTGAGATTCCTAATTTCCCCTTTAAAAGGTGGTGGTGAGCTTCCTTTTGAACCACTGCTGTCCATGTGGTGTGGGTACACCCACAGTGCTGTTAGGGAGGGCTAACCCAGTGACTGTGAAGGAACAGTGTTATATTCCCAGGACAGGATGGGGAGTGACTTGGAGGGGAACCTCCAGGTGGTGGTGTTTCCATGTAACTGCTGCCCTTGTCCTTCTAGAGTTAGTGGTTGTAGGTTTGTCTGAGGAACCTTGCTGACCTACTGTGGTAACCACAGCATTTATATTGTTCGTCCAGTTCCATTTCTGGTCAATGGTATCCCCCGGGATATTGACAGTGAGGGATTTATTGATGGCAACACCATTGAGTGTCAAGGAGTGATGACCCCATCTCCTGTTGGAGATGGTCATTGTCTGGCACTTGTGTGGCGTGAATGTGCTTGCCTTTTGCGAGAACTCTTTGATGCCACGCTTGGACAAACGTGGCTTTGATGTCAAAGGCTGTCACTTTCACCTCACCTCTGGAATTCAGCTCTATTGTCCATGTTTGAACCAAGGCTGTAACGAAGTCAGGACCTAAGTGACTCTAGTGAAACCCAAGCAGGTTACTGCTGAGTAAGTGCCACTTTATAGCATTGTTGATGATCCCTTCCACCACTTTACTGATGATCAAGAATGGACTGATGGGGCAGTAATTGGCCAGGTTGGATTTATCCTGCTTTTTGCGTACAGGAAATACCTGGGCAATTTTCCACATTGCTGGACAGATGTTGTAGCTGTACTTCAACAGCTTGGCTAAGGGAGCAGCAAGTTGCTGACAGGGTGGCACAGTGGTTAGCACTGCTGCCTCACAGCACCAGGGACCCGGCTTCGATTCTGTCCTTGGGTGACTGTGTAGAGTTTGCACGTTCTCCCCATGTGTGCGTGGTTTTCCTCTTGGTGCCCCAGTTTCCTTCCACACTCCAAAGATGTGCAGGTTGGTTGGATTAGTCATGGTAAATGCATGGGATCACAGGGATAGGGGACAGGAGCCTGAGTGAGATGCTGTTTTGGAGATTCGGTACAGACACATTGAGCTGAATGGCCTCTTTCTGCATTGTAGCGATCCTATTTCAATAATAAGAGCAAGAGTAGGCCATTCAGCCCACTGAGTTTGCTCTACCATTCAATAAGATCATGGCTGATTTAGTAGTATCCTCAACCCCACATTCCTGCCCACCTCCCATAACCCTTGATCTGCTGTACAATCTATCTAACTCTGCCTTGAATATGTTCAATAACCCACATTCCAACGCTCTCCGGGAAGAGAATTCCACACACTCTGCAGAGAAATTCCTCTCATCTCTATCTTAAATTGAAAATATGCCCCCTGTTACAGATTCCCCTGAGATGTGAATCTGTGACTGGATAGCACTTCCTGAACAATCCTGACTGCTGAGAATTGACTAACAACCAAGTTAACATTATCCCTTAAGCTTGCAATGTGGTTCACTTACAGGAAGGTAGCTATATTCATATTGAGGGTGCTGTCCTCCGCAGGCTAAAGGAATATGTCCAGACATTGCACATCTTTGAATAAATACAAGAATGGAGGTCAATAGCTTTCTGGTGCACTCACTGTGGCAATGTCTTGACCAGTCAGAGCCACCTTTCCAATTAATCAGCACCCTTTTCTCATGCTGTATAAATAATTCTCTTTGAAATTTGGCATCCTTGTCTCTTTCTGGATGAATGCAAGGGGAAAATCTTTGGCAGCATGTGTCTAATACTCAAGTTCTGTACTACCAAGCAACTGTCAATTGTAAATAGTTGAGGCACCAGGCTGACCCCTGCAGCACTCCATTAGTTACAGTCTGTCAACCAGAAAATGATCCCGTTATCACAAGGTTTTGTTTCCTATTTGTTAGCCAATCTTCTGTCCATGTTAGTATATCATCCACAATACCATGATCTCTTAATCTGTGCTGGAACCTTTCATGTGACATCTTGTTTGGATTTCCAAATACACTACATCTACTAGTCCTCCTTTATCAATGCTGCTTGTCAAATTTGTGGTGAGTGAATGGAATCGGCTGCCGTCATCGGTGGTGGAGGCGAAATCGCTGGGGTCTTTTAAAAGACTTCTGGATGAGTATATGGGGTTTAATGGGATTGGGGGTTATAGATAGGTCTATAGATTGGTGGGGTTGATGTGATCGGCGCAACTCGAGGGCCGAAGGGCCTGTTTGTGCTGTAATGTTCTATGTTCTATGATTTCCCTTTCACAAAACCATGTTGACTCTGCCTGATTGCAGTCTGATTTTCTAAATGCCCTGCTATTATTTTCTTAAGAACAGATTCTAGTATTGTCTCAAAGACAGATATTGGACTAACTGGCCTATAGTTTTACACTTCCTGTCTCCTCCTTTCTTGAACAGATGTGTTACATTCGCTATTTTCCAATCCACTGGGACCTCTCCAGAATTGAGGGATTTTTGAAAGATTATTACCAATGCCTCCATTCTCTCTCTGCAGCCACTTCCTGGGATGCAGGTCATCAGGTCCTGGGGGCTGGTCAGCCTCCTTCTTTGATTTCCAATTTCCTGAGATGTTTTCAGTGTCTTCTGTTGTGAAGACAAATGCAAAATACTTCCTCAAATAAATCAGTGGCTGTGGTGTAAAGACGGGCAGCCAAGTTGTTTATTTACAGTTTGAACTCTGGGTTGTTTGTCAAGCCGGGTAACATTGTCAGACTGCCTCGCCGCCAGGGGTAGGGGCCACCAGCTCCAGCTGAGGTTCCCTCCGTGCGACAGAGCTGGAAGGGGGGAGCTGCCTGCAGCCCAACTGATTGACAGGAGGGATTTCTGCTCTGTTCCACATGACCAACTGGTCTGGTCCTTGGACAGAGCCCCCTCTGCTGACGGGGGGAAGGGGGGGGGGGGCGCTCTTGGGTCTCTGACCTCCCCCAACAGTGCCCACATCTGAGGGTCCAGAGCTTCTGGGCCTCTGATTGGACCATTGTGCTGAATCTGCCCAATCAGGGAGCTGTATCCGGGACCATCCCTCCAATAGTCTGGCTCCTGGTGGATGTGGGCTTGAGACCACCCTTTGGTGTTGGCATCAGGGGGTCCCTGAGGAACACTTTGATTAAATCCTGCCCATTGACTCTGTTTCCTGCACAGTTATTGCCAGAGCTGCTGAGATTTTGCAGCATCCTGCTTCTCCTGCAGCCTGCTGTTGTTTGTGTCAGGGAATGAGGAAGGAGTTGCATCAACAGGAGGACTGGATTGTCAGGGGGCTTGTGTAATGCAGGTGTGAACAGCAGCTAAAGAGAGAGAGAGAGGAAGAAACCGAGTTCCAGGTATGGAGAGACTGACACAGAAAGAGGATGGGGGTGTGGGAGAGAGACTGAGACTGCATCAAGTCAGTGACAGGGAGAGACAGATGGGGATTACCAGAGAGTGAGCTGTCTGTGGAGTTAACATTCTGCATCTTTGCTCTTGTCTCATTGCAGAGGCCACACATTGAGCAGCGCTTGTGACGGGAGGCGGTGCCAGCTGGAAGCTGCAGTTGGTACCCAGGTAAAGGCTGTGCCCTCACCAGCCTGATGCTGAGGGTAGATGGTGCAGCCCCGGCCAGCCAGCGGATTGAAGCGGGCACATTGCTGGGTAACATCCGTCAGCTCTCGGCCTCAGCAACATCCAACAGCAATCTGCAAAGGGCGGATCCTCATCCCGGGAAGCTGCGATCGCTCGCCAAGGTCACTCTGCACTAACCGAGAGGTAAACAAGAGCTCTGCATTCCCCTGATAGGGAGAAAGAGATAGAGAGAGGCAGGCTGGCAGAGAGAGACAAACGGACAGAGAGAAACAGAGACAGACAGATAGATAGAGGGAGGCAGACAGAGAGGGATATACAGAGAGATAGACAGTCACAGAGAGAGACAGAGGCAGAGAGACAGAGAGGCAAAGAGATGGACAGACAGAGACATGGGCAATCAGAGGGATAGACAGAGAGATAGACAGTCACAGAGAGAGACAGGCAGAGAGGTGCACAGAGAGGCAGAGGATTAGACAGAGAGATGGGCAGAAAGACAGAGGGACAGACAGAAGGATAGACAGACCAGCAGACAGATAGATAGACAGAGAGGCAGACAAACAGAGAGGCAGATAGAGAGACAGACAGAGGCAGATAGATAGAGAGATAAATAGACAGACAGACAGAGACAACTGTTATTCACGGAGACTCGGATCTCAAACAAGGCAACATTTCCAAAGCAAACTCCCCATCAAAATAGAAAGAAACGGGGATGCCTTAGCCACCTTCAACCTCTCTCAATCCCTCTTTCTAGCCCTCTCCCCTTCAGGGTCTCTCCATCCTTCTCCCCTTCACCCTTCCTCTATCCATCCTTCTCCCTTCACCCTCCCTCTATCCCTCCCTCCATCCCCACTCTATCACTCCCTCCATCCCTCCCTCCACCTCTACTCTATCCCTCCCTCCATCCCTCTCCCCATCCCTCGCCCCTTTGTCCTCCCTCCATCCCTCTCCTCTTCACCCTCCCTCCATCCTCTCCCCTCTATCCATCTCCCCTTCACCCTCTCTATTCCAGACTCCTCACTCTTTTTCATTCCTCTCTCTCCTCCACCCTCCCCATTTCCCTCCTTTGTCTCTGCTTTCTCTGACTGTTGTGTCCCCCCCTCCACTATCTGTTCTCCAATCCCTCTCTCTTCTTCATTCCCCTCTCTGTTCTTTTCCAGAAAGCCAGTTGGTGAAGAATAGAACTGGAAAAAAGATCTCTACACCTTATATTCTTCACAGAGTTACACATAGCAAACATACACCTTCTCACCCAGAAAGCAGAGTGTAAGTTAGTATCTGTTTATAGGGCAGAGAATTCACACTTAATGCCCAGCACCAGTGTAATTAAACACAAAGAACAGATTCCTTTCTCTCTCTTTAGATGAAAATTTAAGTTAACACGCACAACCAAAATTGCAAAACAAATTCAACCCAAAGCTTCTGTATTCTGAACAAAGATTTACATTGTGAGACCCCTGTTCCCTGGGATCCTGAACAGTTTCTTCATTCAGGCATTGTGTTTATAAATCCAGCAGATTTACATCACCCACTTGGTTTTAGACATTCCTTTCCTCTCTGCATTTGACAGCAAGGTCGACCCATAACCTTTCCTCATTCACACTTTAGTTGAGTACATTATCTTACAATGAGCCTCTCTTGGTATAACAGTCCAAGGAAATGCTAACTTCAGAACCCCCATTATATGATATCTTACTTGAAATATTTGACAATTAAAATGCCACATCCACAGCCTCCTGAACAGCTGCCGTTTCAGCTATAACACTCTGTATTTCACAGCTTCTCAAATGAAAGGACACTATTTCTCATTCTCACCCATCAGAAACATATTTCTAATTTTTTAATTCTTTTTTTACGGGATGTGGGTGTCGCTGGCTAGACCAGAGTTAATTGCTCATCCTTAATTACCCCTTGAGAAGGTGATGCTGAGCTGCCTTATTGAATCACTGCAGTCCCCACATGTGTAGGTACACCCACAGTGCCGTTAGGAAGCAAGTTACAGGAATGGTGATGGTGAGTGGCTTGTGGTGGGGGTGGGGGGGGAGAACCTTCAGGTGGTAGTGTTCCCAGTTATCAGCTGCTCTTGACCTTCTAGAGGGCAGCACCCCTGGGTTTGGAAGATGTTTGGTGATGTCCTGCAGTGCATCTTGTAGATGGTACATACACTGCTGATACTGTGCATCGGTGGTGGAGGGAGGGAATGTTGGTGGATGGGGTGTCAATCAAGTGGGGCTGCTTTGTCCTGGATGGTGTCAAGGTTCTTGGAGCTGCAGCCATCCAGGCAAGTGGAGAGCATTCCATTACACTCCTCACTTGTGCCTTACACACGATGGATATGCTTTGGCGAGTCAGGAATGAGCTACTTGAGCAGGATTATGAGCCTTTCACCTATTCTGGTAGCCACAGTATTTAAATCATAGAATCATATAATGCAGAAGAAGCCCTTTGGCCCATCAAGTCTGCACTGACATATGGAAAACACTTGACCTCCTGCCTAATCCCATTTGCCAGTACTTGGCCCATAGCCCTGAATGTTATGGTGTGCCAAGTGTTTATCCAGGTACATTTAACAGGATGTGAGGCATTTAAAAGCACATTCCAGACCATCACCACCCTCTGATAAAAAACATTTCCTCATATCCCCTCCCTTAACCCTCACCTTGAACCTATGGCCCTTCGTGACTGACTCTTCAACTAAAGAGAACAGCTGCTCCTTATCCACTCAGTCCATGTCTCTCATAATCTTGTACATCTCGACCAGGTTGCTCCTCAGTCTTCTCTGCTCACACGAAAACAACCCAAGTCTATCCAATCTCTCTTCATAGCTTAAATATTCCATTCCAGGCAGCACTCTGGTGAATTTTCTCTGCACCTGCTCTAGTGCAATCCTTCCAATAATGTGGTGACCAGAACAACACACAGTACTGTAGCTGTGGCCTCATCAAAGTTCTACACAACTCCAACATGACTTTCCTGCTTTTGTAATCTGTGCCTCGATTGATAAAGACCAGCATCCCACATGCCTTTTCCCCATACTATTAACATGCTCTTCCGCCTTCAGAGATCTGTGGACAAACATCCCAAAGTCCCTTTGTTCCACAGAACTTCCCAGTGTCATGCAGGGTACTGAATACTTTCTTGTCAAATTACTCCTTCCAAAGTGTATCACTTCACAATTGCTGAAGAGTGCATGAGGGCACGCCAGGAGCACCCACTGCTTTCTCATGTGTTTAAATGGGCTCTTTAGGGCTTTTCTATTCTCCCAAAGTAAGCTGCAGATGACTGTAATTAGTTAAAACCATCACTCCTTAGTAACCTGATGGAACCTGAGTGGAGAAACAAAAGAGAGGGAAATAAAGATCGAAATGAAAGACAGAAAAGTAGAAAGTGAAAGGAAACAAGGCTAGCAGCAAATAGCGGCATTGTATAAAAAGACCATGTGTAAAAATGTTAAAAAGACAAGTCTTAAAGAATTGTATCAGAATGCACAGAGCATTCACAATAATATTGATGGATTAACAGTGTGAATTGGTACATGGATGTGAAATGATTGGGATTACAGAGACATGACTGCAAGGTGACCAGGGCTGAGTATTTGATATTCAGGAAGGACATGCAAAAAGAGAAAGGAGATGGGGTGGTGAGTCAGTTCAGGGAGAAATCAGTGCAATTGTGAGAGAGGATATTGGAGAATAATGTTTTCTGCCCCTTGTTGCTTATTAATTCCATGCAGACTGATTCTATATCTTGAGTCTCTGAGCCAATATCCTCTCTCATTATTGCACTGATTTCATCCTGAACTAGCCCTGGGTGATTTCAATCTACATGAGGACAGCAGTGTGGCACAGTCAGCACTGCTGCCTCATAACGCCAGGGTCCCAAGTTCAATTCCAAACTTGGGTGACTACCTGTGTGGAGTCTGCATGTTCTCCCTGTGACTGCGTGAGTTTTCTCCGGGTGCTCCACTTTCCTTCCACATTCCAAAGATGTACAGGTTAAGTGGGCCTGGGTAAGAGCCGGAGCAGATTTGGTGAGCTGAATGGCTTGCTTCTGCACTGTTATGATTCTGTATAGACTGAGCAAATTGAATTAGCAACAATATGTGGCAAATGAATTTCAGGAGTGTGCGCAAGATAGATTTTTAGACCAGCATGTCGAGGAACTGACTCACGAACATGTAGCCTAGATTTGGTATTATGCAATGAGAAGGAGATAATTAATAATCTTGTTGTGCAATAATTAATAATTAATGTACAGAACCATCGAATCCCTGCAGTGCAGAAAGATACCATCCAGCCCATCAAGTCTGAACCAACTCTTCAAAAGACATTTTACACACTGAGCTGCAGATGCTGGAATCTAAAACAAAAATAGAAAGTGCTGAAAAATCTCAGCAGGCCTGACAGCACCTGTCGAGGGAGAATAGAGCCAACATTTCGAGTCTGGGTGACCCTTCGTTAGGGCTGAAGACCAAGAAAATCAGACAAGATTTATACTTTAGGGTTGGGAAGAGAGGTTAGGGGGCTGTAATTGATTGGTCTGGCATTGACAAAAAGACAAAGGAAATGTAAATGGTAATGATAAAGGCTGAGAATGGTGCTAAGAGTGTCCATTAGAAGTTCAGAATGTGTGCATGGTAGAACAAAGGTGTCAGAGGACAACCTGAGAAATGTGGCAGTTGACCCAGGACAGAGACAGGGGGTGGGGGGTGGGGGGGTAGTTGGAAAACAAGATGGGAACTGAGATCTGAGAAGTAGAAAAATAAACATAAGAATATAAATTAATGAAAATGGATGAATGAGATGAAAAGAAGAAGTGAAACAAAATAAACGGAAATGGGGTGGAGGGGAGAGTTGATGCTCCGAGACTCAATGTTCACTCCAGAAGGCTGTAAAGTACCCAATCAGAGAGTGAGGTGCTCTCCTCCAGTTTGCATTGGCGTTCGCTAGAGCATTGCAAAAGGCCAAGTACGGACATGTGGATAGGAGAGCAGGGTGGTGTGTTGAAATGGCAAACAACAGGAAGATTTGGGTCCTGTTGCAGACAGACTGAAGATGTTATTCAAAGCGGTCACCCAGTCTGCATTTTGTCTCTCCGATGTAAGTAGACCACATTGGGAGCAGCTTTTACATTTTACATATACCAACTGCCTATCCCTGTAACCCACACATTTACCATGGCTAATCCACCTAACCTACTCTTCACCTAATCTTCCCTTTAAGGGACAGTGACTTCAACATGATAGAATTCTTCATTAGGATAGAAGGTGAAGTAGCCTGACCTGAAACTAATGCTCCTAAATCTCAACAAAGGAAACAGAGCTCTGAGGTGGAAATTGGCTAAAATAGATTGGGGAAGAGGTATGATGGATTGGCAATAGTTAAAGAATGAATATATGCATTGCAACAATTATACATTCCTTTCTGGTGCCAAAACACAAAAAACACAGCCCAACCATGGCTCAGAAAAGAAATGAAGAATAGATGAGTCCTATAAAGTTTCTAGAAAAAGTAACAAGACCAAAGATTGGGAAAAGTTCAGAATTCAGCAAAAGAGGACCAAGAGATTGACTAACAAGGGAAAAATAGACTATGAGTAAATCTGTAGGTGAGATAAAAGCAGACTGTAAAAATATATTAACAAAAAGTGAAGACAAAAAGACAAAAATAAAATCCCGAGGCTGGAGAGTGTTAGCTATAAAGAGAGATTGGATAGACGAGGGTAGATTTTCTTGGAACAGAGGTGACTGAGGTGGGGGGGGATATGATTGAGAAGTATAAAATTATGAGGGGCATTTATAGAATAGACTGGAACAAGTCTTTTTTTTGGAGATAGACTGGGACCTTTTTCCTTGGAGCGTAGGAAGCTTAGAGATGATCTTATAGAGGTCTATAAAATAATGAGGGGCATGGATAAGGTAGATAGTTAATATCTTTTGCCAAAGGTAGGGGAGTCTAAAACTAGAGGGCATAAGTTTAAGATGAGAGGGGAGAGATACGAAAGAGTCCGAAGGGGTAATTTCTTCACACAGAGGGTGATGATGTCTGGAACAAGCTTCAGAGGTAATAGTAGAGGCGGGTGCAATTTTGTCTTTTAAAAACATTTAGATAGTTACATGGGTAAGATGGATGTAGAGGGACATGGGCAAAACACAGGCAATTGAGACTAGCTTAGTGGTAACAATTGGGCGGCATGGACATTTTGTGCCAAAGAGCCTGTTTCCATGCTGTAAACCTCTATGACTCTATGGTGGAGGGATCAATGGCCAGAGGACACAGATTTAAGGTAAGGGGCTGGTGGTTACGAGGGGATTTGAGGAAAAACCTTTTAATTGAAAGGGTGCTGGGAGTCTGTAACTCGATGCCTGAAAAGGTGATGGAGGCAGAGAACCTCATAACATGTAAGAAGTATTAAGATAGGCACTTGTGATGTCAAGGCGTACAAGGCTATGGACCAAGTACTGGAAGATGGGATTAGAATAATTAGGTGGTTTGTCTTTGACCAGCACAGGCATGATGGACCAAAGGGTCTTTGTTCTGTTCTGTATGCCTCGGTGACTCTAAATTTAAGTCCCTTACAGTCTGAAATGGGAGAATTTATAATGAGAAACAAGGAAATGGCAGAGCAATTAAACAACTACTTTAGTTCTGTCTTCACAGAGGAAGGCATAAATAACTTCCCAGAAATGCCAATGAATCTAAGGTCGAGTGAGAAGGAGGAATTGAAGGAAATTAGCACTACTAAAAAAAATGGTGTTGGAGAAATTAATGGGACTGAAAGTCAATAAATCCCCAGGACCTGATAATCTACATCATAGGGTACTAAAAGAGGTGGCCGTTGGCAGTTGTGGATACATCAATCTTCATCTTCAAAACTTTAGTGAATTTTGGAACAGTCCTGAACGATTGGAGAGTGCCAAATGTAACCCCATTATTTAAAAAAGGAGAAAGAAAACGGAAATACAGACAAGTTAGCCTAATGTCAATAGTAGCACAAGGCTAGAATATGACATGAAGGATGTGAAAATAGGACATTTAGAAAATATCAATGAAATTAGACAATGTCAACCTGGATTTATGAAAGGGAAATCATGTTTGACAAACCTACTGGAGTTTTTTGAGGATGTACCTGCAGAATAGATAAGGGTGAACCGGTGGATGTGGTGTATTTGGTTTTTCAAAAAGCTCCTGATAAAGTCTCACATAAACAAAAGTAAAGCCTAGCTAACTGGGGGTAACATATTGGCATGGATTGAGAATTGGTTATAAGACACGAAGCAGAGAGTGGGAATAAATGGGTCTTTTTTCGAGTGTTTGGCAGTGACTAGTGGGGTCCCACAGGGTTCAGCGCTGGGACCCCAGCTATTCAGAATATATATTAATGATTTGGATGATCAAACCAAATGTAATGTTTTAAAGTTTGCTGATAACTCTGTGGGAATGCGAATGTGAGAAGGATGTAAAGAGGCTTCAAGGTGATTTAGAAATTTGATTGCGTGGACAAACACATGGTAGATGCAGTATAACATTGGTAAGTGTGAAGTTATCCACTTTGGATGGAGAAACAGAACTGGCAAAATAAGAGTTAAATAGTGAGAGATTGGGAAATGTTGACTTACAAGGGACCTGGGTATTTGTGTAGACCAGCTGAAAGCAAGCATGCAGCTACGGCAAGAAGTTAGAAAGGCAAATGATATGTTAATCTTCATTGCAAGAGGACATGAGTACAGGAACAAGGATGTCTCACTGCAGCTGTGCAGTGTCTTGGTGAGATCATTTCTGGAGTACTGTGTACAGTTTTGGTCTCCTTGTCCAGGAAAGGATATACTTGTCACAGAGGGTGTGTAACAAGGGTTCACCAGACTGATTCCTGGGGTGACGGGATTGTGATATGAGGAGAGATTGGGTCAACTGAACCTTTATTGACTGGAATTTAGAAGAATGAGAGGGGATCTCATTGAAGTGTGTGAAATTTGGACAGGGGTGGACAAACTGGATGCAGGGATGTTGTTTCCTTTGCTGGGAGGGAGTCGAAAACAAGGGCTCACAATCTCAGAATACAGGGTAGGCCATAGAGGACTGAGATGAGAAATGGTGATGAAGCTGTGGAAGTTTTCTACCACAGAAAGCTTTGGAGGCCAAGTCACTGAATATACTTAAGATGGAAATAGATTTCTCGACACATAGATATGAGGAGAGAGTGCGAATGTGGCATTGAGATACAAGATCAACTATGATGATGTTGAATCAACTGTGATGATCAGCCAAATGGCCTATTCTTGCTCCTATTTTGCATGTTCTAGGTTCTCTTTATTTACAGCTACCATGTATATATTGGGAACTCTGCAGGAGATTGTAACTCCTCCCTCCAGATCTCAGATAATATCACACGATTGAGTTAATCCTTATTAAATCAGCAGCAAGTATGCTTCTAATGTTAACCTTTTACATCCCCCTTATCATTATCTCAAACACATTTACATCCTGTTCTATATATCCTCCCCAGGGTTAGTCTGTGAGGTGCATTGACCAATCTCCTTCATCTAATTCTGATCTGTTTCTGAGGTGGTGGATTTTATGTACATTTCCTGCTGTTGGTGTGAATGTCCCTCCTTCAGGAGAGCTTTGTCTTTATCCATTTTCTTTGATATCCTAGGATTGGAGTCCTGAGCCCAAGTTTTTGTTGGTTTTCTTTCCGAGGATATTTTGACACTGTGGTTTCTTCTGATGCTTCCTCTGTCTGTCTCAATATTGGCTGAGAACTCTTTTGATGATTGTTCCTTCTCTCTGATGGTCCTGTACCCACACTCTCTCCCTGGGCCTCTGCACTGGTAACCCCTGTGCTCCAGGCCTGTGGTAGAGTTACCAGCCTGTTTGCTTCTGTGTTCTTCCTCACACTGTTTACCTTCTCATGGTTGTTTGTGATGGTATTGGTTAGAAGTTTCCATGTGGGAGATGGAAGTTCTGTTTTCAATCCTTTTCCTATCAGATGGTGAGGAACCATTTTGTGGTTGTGCGGTTCAGTAAGTCAGAAGAGCTAGGATTTGTTCTTCTGCAGTGATTCTCATGTGCTTGAGGTTAATAAGGTGAACTGGTTACCTGACCAAATTTGTATTTCTTTGCAAAGTTTTATAATAACTCAGGCAAAATTGTGGCCCATTTTCTGAGACTACAATGTCTGAGGTGCCATGTGTTGCATCCATTTTCCTCAGGAATTGAATGGCTTTTCATTGTGATGCTCTGCAGTCTATTCACTTCAGTCCATCTTAAGTAGTAATTGATGACAATAAGGAATGTTTACCCTTAAAATCAATTCAGTGCATTCCCAGGTGGCCCCATGATCTTGATGGAAAGACAGAAGGTGATTGTGGTTCTTTTCCTCTTGGCTGTTTACTGCACACTTTCCTTTATTCGCTGGAACAAGTAACATCTGACTATCAGACTAATTGCTGGGCTTTCACACGACATTTGCTTTTCCTCAGTGACCTTGGTGAAGTCTTTGAAAAATAACAGATGAAAATGCTCTCGCTATTACTATTCTCTCAACGACAACTAATAAATCATCAGTAGCTGTGAGCTGCTTCGCTGTTCAAAGCAGAGGACAGGACTACTGGGGATGTAGCCAGTCTACTTTGCAGACAATATCCTCTGATCTGCAGACATTTGTTACCTGGGCATGTTTTATTTCCTGCAGTGTTTGGCAGTAGTTGGTAAGTGTTGAGTAGCTAGGGTTGTATGTGCGTCCTCTTCCTTGATGAATTGTAAATCCTCTTGTTAGGTTCCTTCTTTGTAGTATCTAGGACTGTGTCTGCTTTCCCTTAAACATGGGGTCATATCTCATTCATCCTAATCTGAGCAGCTCTATCCTGCATGACTGCTTTATTATTGCTTCCATTCAGAACAGCAACTAGTGAATTGTACAGTTTGAATTTGAACCACAATCCCATCATGCCATGTGAGAATTTCTCACACTCCTGTGTTTCTGCTGTGTGAGAATTTCTCACACTCCTGTGTCTCTGCCGTGTTGTTGCAGCATGAGAACTTGTCACACTGCTGTGTTGCTGCTATGTAAGAATTTGTCACACTCCAGTGTTGCTGCCATGTTGTTGCAGTGTGAGAATTTGTCACACTCCTGTGTTGCTGTTGTGTAAGAATTTGTCACATTCCCATGTTGCTGCTGTGTTGGTCCCATGTGAGAATTTGTCACACTCCTGTGTTGCTGTTTTATGAGAATTTGTCACACTCCCGTGTTGCTGCCGTGTTGTTGCAATTGTGTGAGAATTTGTCACAATCCCGTGTTGTTATCGTGTGAGAATTTGTCACACTCCCATGTTGTTGCAGTGTGAGAATTTGTCACACTCCATGTTGCTGCTGTGTGAGAAATTGTCACACTCCCATGTTGTTGCAGTGGGAGAATTTGTCACACTCCCATGTTGTTGCTGTGTGAGAATTTGTCACACTCCCATGTTGTTGCAGTGTGAGAAATTGTCACACTGCCATGTTGCTGCAGTGTGAGAAATTGTCACACTCCTATGTTGCTGCAGTGTGAGAAATTGTCACACTGCCATGTTGCTGCAGTGTGAGAATTTGTCACACTCCCATGTTGCTGCAGTGTGAGAATTTGTCACACTCCCATGTTGCTGCTGTGTGAGAAATTGTCACACTGCCATGTTGTTGCTGTGTGAGAATTTGTCACACTCCTGTGTTGTTGCTGTGTGAGAATTTGTCACACTCCATGTTGCTGCTGTGTGAGAATTTGTCACACTGCCATGTTGCTGCAGTGTGAGAATTTGTCACACTGCCATGTTGCTGCAGTGTGAGAATTTGTCACACTCCCATGTTGCTGCAGTGTGAGAATTTGTCACACTCCTGTGTTGCTGCTGTGTTGCTGCCATGTGAGAATTTATCACACTCCCGTGTTGCTGCCATGTGAAAATTTGTCACATTCCCATGTTGCTACTGTGTGAGAATTTTCACATCCATGTGTTGGTGCTGTGTGAGAATTTGTTACATTCCTGTGTTGCTGCTGTGTGAGAATTCATCACATTCCCAAGTTGCTGCCATGTTGGTCCCATGTGAGAATTTGTATTGCTGCTGTGTTGCTGCTTTATGAGAATTTGTCGCACTTCCATGTTGCTGCATTTTATTGCAGTGTGAGAATTTGTCACACTCCCGTGTTGCTGCCACGTGAGAATTTGTCACACTCCCGTGTTGCTTCCATGTTGTTGCAGTGTGAGAATTTGTCACAATCCTGTGTTGTTGTTGTGTGAGGATTTGTCACACTCCCATGTTGTTGCTGTGTGAGGATTTGTCACACTCCCATGTTGTTGCAGTGTGAGAATTTGTCACACTCCCGTGTTGCTGCCGTGTTATTGCAGTGTGAGAATTTGTCACATTCCCATGTTACTGCTGTGTAAGAATTTGTCACAACCCTTGTTGCTGCCGTGTGTGAATTTGTCACCCTTCTGTGTTATTGCAGTGTGAGAATTTGTCACACTCCCGTGTTGCTAGTGTTATTGCAGTGTGAGTATTTGTCACACTTCTGTGTTGCTGCCATGTGAGAATTTGTCACACTCCCGTGTTACTTCCATGTTGTTGCAGTGTAAGAATTTATCACACTCCCATGTTGCTGCCGTGTGAGAGTTTGTCACACTCCCGTGTTGCTGCCATGTTTTTGCATTGTGACAATTTGTCACACCACTGAGTCGCTGCCATGTTATTGCAGTGAGAATTTGTCACACTCCTGTGTTGCTGCTATGTGAGAATTTGTCACATTCCCATGTTATTGCCATGTTGCTGCAGTGTGAGAATTTGTCACACTCCTGTAGTGTTGCAGTGTGAGAATTTGTCACACTCCTGTATTGTTGCAGTGTGAGAATTTGTCACACTCCTGTAGTGTTGCAATGTGAGAATTTGCCACACTCCTGTAGTGTTGCAGTGTGAGAATTTGTCACACTCCTGTAGTGTTGCAGTGTGAGAATTTGTCACACTCCTGTGTTGCTGACATGTTGGATGCAGCATGAGAGTTTGTCACGTTCCTATGTTGCTGCCATGTGAGAATTTGTCACACTCCTGTAGTGTTGCAGTGTGAGAATTTGTCACACTCCTGTATTGTTGCAGTGTGAGAATTTGTCACACTCCTGTATTGTTGCAGTGTGAGAATTTGTCACACTCCTGTATTGTTGCAGTGTGAGAATTTGTCACACTCCTGTAGTGTTGCAGTGTGAGAATTTGTCACACTCCTGTATTGTTGCAGTGTGAGAATTTGTCACACTCCTGTATTGTTGCAGTGTGAGAATTTGTCACACTCCTGTAGTGTTGCAGTGTGAGAATTTGTCACACTCCTGTATTGTTGCAGTGTGAGAATTTGTCACACTCCTGTATTGTTGCAGTGTGAGAATTTGTCACACTCCTGTAGTGTTGCAGTGTGAGAATTTGTCACACTCCTGTGTTGCTGACATGTTGGATGCAGCATGAGAGTTTGTCACGTTCCTATGTTGCTGCCATGTGAGAATTTGTCACACTCCTGTATTGTTGCAGTGTGAGAATTTGTCACACTCCTGTAGTGTTGCAGTGTGAGAATTTGTCACACTCCTGTAGTGTTGCAGTGTGAGAATTTGTCACACTCCTGTATTGTTGCAGTGTGAGAATTTGTCACACTCCTGTAATGTTGCAGTGTGAGAATTTGTCACACTCTTGTGTTGCTGCCTGTGAGAATTTGTTACACACTCCCATGTTGCTGCTGTGTGAGAATTTGTCACATTCCCGTGTTATTGCTGTGTGAGAATTTATCAAATTCCCGTGTTGTTGCAGTGTAAGAATTTGTCACACTCCCGTGTCACTGCACATGTTTCTTTCAGAATTGTGGCATCTCTTTTCCTGTTTCTGTGAATGACCTTGAGGCAGTGCAAACCTATCAGCAATCACTGATACTCCTGTAGACAGTGGGTATGCTGCCACCATGGCTAATCGTTCTGTGTCGAAATGTGCCAAAATTTGAGAGAGGTTTAAAAGTTGTTTCATCTTTTCTTTTTGCTGCTCCACATTCTGGCTCCACAGCTGTCTGAAAGGCTGACTGGCCTCTGCTGAATTTAATAGGAATTCACATTCTTGATTAGCCAACCTGAGGAATCTCTCACTCACTTATGTTACAGGTGCAATTCTAAATGGGAGTCTATTGTCACAATAATGATGGAGTGAGATTATAAATGTGGTCAGCAATCTGTATTCATTGTCTGGAGGTAACTGCTAAATTCACTTGACTGAAGTCATGTTTGGTAAATGATATCCTCTTGGAGAGTTTGGCCAGGTTTTCATCCACTGACACCATTGGTTAGATTTCACGTTCCACTGATTTTTTTTAGTTAAATTCACACAGATTCTCACGGAGTGTTTGGCTCTGGGATCGTTCGTAACCTTTCCTGAACACCATCCTGTTGTCGTGGTGATGATGAGAGAATCCCTAGCATCTTTTCAATTTCACCCTTGCCTCTGTCCAAGAGTGAGTGAGGTATTTACCTTGGTGTAAAGAGGCAAGTCAAGTTAGCAATGGCTGGTAAAGGGGTGTGGTCCTCCATCCTCATTTTCTATAAGGCTTATCAATGATTTTATAAATTCAGGCCATCGAGTCTGCACCAACTCTCCGAAAGGGCATCTTACCCAGGCCCAACCCTATGCCTGTAATTCCATCTATTTACCATGGCCAATCCTCCTAACCTACACATCATTGGACACTTTCTCTCCAATTTGTGTGTTCTAAGGTAAGCAATTCCTGCGTGTCGATGGGGTTGTTGCAGTTATTTAGAGAGGTTTTCAGTGTCTTTGTAGCAGTTCCTCGGTTCTCCCAGTGATCGCTTACCATTGTTTCAGGCATGTGGACAATGTGGCCTACCCCATTGCAGCTGGTCAGACGTGACTAGTGCCAAAAACTGGGGCATTGGGCTGGGAGAGAACATTGGTGCACCTATCCTGCCAGTGGATTTGCAGGATTTTGCAGAGGCAACATTGGTGATAACTCTCCAGGGATTAGGGGTGTCTGCTGTACATTGTCCATGTTCCTGAAGGGCAGGAACCACGGCTGCTCTGTAGACCACGAGCTTGGTGTTTGGATTTAAGGTTCCTCAGGCATCCGAAGATGATTGCACTGGCACATTGGAGTTGATGCTGGATTTCATCATTGATGTCTGCTCACGCTGAGAAGGGAGGAGCTCCTGAGGTTTAGGAAACTGTTCGTACTGTCCAGGGTCAGGGACAGTTTTGTGTGGCAGGAGTGGACTGGTAGAGAAACTTTGCTTCCTGAATGTTTAGTCTGAAGCCCATTCTCTCATATGCCTCATTGGGTGTGTCAATGATTATTTGTAACTCAGCCTTTGAGTGCACGCACACACAGATATCTGCAAACTGCAGCTTGATAAAAGAATTGGGGTGGTCTTGGTTCTGGGCCTAGAGGTAAAAGAACAAAGAACAAAGAACAAAGAACAATCCAGCACGGGAAACAGGCCCTTCGGCCCAACGAGCCCGCGCCGCCACATCACCCTGCACCTATTCTACCCTGCATGGCTACGAATGGAACCCTACTCAGTCAGATTCAGGGAAGAAATAGTGTCAATTTGGTAAAAACCGATTAGCCTGAGAGCACATTTTTGGGGTGTGGGAGGAAACCGGAGCGCCCGGAGGAAACCCACGCAACCACAGGGAGAATGCGCAAACTCCCACAGACACAGGCCCAAATCCATGTGCCTGCACAGCCAGCAGTGCTAGTCACTGAGCTGTTGCGGCGCCCATCTACCGGTCCAGGATCAAGCACACACACCGACACGAAGTTCTAGGCCACTCCTGGAACTTCCAAGAGCAGCCCACGCACGACCCGCCGTGTGAATGCCCCTCGTTTGACACGAGGTGGACCTCCACCTGTGGAATAAAGTCAAAATATTAATCTTACAGCCTGCCTTTCCGGTGTCTCCCGAGGTTTAACCCTATTTAATATCCCCTACCATATCCCTCCATTCTCGTTTCACTCATGTGCCTATCTAACTGCATCTTAAACGAGTCCAATGTTCCTGCCTCCACCACCCTACTCGGTAGCGCGTTCCAGACCCCCACAACTCTCTGTGTAAATAACCTTCTTCTCACCTCCAAATTATACCTCTCCCCCCTCACCCTTAAATAAAAAAAAATTAAATAAAAAAAAAAGCAGGTATCAGAGGTTAAAACTTTCTGATTGTTCGATAGGTTAGCTCCACTCCATCAGGGAGCTTCAGGATAATGGGGCGGAATGCTGCGAGGAAGATGAAGAAGAGCACTGTTGCGATAACGTAACCCAGTTTAACCCAGTTTGTACACATATTGGGTCTGTGATGGTTCCACTGATGAAGATTATGGCTTGCAAGTCATTGTCAAGCAGGTGGAGAATAGTGACTAATTTCTATGGCTGGCCGAATTTGAGAAGGATGTCCACAATCCCTCATGGTTGACAAGAGTCCTATGCCTTTGTAAGGTCAAAAAAGGCTATATGCAGAGGCTGATGCTGCTCTCTGCAGCATCTAAAGATCATGTCCATCGTGTCTCTCGATGGGTAGAAGCTGCACTGAGACTCAGCAAGGAACTCTTCCGCCACTGGGAGGACACAATCAAGGAGGATTCTCGCGATGACCTCTCCTCTGGTGGAGAGAAATTTCCAGTCAGTCCTGTCTCCTTTCTTGAAGATGGTCACATTTAAGGTGATTTCCCAGCATGCTCTCTTCCTTCCAGACCAGGATGATGAGGCTGTGGATTCTTGTCAAGACAGCTTCTTCGCTGCATTTTAATATTTCAGCGGGGATTCCACCTGCTGCCTTGTTATTTTTCCGCTGTCGGGTGGCTTTTTCAACCTCATGGTGAGCTGGGATTGTGTTGAGATGATGGCGGGTAGAGTGCTGAGGGATGGTGTCGAGGGTATTTGCGTCGAAGGCTGCATGTTGGTTGAGGAGGTCCTCGAAGTGCTGTCCCCGGTGGGCACTGGCTGCCGGTCTTTGATGAGTGCCTGTCTGTTTTTGGCTCTCAGTGGGGTACTCAGACCGTACGTGGTTTTAATTGGACTTCTGTTTCTTGTTTCACGGTCTTTATCTCATCGTCTGCTTTATTCTCTAGTTGTTGTTTTCTGTCTGTCAGGATCTCTCTCTGCTATGATCAGAATCCTTCTCTGTACATCATCTCTCTCTGACACCAGTCACTTCTGGAGCCACTGTCAGCACTGACAGCTACTGATTATCAGGAAGGAGCCTGTTTAAACAAGATACAATCCAGCACTGACCCAGGAATCCAGAAACTGAATTGTGACAATATTTTACTCAATCCATTCAAGTCAATGAAACCTTTCTTCATGGAATGACTATCTACATTCTGAAATTGATCAGATTCTGACCATGCCTCACAGACGTTTATAATTGATCATCTTTCCTGTAAGTTTCATCCAGGAACTCTGACAGAAAGTCCAAAGTTTTATCATCATCCTAATGGCATCCACGTCACTAAATACTTTGCATCAAGTTTATTTGCTGTTTGAAGCCTTCTGTCCTCTTTGATGGGGAGTGGCTGGGCTGGAGTGAACACATGTTTACATCATTCCCCCATCGATCATATCATCCCGCCCGATTCCAGCAATATCAGACAGCAAATATATTTAATAAAAAAGCAAAATACTGTGGATACTGGAATCTGAAACAAAAACAGAAAATGCTAGAGAATCTCAGCATCTGTGGAGAGATATTTTCAGTCTGGGCCAAGGGTCATCAGGACTCGAAACATTGGCTCAAACAATCGATACTTACTTTCTGTCATTTTTCACAATGCCTCCTGGGATTGTTGGCCTCTGTATAATTTTTATGTTTCTTAATTGCCAACTTCCATTTTTAGGCAATTGTTTCTCTGTTGCAGAAAGGCAATGGGTGAAGGATAGAACTAAAGCATCATTTGGACTTGTTCACAGAGTTATATATAATCTTCACGCAATTCCAAGCCAAATCATTACGATCAAACCCCAGGAAATGGTCACAGCCTGCATTTAATGCAGCAGAATTAATATAGCATTCCATCGCTTGTCCCCTCACCCTCTATTTCTCTCTTTCATCCTCCCCATCCCTCTCTCCTTCCCTTTCGCCATCCCTTTCTCCTTCCTCCTCTCAATCTCCCCCCTGTCTCTCTTTCCTTACCCTTCCCCATCCATCTCTCCTTCCACCTCCCCATCCCTTTCTTCTTCTACCTCCCAATCCCTTTTTCTCTCTCCCTCTCCCTCTCCTAACCCCTCCCCATCCCTCTCTCCTTCCCCCTCCCCATCCCTTTCTTCTACCTCCAATCCTTTTTTCTCTCTCTCTTTCTCCCTCTCCTAACCCCTCCCCATCCCTCTCCCCTTCCCCTTCGCCATCCCATTCTCCTTCCTCCTCTCAATGCCCCCCTCTCTCTCTCTCTCCTTACCCCGCCCCATCCCTCTCTCCTTCCCCCTCCCCATCCGTTTCTTCTACCTCCCAATCCCTCTCTCTCTCTCTCTCCCTCTCCTTCCCCCTCCCTATCCCTTTCTTCTTCTACCTCCCAATCCCTCTTTCTCTCTCCCTCTCCCTCTCCTAACCCCTCCCCATCCCTCTCTCCTTCCCCCTCCCCATCTCTTTCTTCTTCGATCTCCCAATCCCTCTCTCTTTCCCTCTCCCCCTCCTAACTCCTTCCCATCCCTCTCTCCTTCCCCCTCCCCATCCCTTTCTTCTTCGATCTCCCAATCCCTCTCTCTTTCCCTCTCCCCCTCCTAACCTTTGTTAGCTAACCACTGTGTTAGCTAACCACCAGCAGTGCTAACCACTGTGCTACCGTGCCGCCTTTGGGCGGCACGGTAGCACAGTGGTTAGCACTGCTGCTTCACAGCTCCAGGGTCCTGGGTTCGATTCCCGGCTCGGGTCACTGCCTGTGTGGAGTTTGCACATTCTCCTCGTGTCTGCGTGGGTTTTCTCCGGGTGCTCCGGTTTCCTCCCACAGTCCAAAGATGTGCGGGTTAGGTTCATTGGCTATGCTAAAATTGCCCCTTAGTGTCCTGGGATGTGTAGGTTAGAGGGATTAGCAGGTAAAATGTGTAGGGATATGGGGATAGGGTCTGGGTGGGATTGTGTTCGGTGCAGACTCGATGGGCCGAAGGGCCTGTTTCTGCACTGTAGGGTTCTAACTCCTTCCCATCCCTCTCTCCTTCCCCTTCCCCATCTCCCTCTCCTTCCCCCGTTGCATCCTCTTTCTCTCACACTCCCAGTCTTTCTCTCTCTCTCTTTCTCAGCCTCCCCATCCCTCTCTCACTCACCCTCTCCTGTGAATTGGCCATGCTAAATTGCCCCCTTAGATTCCAGAGATGTGTAGGTTAGTTGGATTGGTCATCGTAAGTGTGGAGGGGTTATGGGGATATAGCACAGGGGTGGGTCAGAGTAAGATGCCTCTTTGGAGAGTCAGTGCAGATTTGATGGGTCAAATGGCCTTTTCTGCACTGTAGGGATTCTATGGTTCTATGTCCTTTAACCTCTCAGTTGACCATCTCTCCCATCACCCTCCCTGCTCGCTGCTTCTCTGTCTTTTTTGGTTGGTCGGACTTTCGCATCTCAGTCAGAAAGTCCTGCATTCAATTTCCGCTCTCCGGAGAGCTGAGCTGGCAAGCTCACAGCATCCTCTCTTTCTTAGTAAACACCAGGATAAGGCACTCATTAACTATTCTAACCTTTCCCTGCACCTCCTTTCACAGCCAAAGATTCAAATCCCAGGAGAGCTGTTGTCTGATGAAGCAGTGCTTTGTGACATCTGAGATAGCCAAAACATATCACAAAGCTGCGTCTAAGCATCGCAATATACCTGCAAACAAACCCGATTCGAGTGACACACATTGATCCCTTGCTCCTACTACAATGTGAGTGAGAAATTAGAACCTACATTTCACTGGTTCGGTGAAAGTGTAAGTGTTTGTAGTGCTTCTTATTTGTGAGATTTGGGATCACGGGCTGGAGCTGGGATCGCCCGCTGCCAGGGCTGCCTCATATCTAATTAACCAAGCATCAGGAAAGGCAGCTTGACGCATTCCATTCTGTTTGTTAAACTGTTCCGAGATGTGCTGTCTGATTTCCCGAACGATGAACAAATTTGACAGTGTAATCTCCCACTCTTTGCGATGTCCACATGACGTTTCACGCCCAGGGTTTCCACCAGCTGTGACAGCTTCTCCCTTTTTCCAGTTGGTGACATTTCTCGCAGTTTTCACTGTGCTCATACGGTTTGCCTTATTCTTCACAGAGAGTTTTTAAGTTTATTTGTTATTAGTCACAAGTAAAGCTTACACTGAGACTGCAATGACGTTACTGTGAAATTCCCTTGGTCGCCACACTCCCGCGCCTGTTTGGGTCAATGCTCCTAACCAGCACACCCTTCAGAATGTGGGAGGAAACCGGAGCACCCGGAGGAAACCCATGCAGACAAGCAACCCCCATGTGCGGTGACAGCTGGTTCAGCACTTAGGTCAAACCATTCAGCTGTGATTGGCTGGTGTGATCGTGCTGATATGACCCCTGGTGGGAGAGGCTGGGTTGCATGCGACCCTTTGTGAAGGATTTTGGCTATTTTCTTACTGAAGCCGAGTAAAACTTTGGTTCAGCTGGATCGCCCAGTGCAGAATTTCAGCTAATCACAAGTGTCTTTCTGTGCCTTTTCCCATTCTGGATATTTCTGATACAAGTTGAATTTTGCATCATCTGAGTTTCACCAATTAAGGTTTCACTTATGTCCCCCGTCCGCCTTTGTATTTTCTGCACTCTTCCTCAACTTGGTCTGATCTAATGTGGGGCAACTTTCCTCTCTTGTGTTATCCAAACTTCTCTCTCCTTTAAGCACCTCATTCCTCTTTTCCGGCACGTGCTGGCTCCATGATAAAAAGTCTCACAACACCAGGTTAAAGTCCAACCAGTTTATTTAATAGTAGTTTACTATCAAATAAACATAGAACATTACAGCGCAGAACAGGCCCTTCGGCCCACTATGTTGCGCCGACCAGTTACAAAAACAATGACCCACTAACCTAAACCAATCCCTTTTCGTCCATAAACCTATCTACAGATCTCTTAAACGCCCCCAAACTAGGCGCATTTACAACTGCAGCAGGCAGGGCATTCCAATCCCTCACCACTCTCTGGGTAAAGAACCTACCCCTGACATCCGTCCTATAACTACCCCCCCTTAATTTAAAGCCATGCCCCCTCGTGCTAGATTTCTCCATCAGAGAAAAAAGACTTTTACTATCCACCCTATCTAAATCTCTAATCATCTTATATGTTTCAATAAGATCCCCTCTTAGCCTCCTTCTTTCCAGCGAAAACAACCCCAAATCCCTCAGCCTCTCCTCATAGGACCTCCCCTCCATACCATACCATAAACTAGTTGGACTTTAACCTGGTGTTGTGAGACTTTTTACTGTGTTTACCCCAGTCCAAAGCTGGCATCTCCACATCATCCCAGCTCCATGCTAGGATAGTTTTAACCAGGCTTGGAGACTAAATATTCCGGGGTAAGCAATACTTTGGAAAGTCAGGCAGAATGGGAAAGGAAGAGGAAGGACCTGCTAACCTTGACATCAGTGAGGAAGGTTTGCTCTGAAAATCAGAAAGTAGAGTCAGTATGGGTGGAAATTAGTAATAGCCAAAGATTGAAAATACTGGTGGCTGTTGTTTATAGCTCCCCTAACAGTAATGATTTCATTGGACAGAACATCAAACAAGAAATGGTTGGAGCTTGTAAGAAAGGCAATGTAATGGTTGTGCGGCACTTCCAATTTTGTATAGACTGGACCAATCAAATTGGCAAAGGCTCTTGGGAGGATGAGTTTGTGAAATTAAGTTGGGCTAAAGTTATTTTAGGTCTAGTATTTTGAAGGGTTTGTTAATAATGTCATAGTAAAAGAGGAGTAAAAGTAAAAAAGATTAGCACAGTTGGCTGGACAGTTTGTTGTCAGAGCAACATCAATAGAACATAGAACATAGAACATTACAGCGCAGAACAGGCCCTTCGGCCCATGATGTTGCGCCGACCAGTTACAAAACAATGACCCACTAGCCTAAACCAATCCCTTTTCATCCATAAACCTATCCACAGATCTTTTAAACGCCCCCAAACTAGGTGCATTTACAACTGCAGCTGGCAGGGCATTCCAGTCCCTCACCACCCTCTGGGTAAAGAACCTACCCCTGACATCTGTCCTATAACTACCCCCCCTTAATTTAAAATCGTGCCCCCTCGTGCTAGCTTTCTCCATCCTAGGAAAAAGGCTATCACTATCTACCCTGTCTAAACCTCTAATCATCTTATATGTTTCAATGAGATCCCCTCTTAGCCGCCTTCTTTCCAGCGAAAACAACCCCAAATCTCTCAGTCTCTCCTCATAGGATCTCCCCTCCATACCAGGCAACATCCTGGTAAACCTCCTCTGCACCCTTCCAAAGCCTCTACATCCTTCCTGTAATGTGGGGATCAGAACTGCACACAAAACTCCAAGTGCGGCCGCACCAGAGTTGTGTACAGTTGCATCATGACGCTGCGTCTCCTAAATTCAATCCCCCTACCAATAAACGCCAAGACACCATATGCCTTCTTAACAACCTTATCTACTTGATTCCCAACTTTCAGGGATCTATGTACACATACACCTAGATCTCTCTGCTCCTCCACACTATTCAAAGTCCTCCCGTTAGCCCTATACTCAACACATCTGTTATTCCTACCGAAATGAATTACCTCACACCTCACAATAGCAGGGGTTCAGTTTCTGTACTGGCTGAGTTTACTCTTGAAGGCCTGGCCTTCTCAAGCTGGCCCCTTACCTGGGCTGGTAATCCTCTGGTAAAATCACCACCAGTCACATCCTATGGTCACCTGGGAAAAAAATGTGAATTAATTAATGCCCAGCCACTCAATGAGAATCGAGTGCTGACAGTGGCAACTTTTTTAGTAAAAGGTCCACTGGGAAATAGTGATCATAATACCATTGAATTTTACATTAGTTTTGAAAATGACATACACCAATCTGAAACAAGAATCTTAAATTTAAACAAAGCTAATATGTAAGTATGTGAGGAGAGTTGGCTAAGATTTATTGGGTAATTAGACTGAAAGATATGGAAGTAGACACAGTGTGATATTTGAAGGAACAATTCAAAATGCATTCCATTGAAAAAAGGAAACTTAGTGAGAAAGATCCTTCTGTGACTTTCTTAGGAGGTGAGGGATGGTATTCCTTTTCAAGGAGACACTTATAATGTTGCAAAGAATAGCAGGAAGTCTGATGGTTGAGATTGTTCTAAGAACCAACAATGGGCCACCAAAAACGAGATAAAAAGAAAAACACTGAAATATGAAAGTTAACTAGTCAGGAATATGAAAACAGATTTGAGTATTTTTACAAGTATATATAAAAAAAGAGAGTAGCTTTAGTAAACGTTGGTCCATTAATATTAGAGACAGGAAGAATTATCACGGGGAATCGGGAGTGGCAGAAACATTGTCCAGATGCTCGAGAGAATTTTCCATTTTGGCGACTGAGTGTGGTGGGCGAGTGGGTTTCTGACAATGTTTCCTACTGGCTGAGGCGGTGGGAAATTGTGCCTGATTCCGTGCTCAAATTCAAATTAATTAAGCATCAATAAGTAGCTCCCCAAATCACATAGCAGGTCAGGAACTGACGCGTCTGCCCCACTGTTATCAATGGTGTTGAAGTTCCAGGAACCATATTTAAACCCCAATCGAGCACACACCACCTGAGTACACACATTTGAGCACGCACTTTCACTCTCCCCACGACCGCTGTGTTCAGGAAACCGATTGAAATGGCAGTTCCCAAAATGAAAGCAGCACCAAGGCTCAACAGTGACTCCTTTGAGGCCCTCGACCATGGAATCAATCACCAGTGGGATGTCCCCTACCTGAGGGATGGCTCTCACCCATCTGGGAGGCAGTTGCAAGGGAAGTCAGCTTGTCCAAAAAAATGCCATGTGGTGCAGAAAGAGGATGAATGATCTCGTCCGTTCCGCCAGGGTAAGTCATCCTTCAGCTCCCCCAATCTCACACTCTCAGAGTGGCACTCAAAAGGTTACACTGCCCTGGGATCTCACATGGGAGACACATTAGAACTGATGGTCTCATGGACACTTTAACATGGATGGTAGCCATGATATGGAGATGCCAGCATCAGACTGGGATAAACACAGTAAGAAGTCTCACAACAGCAGGTTAAAGTCCAACAGGTTTATTTGGTAGCAAAAGCCACTAGCTTTCAGAGCCCTGCTCCTTCATTAGATGAACGGGATTATTTTGTAAATTGAGTTTGTGTCTTTATATGCTCTGTTTGTGAACTGAAATCCCATTCACCTGGTGAAGGAGCAGTGCTCTGAAAGCTAGTGACTTATGCTACCAAATAAACCTGTTGAACTTTAACTTGGTGTTTAACCTGGACTTCTTACCCACTTTAACATCACTAGCATCTCATGCTGCACAAATTCCATTCTCAGTCCTTACTTGGGAAGGCTCAACACATATACCAGGCATTCATACTTCCCAACCTCTCCATCTCTCATCATCACATTTTAGTAAATTGTCTAGGCCAAACTCGCCAACAAAACAGTGAGATCCCAGACTGGAAGGGGAATGGCTGACATACAGGAGCTCTCCAAATTCAGGGAGAATGCTGTCAAGTTGGCAGGAGAGGACACTCCTGTGGGGAAGGTGAGAAAGGCCTCTCCCAGTAACCAGTGTAGATGTGCCCTCCATGAGTGGGTCACATCCTGATATTCTCAGTGAGTGACATGTAATGTCGTATTGAGCATGTTCATGAACTAATTCTATCTACTTGCTCTTACAGGCAGCAGGTCCAGATAGATCAGCACAGCCACTGTAAGCCCCATTCCACCTCAAAAAGGATGATGAGGATTAATTTGAAGAATAGAACATAGAACATTACAGCACAGAACAGGCCCTTCAGCCCACGATGTTGCGCCGACCAGTTACAAAACAATGACCCACTAGCCTAAACCAATCCCTTTTCGTCCATAAACCTATCCACAGATCTCTTAAACGCCCCCAAATTAGGCGCATTTACAACTGCAGCTGGCAGGGCATTCCAGTCCCTCACCACCCTCTGGGTAAAGAACCTACCCCTGACATCAGTCCTATAACTACCCCCCCTTAATTTAAAGTCGTGCCCCCTCTTGCTAGCTTTCTCCATCCTAGGAAAAAGGCTATCACTATCTACCCTGTCTAAACCTCTAATCATCTTATATCTTGTTTCAATAAGGTCCCCTCTTAGCCGCCTTCTTTCCAGCGAAAACAACCCCAAATCTCTCAGTCTCTCCTCATAGGATCTCCCCTCCATACCAGGCAACATCCTGGTAAACCTCTTCTGCACCCTCTCCAAAGCCTCTACATCCTTCCAGTAATGTGGGGACCAGAACTGCACACAAAACTCCAAGTGCGGCCGCACCAGAGTTAAGAACATAAGAACATAAGAAATAGGAGCAGGAGTAGGCCATCTGGCCCTTCGAGCCTGCCCCGCCATTCAATAAGATCATGGCTGATCTGTCGTGACTCAGCTCCACCTTCCCGCCCTCTCCCCATAACCCTTAATCCCTTCTCTTATCAAAAACCCATCAACCCGTTTCTTAAAAATATTTAGCGAGGCAGCCTCCACCACTTCAACGGGCAGAGAATTCCAGAGATTCACCACCCTTTGAGTGAAGAAGTTCCTCCTCAACTCTGTTCTAAACCGCCCCCCCTTTATCTTGAGGCTGTGCCCCCTAGTCCTACTGTCTTTTTTGAGCGGGAAGAGTCTCTCCACCTCTATCCTATCCATCCCATTCATCATCTTATACGTCTCAATGAGATCTCCCCTCATTCTTCTAAACTCCAACGAGTACAAGCCTAGTTTATTCAGCCTCTCCTCATAGCTCAATCCCCTCAACTCCGGTATCAGCCGAGTAAACCTCCTCTGCACTCCCTCCAGGGCCAAAACATCCTTGCGCAGGTGCGGCGCCCAAAACTGCACACAGTACTCCAGCTGCGGCCTTACCAATGCCCTATACAGCTGCAGCAAGACCTCCCTACTTTTATATTCAATCCCCCTCGCTATGAAGGCCAGCATCCCATTCACCTTCCTGACCACCTGCTGCACCTGCAAGCTGGGTTTTTGCGACTCATGCACAAGGACCCCGAGGTCCCTCTGCACCGTCGCCTGCTGCAGTTTTTCGCCCCATAAGTAATAGTCCTTCCTACCATTCCTCCTACCAAAGTGGACCACCTCACACTTGCCAACATTAAATTCCATTTGCCATTTCCTGGCCCATTCGCCCAGCCTATCTAGATCCTTCTGCAGACTCTCCACACCCTCCGCACAATTTGCCTTTCCCCCAATCTTGGTGTCATCAGCAAATTTCGACACCCTGCACTCAGTTCCCTCCTCCAGATCATCTATATAAATGGTAAATAGCTGAGGCCCCAGCACCGACCCCTGGGGCACCCCACTAGTCACCATCTGCCAATCCGAATAGCATCCATTGACCCCCACTCTCTGCCTCCTATTTGACAACCAATCCTCTATCCACGCTAACACCCTACCCCCAACTCCATGTCCCCTGACCTTCTGCAATAACCTCTTGTGAGGTACCTTGTCAAACGCCTTCTGAAAATCCAGAAAGACCACATCCACCGGCTCTCCTCTATCCACTGCCCTAGACACATCCTCATAGAACTCCAGTAAATTTGTCAGACACGACTTCCCTTTAATGAAACCGTGTTGCGTCCGCCCTATCAAGCAATTCCCCTCAAGATGCCTCGCTATTTCCTCCTTAATGACGGTTTCTAACATTTTACCTACCACAGATGTTAAACTAACCGGCCTATAATTCCCCGCCTTTTGCCTGGCACCCTTCTTAAACAACGGCGTAACATTAGCCGTTTTCCAATCTTCCGGCACTTCCCCGGAATCCAGCGACGTCTGGAAAATAACCACCAAGGCATCCACTATCACCTCCGCCATTTCTTTCAGAGTTGTGTACAGTAGCATCATGACGCTGCGACTCCTAAATTCAATCCCCCTACCAATAAACGCCAAGACACCGTATGCCTTCTTAACAACCTTATCTACTTGATTCCCAACTTTCAGGGATCTATGTACACATACTCCTAGATCCCTCTGCTCCTCCACACTATTCAAAGTCCTCCCGTTAGCCCTATACTCAACACATCTGTTATTCCTACCGAAATTAATTACCTCACACTTCTCCACATTAAACTCCATCCGCCACCTCGCAGCCCAGCTTTGCAACCTTTCTAAGTCACCCTGCAAACTATGACACCTGTCCTCACAATCTACCACACCTCCGACTTTGGTGTCATCAGCAAACTTACTAATCCACCCAACTATACCCTCATCCAGATCATTAATAAAAATTACAAACAGCAGTGGCCCCAAAACAGATCCCTGAGGCACACCACTTGTAACCGAACTCCATGATGAATATTTACCATCAACCACCACCCTCTGTCTCCTATCTGCTAGCCAATTCCTGATCCAATTACCTAGATTACCCCCAATCCCATACATCTGCATTTTCTGCAGAAGCCTACCATGGTGAACCTTATCAAACGCCTTGCTAAAATCCATATATACCACATCAACTGCCTCAGGGATCTGTTTTGGGGCCACTGCTGTTTGTAATTTTTATTAATGATCTGGATGAGGGTATAGTTGGGTGGATTAGTAAATTTGCTGATGACACCAAAGTCGGAGGTGTGGTAGATTGTGAGGAAGGGTGTCATAGTTTGCAGGGTGACTTAGAAAGGTTGCAGAGCTGGGCTGCGAGGTGGCGGATGGAGTTTAATGTGGAGAATTGTGAGGTAATTCATTTCGGTAGGAATAACAGATGTGTTGAGTATAGGGCTAACGGGAGGACTTTGAATAGTGTGGAGGAGCAGAGGGATCTAGATGTATGTGTACATAGATCCCTGAAAGTTGGGAATTAAGTAGATAAGGTTGTTAAGAAGGCATACGGTGTCTTGGCGTTTATTGGTAGGGGGATTGAATTTAGGAGTCGCAGCGTCATGATGCAATTGTACACAACTCTGGTGCGGCCGCACTTGGAGTTTTGTGTGCAGTTCTGGTCCCCACATTACAGGAAGGATGTAGAGGCTTTGGAGAGGGTGCAGAGGAGGTTTACAAGGATGTTGCTTGGTATGGAGGGGAGATCCTATGAGGAGAGACTGAGAGCTTTGGGGTTGTTTTCGCTGGAAAGAAGGCGGCTAAGAGAGGACCTCATTGAAACATATAAGGTGATTAGAGGTTTAGACAGGGTAGATAGTGATAGCCTTTTTCCTAGGATGGAGAAATCTAGCACGAGGGGCCATGGCTTTAAATTAAGGGGGGGTAGTTATAGGACTGATGTCAGGGGTAGGTTCTTTACCCAGAGGGTGGTGAGGGACTGGAATGCCCTGCCAGCTGCAGTTGTAAATGCACCTAGTTTGGGGGCGTTTAAGAGATCTGTGGATAGGTTTATGCACGAAAAGGGATTGGTTTAGGCTAGTGGGTCATTGTTTTGTAACTGGTCGGTGCAACATCGTGGGCCGAAGGGCCTGTTCTGCGCTGTAATGTTCTATGTTTTATGTTACCCCTATCCACCTCTTTGGTCACTTTCTCAAAGAACTCGATAAGGTTAGTAAGGCACGACCTACCCGCTACAAAACCATGCTGACTGTCTCTAATCAATTCATTACTCTCCAAATAACTATAAATCCTGTCTGTAATAATCCTTTCCAAAACCTTACCCACCACAGAAGTAAGACTCACCGGTCTATAATTCCCAGGGAAGTCTCTTCTCCCCTTCTTAAACAATGGGACAACATTTGCTGTCCTCCACTCTTCCGGTACTATACCAGAGACCAACGATGACCTGAAGATCAGAGCCAGAGGCTTCGCAATCACCTCTCTTGCCTCCCAAAGAATCCTAGGGTAAATCCCATCCGGACCAGGGGACTTATCTATTTTCAAACCCTCTAAAATATCCAGCACATCCCCCGTATCAACTGCAATACTATCTATTTTACATCCCTGCACCCCAGTGTCCTCCTCAGCTACATTCATGTCCCCTTGTGTGAACACCGAAGAGAAATATTGGTTCAACGCCTCTCCAATCTCCTCCGGTTCCACACACAACTTCCCTCTGTAACTGGCCCTAATCTTGCCCTAACCAACCTTCTGTTCTTGACATACCTGTAAAACGCCTTAGGGTTCTCCTTAATCCTATCAGCCAAAGTCATCTCATGTCCTCTTTTAGCCCTTCTTAACTCCCTCTTCAACTCCATCCTAGCCAATCTAAAACTTTCTAATGCACTACCTGAGCCCTCAAGCCTCATCCGAACATAAGCCTCCTTTTTCTTCCTAACCAACGAATCAACTTTTTTAGTGCACCACGGTTCCCTGGGCCTACCAAATCCTCCTTGCCTGACAGGGATATACCTATCACAGACCCGCAATAGCTGCTCCTTGAAAAATCTCCACATCTAGGATGTTCCCAGTCCCTGTAATCTCCTAGTCCAACTAATGCTTCCTAATTCTCTCCTAATAGCCTCATAATTACCCTTCCCCTAGCTGAAACTTCTGACCCGAGGTTCATGCCTATCCCTTTCCATCACTAAGGTGAATGTAATCGAATTGTGGTCACTATCCCCAAAATGCACACCAACTTCCAAGTCTAGCACCTGGTCTGGCTCATTACCCAGCACCAAATCCAATATAGCCTCACCTCTAGTCGGCCTATCTACATACTGAATCAAAAAACCTTCCTGCACACTTTGAACAAAAACTGACCCCTCTAACGAGCTAGAGCTATAGCAATTCCAATCAACATGAGTAAAGTTAAAGTCCCCCATGACAATTACGCTATTACTTTCACTCCTAACAAGGATCGTCTCCGCAATCCTTTCCTCAACCTCTCTAGAACTTTTTGGAGGTCTATAAAAGACTCCCAACAGGGTGACCTCTCCTCTCCTATTTCTAATCTCCGCCCATACTACCTCAACAGACAAGTCCTCATCAAAGTTCCTCTCTGACACTGTGATACAGTCCTTGACCAATAATGCTACCCCACCCCCCCCCTTCTACCTCCTTCTCTACTCCGACTAAAGCATTTGTACCCCAGGACCTGCAACATCCATTCCTGACCCTGCTCTATCCAAGTCTCTGAAATGGCCACAACATCAAAGTCCCAGGTACTGATCCACGCTGCAAGTTCATCCACCTTATTGCGAATACTCCTCGCATTGAAGTATACGCATTTCAAACCCTGCTCCGCCCCACCCCCACAATGCCGTGCTCTGCAGTCCCCATCTATGCCCCCCTCACTTTCACTCCCTCTACTCAGGATCCCACCCCCTCTCTGAATCAGTTTACCTATCACCACATTCACCTGCAGTCTCCACCAGCACGAGGACACATACCCCACTGGATGGTAGTTTTAGTATAAGGGCAGGGTCACATTTTTGGGGGAAATATCTCACTGTCACGTATGCAAAGCAGTTGGAGGCAGTGACAGCCCAGATCTCTGACAGTCGGAGGACTGCTGGAGATCAGGCAGCTGCTGAATCAGATGATGACCTCTGGAAATGGCCATCTCACGTGCGAGAGATGCAGTGCCGGTTGGAACATCGGGTGGAGTTGTGCGAGGTAGTCAACAGACTGAGTGAAGGATGATGAGTCCATTTACATTCTGTCTGATGTGTGGCTCCAACTTGCGAGCAAGTCAGAGTTTCCAAGGGAGGTCGGTGACCACCTTAGAGACCTTTGTCTAGCAGATCCTGCCGTATTTGTGCTTGGACCTATATGCCATCACTACAGGCAGTGGCGAGATCAATTAGTGGCTAGGCAAAGAGGTGGTGTGGCACCTTGAACTTGCTTCAAGGTTTCAGGTGGGGCTCCTTGAGCACCCACAGGAAAGAGGGCCAACAACTGGAGACCCCGGGGCCATCCACCTAGGTGACTCAGTGTTCAGCCGATCTCAATCCCCTCTGCCAGTGATCCCATCACCTCCAGCTGTACAGAGAAGAAGGATGCACCTGCCCACAGCAGAACATTCAAGCAGGGCAGGAACCAAGAACACCCACCAAAATCAAAGAAGTAGCAGTCAGCAGCTGCTTCAACCTCTGTTGTGGGTATCAAGGTTGCACTAAGATGTAGTGGGAGGGTTAGAAAACTTAAAAAACATTAACATCATTTCTGGATCACAGGTATTCAATCATGTATCTTTCTAAATACATTTCCTGTTTCTGAGAAAGCTGCAGTTATTGAAAGTATTGTGTATATGCATCTACATGGCCTCTTATTGTGAGAGTGAGTTATGCTCCCACTCAGTGATTGACTCCCTTTGTCAGCCTCACATTCATGTGATGTGTTGCTAAGTCAAGTTAGTTACTGGATCCTTGTGTTATGTCAGGGAGATGTGTCAAAACTAAAGGCCAGTCAGTCTGACTTCAGTGATGAGTAAATTAGTAGAATCAATTCTGAGAACCAAGATAAAATGTCACTTAGACATGATTAATCAGGAATTGTCAGCATGGTTTTGTTAGGGAAAGATTGTGTCTTGCTAACTTAATACCATTTTTTGAGGAAATAACAAAGAGAAGTGATGAAGAGAGTGGATGTTGTCTACAGGTAAAGCATCTGATGAGGTCCCATGTAGCAGAATGGTCAGAAGAGTAAGGGACCCAAGGGAAGGTGAAAGTTGGATCCAAAATGGATTCAGTAACAGGAAGTAAAGGGTAATGATCGATGGATGTTTATGAATGGAAAGTAGGTTCCAGTGGTGTTCCAAAGGACTCAATGTTGTGGTCCTTGCTGTTTGTTGTATATATTAATGAACAAAAAGGTAAAGGCAGTGGAGTTGCATTGCTAGTTAAAGAGGAAATTAATACAATAGTGAGGAAAGATATGAGCTCCGATGATATGGAATCTCTATAGGTAGAGCTGAGAAACACTCAGGGTCTGAGGAAGAGTGTCTGAACGCAAAGCTATGGCATTCCGTGAGTCTCCGAACACATTCCGTGTGTGTCATAACCGGGAGAGATCTGAAACCCTCAAAGCATCAGGTTTGCAAAGGGGTTGGGAAGGTCTGCATGCCTGTTAGGGTGAGAGGGGATGGGTACAGCATGGAATGGTACTGGAAGTGGAGGGCTGAGCACTGAATGGAGCTTTGCACTGACGGGAGAAATGTAGCCATGACAACACAAAGACATCTGCCATTGGTGATGGGGAACCTGGTGATCCTTATCAGCCTTGAGCTGGGAGCTCTACAGTACTTTTGGGGAGGAAGGTACTCAGGCCACAGAGAAGTTGGCATCTCTGAGTGACAGGGTGAAGCGAGACAGGCAGAGAGTGAAGAGAATGTCTGGCTGGCTCATCCTTCATAAGGACATCAATGATGCACCAATCACTGAGCATCTGTGATGCCATTGATACCAGTCAGACTGAGCCATACATCATAGTAACTGGAGCCAAGAGTAGGCCATTTGGCCCATCGAGCCTGCTCCACCATTAAGTACAAACACAACTGAGCCTCAATGACAATGCCATATTCCTGCTTTCTCCCCATACCCCTAAATTCCATTAAAATTTCAAAAAATTACCTATTGCTTTCTTGAATATGTTCAGTGACTTGGACTGCACAACCTTCTCTGGTAGAGAATTCCACAGGTCACTACCCACTACCCTTTCAGTGAAGGAATGTTTCCTTATTTCAGTCCTAAATGGACTACCCAATGTCCTGAAACTGTGTTTCCTGGTTCTAGATTCCCCAGCCAGGGAAAACATCCTCCATGTATTTAGTCTGTCCAACCCTGTTCAATTTTATACATTTTAAAGATCTCCTCTCCTCCTTCTGAACCCTAGTGAATACAAGCCCAGGCAAACCAATCTCTCCTCTTGGACATTCCCATCAACCCTGGTATCAGCCTAGTGAACCACTGCTGCACTCCTTCAATGGCAAGAATATCCTTTCTTAGGGAGGGAGACCAAAACTGCACACACTGTTCCAGGTGTGGTCTCACCAAGGTCCTGTATAACTGCAGTAAAACATCCCTACTTCTGAA
The DNA here is from genome assembly GCA_037974335.1 of Prionace glauca. Classification (NCBI taxonomy): domain Eukaryota; kingdom Metazoa; phylum Chordata; class Chondrichthyes; order Carcharhiniformes; family Carcharhinidae; genus Prionace; species Prionace glauca. The sequence continues at coordinate 39,607,524 of CM075743.1, read as the reverse complement.
CTGAAATTCTCTTGCAATGAAACTAATATACTGTTTGCCTTCCTAATTGCTTGCTGCAGCTGCCTCTCTCCTTCCACGGACGGGTGTAAACGGCCTCCTAGATCCCTTTGTACGTCAACACTTTGTAATACATCACCCTTTAAATAATGCTCTCCGTTTTTCACACTTTGTATGACTTCACATTTAGCTGCATTGTTCTGCATTTGCTATGTGTTTTCCCACTCACTCAGCTTGTCTAAAACCTTGAAGCATCCTCCTCATAACTCAAATTCCACCCAGTTTTGCATCATCAGCAAACTTGGAAATGTTGCATCCAGTTCCCTCAGCCCGGTAATTTATATATATTGTGAACAGCAGTATACGTTCAATTCTGCCATTTCTGTATTCCCATTACAATTTCCCTGGCTTCTGACTGTAAGGTAAAGACATTTGTCTTTAATCTTTTTCTCTTCACGTATTTATAGAAGCTTTTCATAGAATCATAGAACGCTTTGTGCAGAAAGAGACCATTCATCCAATGAGTCTGCACTGATTCTCCAACAAAGTGTCTTACCCAGGCCACCCTTCTGCCCTATCTCCATAACCCCCTTCTCTTTCCTTTCCTTTCCCCTTTCCTTACACATTCTGGATACTGAGGAGCAATTTAGCATGGCCAATGTACCTAATCCACACATCTTTGGACTGTGGGAGGAAACCGGAGCACCTGGGGAAAACCCATGCAGACATGGGAAGAATGTGCAGATTCTGCACAGATAGTGACCCAAGGCCAGCATTGAACCAAGGCCCTGGCGCTGTGAGGCAGCAGTGTGAACTGTGCTGCCCTTTTACAGTCAATTTCTGATGTTTCCTGCAATTTTACTCTCATTGTCTATTTCCCCCTCTTGATCAGTTCTCTTTTACTGAATTCTGAAATGTTCCCAATCCTCAGGCTGACTGCTTTTTTTCTGGGGATTTTAATGTCTCCTCTATGGATTGAATATTATCGCCAATTTCTTTTGTAAGACGTGGCTGAACTACATTTCCTCTTTTAGGTTTGTGCCAGACAGGAATGATTAATCCTGGACATTGAGTATGTGTGAAATGACTAATGTGCGAAATTGACCCAATTGTTATTGCTCCCCAGATGAACCATCTTCCAGAGCCAGCCAGAAAACTGGCGACCCACTACTGACATCGGAGTGGGTACTAATGGAACATGCACCCACACCCTTTCTCAGCTCCAAGCACCAGCTCAGATACTGACACATCGGTAGGCAATAGTACATTGGCTCAGTTGGCACTACATAATGGTGTGCACCCATCATACTCGCTGACAGATGCAGAGAGTGCCCAGGGCAACAGTTTTCAGTGGGACTGACAGAGACCAGAACCATGCTGATCCCAAAGCAGGTGATAAGCCTCTGGTGTTGTCCAACAGCAGCAGATGCTGGATATCCAGCAGGATGCATGAGGAAATCTGCTGGAGGTCCCTGAGGGTGTGTGAGCCATGGTCTCTGTCATGGAGAAGTTTTTGTGGAATGTGAGTGCTGCATTGACCCTGAGCTCCAAGCACACAGCCTCAGCCAATGAGAGAGTGGCAGCTCTCACAGAGAGGCAGTGCCAGAGACAGAATGAGGGGCTCCTGGGGTTGTGTTCAGACCTACAAGTCCTCATACATGATGTGGGTTTGCCGGCGTTGGACTAGCGTAAACACAGTAAAAAGTCTGACAACACCAGGTTTTAGTCCAACCGATTTATTTGATAATATTCTCACAAGCAAGCAAGCTTTCGAGGTTACCCTCTTCGTCAGGTGAATGGAGAGTCACCTGACGAAGAGGGTAACCTCGAAAGCTTGCTTGCTTGTGAGAATATTATCAAATAAATCGGTTGGACTAAAACCTGGTGTTGTCAGACTTTTTACAGTCCTCATACAGGCAGGAAGGGCATTGCCATTGTGGGAGATAGATGCAGCACCCAGTCTCTTTGTGAGATGCCCGTCCATCAATGGTGAACAAAGACACCTCACAACGGAAGATGGAAGTCCTGTTGTGTCTGTGTGCTCCTCTCGTGGTGCCCCGGACAAGGGCAGCAGCTTCTCTGCCACTCTGCCAGTAATTGTGCCATTCTCAGAGTCTCGATGATTACGGAGTGTCCAGCCCTATCGCTGAGCTCACCCTCTCAGCCAAAGCCTACTCAGGCCCCATCAACTAGAGGATAACTGCCGAGGTCACCACGAACAACAGGACAGCATGGTTAACACTCTGCCCCCCCATGTAGCGAGGGGGCTGGGGCAGCAAAACGGAACACCTCCAAACGTAAGCTTAACACACAGCACGGGGTTTAGACTGGAGGCCTATGTTTCTTTCTTTATGTGTCACATGTAACACATATGTTTAACACAGTTCTGATTGGATGTTTCTGTTTGTTTGATTTAAATATGATAAAGACTTCTCTCTCACTCTAAGTGTCCTGTGTATTCGGTGGGTTTTTGCCTCATCGGTAGCGAGTGGAAGATGTTTGGAGCAGTAAGCGTTATTACTGAAGAGGGATATGAGCCTGGGTCCATGGCGTGGTTTTGCCTGAAATGTTTGGAGGGAGGCAGTGCTTTTGGTCTCACACAGAAGGCGAGTCTTGTTAGCCAGAATCAAAGCCTCCCTGGTGTCTCTGCCATCCTGAAGGTTCCTCATGTCTGGCTTCTTATCTTCACCATCTTCCTACCTGAGCTCTGGATCTGAGTCTTTATTGGATCTCTCCTCAGAGGTGAGTGCAGCTGCCTCAGTGCTCTCTTGGTGTCCCCCCACCCCCCTCGCGCCAAGAGAGCGTGATATTATACAGAGCACAGCAAACACAGACGATGAGTGACACTTGCTCTGGCAGAGAGTGGTCTAGGCATCGTAACCCCATCTACGACAGACCTGTTGTCCTCTCCACCACGTCCTTGTGGAAACAAGGCAGTGGCTGTACCTCTCCTCAGCCTCTATCCACAGCCTGAGGGGCATCATCAGCCACTTTTTTCAAAGGACACCTACACCCTGGCACTCAGCAACCATCCATCAAGGTGGGCTGGAGCTGCCAATAGCCTTGGCACTTTGAGTGCTGCAGTATATAGGCATGGTGGGAGTGTCAAGGTGCCTAGTTCCCTGGGTACGGGGGAACCCTGCCATTGTTGTGAAGCCTCTAGTTTGCCCAGCCTGATTGGATTGGTCCATCGTGAACTGGACGAGTGTTCTCGCCCTCCTGTCTCACCAGTATGACATAGCTATGTGCAGCTAGCTGGGAGACTCACTGAGCCTTGGAAAGATCCAAAGGTGTAAAGGTTAACTGTGATAGTGGCCATTTGGTATCCACCTTCACAGTTGGAGGCTTCTTCCGGCCAATCATCTGGGAGAAAATGTGATAGATTCACATAATTACCGGAGTCTCCTGAGTCACTGGACTGGGTCATGTCCAGGGAGGTGGATCACAGCATGTACACTCTGGCACTCTGGGTAGTGGTGTCTCCTGCAGAGACATCCCCCTTGCCCTCTATATTGCCCCTGACCACCCTGTGCCTACGTCTCTGCCCAAGGGGGATGCCTATGACCACCTGGCCTCCTCTCTTTGCTGAGTAGATTGTACCCCCTGCAGAGCTGGAAGTGGGTTGGCTCTGTGAATGGAAGGTAACAGAGAAGCACAGATTCTGGATGTCACAAGACAGCACTATCCTGTGAGTTCTATATTTGTTGCACAAACCTCCAGAGAAAGAAGTGAAAACACTCCCAATGCTCCAGCCCCTCACCAGCCTCCCAGTAACTGCAACAACTTGCCTTTGCTGACACGTCACTTCATCCCTCACTTGGTTGAGAAATGGGCCAGATGGATTAGCTGCCTGTCCGTGCGTGGATCAAAACATGACTCAGGCAACGTAATCTCTGAGTCAATCACAGACAGGGGCATATCCGACTCATGCTTGCTCCCACTGAGGGAAATATCGCAGGAGTGTGAGGATGTGTCTGAAATCTTCAAGCAATTTAATGTGAAGCTGGGCCAGTCATATGCTTCCTGGATGGGAAACCTCTGCTCCTTGAGTGGTTACCCCACCCCCCAGCGAGAAATACCCCCCACTCCACACAGATCCCTCCTTTCACAGACCCCCCCCCCCCGGCCACATGCCCCCCAAACCCCCTCACAGACCCTCCCTCACACAGACCCACCCATTGCACAGAACTTTCCCAGCACAGAGACCCCCCCCAACACAGACTCCCCCTGCACAGACCCCCCCCCCCCAACTATACAGATCCCACCCTGTGCACAGACACCCCCCCACACAGGCCGCCTCCCCTCTGCAGAGACCCCCCCCCAACACAGACTCCCCCCACACAGGCTGTTTCCTCCCCCACAAAGATTCCCCTGCCACACAGACCGTTCCCCCTCCTCCTGCACAGAACCCCCCCCCCACCAAGGAAATCTTACAAATGCACTTTGAAAAGCATAATGCGATTAGAACGAGTAGTCATGGTTTTACAAAAGGGAAATAAATGCTGTTTGACACATTTATTTGAGAATGTTGGACCCTTGGAGGATGAGGGAGGGATTTAGCGGTGGGTGATGAGGAAATCATCGTGGATCAAAACATAACTCAGGTAACGTAATCTCAGGGGACTTGGAGTTGGGGGTAGGGTGTTAGCGTGGATAGAGGATTGGTTGTCAAATAGGAGGCAGAGAGTGGGGGTCAACGGGTGCTATTCGGATTGGCGGATGGTGACTAGTGGAGTGCCCCAGGGGTCGGTGCTGGGGCCTCAGCTATTTACCATTTATATAGATGATCTGGAGGAGGGAACCGAGTGTAGGGTGTCGAAATTTGCGGATGACACCAAGATTGGGGGAAAGGCAAATTCTGCAGAGGGTGTGGAGAGTCTGCAGAAGGATCTAGATAGGCTGGGCGAATGGGCCAGGAAATGGCAAATGGAATTTAATGTTGGCAAGTGTGAGGTGGTCCACTTTGGTAGGAAGAATGGTAGGAAGGACTATTACTTACGTGGCGAAAAACTGCAGCAGGCGACGGTGCAGAGGGACCTCGGGGTCCTTGTGCATGAGTCGCAAAAACCCAGCTTGCAAGTGCAGCAGGTGGTCAGGAAGGCAAATGGGATGCTGGCCTTCATAGCGAAGGGGATTGAATATAAAAGTAGGGAGGTCTTGCTGCAGCTGTATAGGGCATTGGTGAGGCCGCAGCTGGAGTACTGTGTGCAGTTTTGGGCGCCACACCTGCGCAAAGATATTTTGGCCTTGGAGGGAGTACAGAGGAGGTTTACTAGGCTGATACCGGAGTTGAGGGGGTTGAGCTATGAGGAGAGGCTGAATAAACTAGGCTTGTACTCGTTGGAGTTTTGAAGAATGAGGGGAGATCTCATTGAGACGTATAAGATGATGAATGGGATGGATAGGATAGAGGTGGAGAGACTCTTCCCGCTCAAGAAAGACAGTAGGACTAGGGGGCACAGCCTCAAGATAAAGAGGGGGTGTTTTAGAACGGAGTTGAGGAGGAACTTCTTCACTCAAAGGGTGGTGAATCTCTGGAATTCTCTACCCGTTGAAGTGGTGGAGGCTGCCTCGCTAAATATTTTCAAGAAGCGGGTTGATGGGTTTTTGATAAGAGAGGGGATTAAGGGTTATGGGGAGAGGGCGGGAAGGTGGAGCTGAGCCACGACAGATCAGCCATGATCTTATTGAATGGCGGGGCAGGCTCGAAGGGCCAGATGGCCTACTCCTGCTCCTATTTCTTATGTTCTTAAATGGCTGAGGCTTTAAATAAGTTTTTTGCCTCGGTCTTCACAGAGGAGGACATGAATAGTTTGCCAGATATTAAAGACAGAAGGATGGTGGGAGTTGAGGGCCTGAATGCAATTACTATCACTAGAGAGGTAATGCTTGATAGACTAATGGGACTGAAGGCGGACAAGTCCCCAGGACTGGATGGAATGCATCCCAGAGTTCTGAAAGAAATGGCAGAGGTGATAGTGGATGCCTTAGTAATTATTTATCAAAATTCGTTGGACTCCGGGGAAGTGCCAGAAGATTGGAAAACGGCTAATGTTACACCGCTGTTTAAAAAAGGTAGCAGACAAAAGGCAGGGAATTATAGACTGGTTAGCTTAATGTCTGTAATTGGAAAAATGCTAGAATCCGTCATCAAAGAAGAACTAGTGAGGCACCTGGAAAAGAATGGTTTGATTGAGCAGACACAGCATGGATTCGTTAAGGGGAAGTCGTGTTTGACAAATTTATTGGATTTCTATGAGGATGTGACTAGTGCGGTAGACAGAGGGAACCGGTGGATGTGGCGTTTTTAGATTTCCAAAAGGCGTTTGATAAGGTGCCTCATAAAAGGTTGCTACAGAAGGTTAGGGTGCACAGAGTTGGGGGTAAGGTGTTAGCGTGGATAGAGGATTGGCTGTCTAATAGGAAGCAGAGAGTTGGAATCAATGGGTGATATTCTGGCTGGCGGTTGGTGACTAGTGGAGTGCCGCAGGGATCGGTGCTGGGGCCTCAACTGTTTACCATTTATATAGATGATCTGGAGGAGGGTGGCGAAATTTGCTGATGGCACGAAGATGAGTGGAAAAGCAAATTGCGCGGAGGGTGTGGAAAGTCTGCAGAAAGATCTGGATAAGCTGAGCGAGTGGGTGAGGACCTGGCAGATGGAGTATAATGTTAGCAAGTGTGAGGTTATCCACTTTGGCAGAAATAATAGTAGGAGGGATTATTATTTAAAAGGCAAAAAGCTGTAGCATGCTACGGTGCAGAGGGACCTGGGGGTCCTTGTGGACGAGTTGCAAAAACCCAGCTTGCAGGTGCAGCAGGTGATCAAGAAGGCAAATGGAATGTTGGCCTTTATAGCGAGGGGGATAGAACATAAAAGTAGGGAGGTCTTGCTGCAACTGTACAGGGCACTGGTGAGGCCGCTGCTGGAGTACTGTGTGCAGTTTTGGTTGCCGCACTTGTGCAAGAATATATAGGCCTTGGAGGGAGTGCAGAGGAGGTTCACTAGGCTGATACCGGAGATGAGGGGGTTGAACTATGAAGAGAGACTAAATAGACTGGGTCTGTACTCGTTGGAGTTTAGAAAGATGAGGGGGGATCTTATAGAGACGTATAAGATAATGAAGGGGATGGATAGGGTAGAGGTAGAGAGATTCTTCCCGCTTAGAAAGGACAGTAGGACTAGAGGGCACAGCCTGAAATTAAGGGGGGCAGTTTAGATCAGAGTTGAGGAGGAACTTCTTCACTCAAAGGGTGGTGAATCTCTGGAATTCTCTGCCTGTTAAAGTGGTGGAGGCTGCCTCGCTAAATATATTTAAGTCACGGGTAGATAGGTTTCTGACAGGCAGGGGAATTAAGGGTTATGGGGAGAAAGCGGGAAAGTGGAACTGATCCACTTCAGATCAGCCATGATCTTATTGAATGGCGGGGCAGACTCGAAGGGCTAGATGGCCTACTCCTGCTCCTATTTCTTATGTTCTTATGAGTGATTTGCGGCTGGCCAGCCCCTCAGATATAAAGGACATAATTTAAAAATTTGGAAGAATTGTGAATCATGAGGAGGATAGAGCTCTGAAAGAATGTAGACAGGTCAATGGAATGAGCAAAGAGGTAGCAGATGAAATTCAATGAAGAGAAATATAAAGTGATTTATTTTGGTGGGAAGGATAATATGAAATAAAATAATATGAAATAAAATAAAATTCTCAAAAAAGTGCAGGAGCAGAGGGAGCTGGGGGGTGTATATGTGGTAAGTATTGAGGGTGGCAGGTAGAGAGAGCAATTAATAAAGCAAATAATATTCTAAGATTTATTAACAGGGCCTTAGAGTACACTAGCAAGGAGGGTATGTTAAGCCTGCATAAAAAAACCAGATAGACCTCAGCAGGAGTATTGATTCCAGTTCTGGGCACTGTACTTCAGGAAGGGTGTGAAAGCTTTGGAGAGAATGCACGAAAGTGTTCCAGGGATGAGGAACTTCAGTTATGAGGATAGATTGGAGAGGTCGGAGGCATCTCCCGAAAATTGGCAATGATGTGCTGTCCATGGACAGTGATTCAGCCTCATTGCCAGTTATTCTGTTTGAGGTCTGATATTGACACTAATAAAGACTGTAAGTTAAGTGGCAGTAACCTAACTGAAGCTGTTTATTAAGACTTCTGTTTTCTAGCACAGTCAGTACAAAACTGCAAGGCAAGCTCCACCCAGGGTGAAGCTTGAGTCCTGGGTCGCCTGACCCATTCTCTGAAGGCGACACGGCCCAACATACATAACTGTTTAGGGCTCCGTATTTAAGCAAAAATAAACTTGTATTGGAGATGATAAGAGTGAAGGTTCACTGGATTGGTCCCTTTCCCTTGGCGCAAATAAATCTCAGTCAAAATAAATCAACATCAGCCTCAACGATTACAATCAAACGGTTACACACTGACTGATGTGCACGCACACATACACACACCACACACACACACAAACACATACATGCACACATACATGCATGCACAGAAATACACATGCTCAGACATACGCTAACACAGACGTAGGCACACACAGGTATACACAGACACAGACATATGTGGACACAGACATATACGCACACGTAATACAGACACCATGCAGGCACACATAATACGGATACATAATATGTGGACACAGATATACATGGACTCAGACATAAACACACACAGACATACATGCACATAGACACACATACACCCACACACAGACACACACACAGACAACCATAATCACACAGCACGTATATGCACAGACATACACACACACATAGATATACATAAACACATAATATATGCACTCAGGTATATGCAAACAAACAGATATGCACACACCTAGACATGCACACGCAGCCAAACACAGATGCGGAAATGCTCACATGCAGACATACACACACCCAGACATACGCAGACACAGACAAACGTCCACACACACACACATAAATGCAGAAAGACAAATGTGCGCACAGATATACACGTAAATAGACATATGTACTCCCAGACATATGTGCACATACATAGTTGCACACAAGCATATATGCATGTGTGAAATTTAGAATATTTCTTTATGTAATGAGTTATGAACTCAGTGTGAAATTGTTTTGTGTAACTGGTTCAAAACCAAAATTATGACTAAAGTATCTCACAAATATCCACACTTGTACACATACTAAAGAAGACATATAACTAACTGAATCAAGACTACATTTATATTCTTCTAACATTAAAGAGAAGATTACAAAGAGTTAAATGAGTTCTTGCGCGAAACACAAACGATGGTGGCTCTACAGTCAAAACATTCAATATACGTTTCAAAGTCAGACTCCAGGAGCATGCCTCATATTCATGCCAGAACAAAGGTAAAACAGGTAATAGACGGCCCTAGTGGCGTGGGGTGACACATTGCTAGGGACCCGGGTTCGATTCCCAGCCTGGGTCACTATCTGTGTGGAGTTTGCATGTTTTCCCCGCGTCTGCGTGGGTTTGCTCCAGGTGCTCAAGTTTCTTCCCACAGTCCAAATATGTGTAGGTGCATTGGCCAGGCTAAGTTGCTCCTTAGTGTCCCAAGATGTGTAGGTTAGATGGTTTAGCCATGGTAAATGTGCAGGGTTACAGGGATAGGGTGGAGGAGAGTGCCTGAGTAAGGTACTCTTTTGGGGCATTGGTGCAACTTGAGGGGCGAAATGGACTCCTTCTTTGCACTGTGGGGATTCTATGGAGGGATGGGAGAAGGTAATTAGGAAAAATAGATCAAAAGTGAGATAAAAATAAATCAATGGAAGAAATGAAAATAAATTGATAGAAATAAAAAAGGATGAAGATGGAGAGGAAAATCCACAGTCTGAAGTTGTTGAGCTCAATGTTGAGTCTGGAAGGCTATCAGTGCCTAATCAGAGGAGGAAGTGCTGTTCCTCCAGTTTGCATTGGTCTTCACTGTGCATTGCAGCAGGACAAGATCAGGCATATGGAGATGGAGTAACTATCTCAGGAACCTTCAGGTATAGAACAATCATTTATTAACTGTTGCGTTGAGCGAGCACCACATCAGAGAAAGGCCTCGGAAGCAGACTCTATCCCATTGGAAAACTGAGACATTTATACAGTGAAAAATCAGATGAGCCGTATGTTATCTTAAATTCTGACATTGCCTGTTTTAGATTCACATTAAACAATTTATAGGTTGTGAGGCAGGATTTCTGTTACTCTATTTGTCTTCCTAATCTCTTGTTATTACCAGGATTGGTCATGTGCTACCAGCTTTGAGGTGGTACAGAAGTTGCCAGGCATTCAAGTTCTTTATGTTGGCTGGCTGCTTAGTCACATAAACAGTCCTTGCCACATCATCATGTTCTTTTACCCTGATTGTGGAATTTCACTTAATCTTTCTAACAAATCCCGTAGAAATCCCTTTAGGAGGTACATAGCTCCCCTGATCCCTTTTGATGAGATACTTAACCTTTATGAAGAATCTTAAGAAACCAAACTCATTATTTCCATCTCACAATGTGTTGAAATGGGAAGTGACAGGAAGGTCTGGGTCCTGCTTGCGGATGGACCGAAGGTGTTTTGTAAAGCAGTCACGCAGTCTGTGATGTAGCGTAAACAGTATTGAGAGCAGTGAATGCAATAGACCAGATTGAAGGAGGTGCATGTGAAGCACTGCTTTACCTGAAAGTGATGTTTAGGACCTGGGAAGGTGAGCAGATAAAAGGTAAAAGGGCAGGTGCTGCACCTTCTGCAACTGCGTGGAAGATGCTGTGGGCAGGGGTTGAGGTGTAGGGAGTAATGCAGGAGTGGACTAGGGCATCCTGGAGAGAACAGTCTCTGCGGAATGCTGGCAGCAAGATTGAGAGGAAGTTGTGTTGGCGTCATGCTGGAGTTGACGGAAATGGTGGAAGATGATCCTATGAATGCAGAGGCTGATGGGGTGAAAAATGAAGACAAGGGAGGCTCTATCCTGGTTCTGGGAAGGACAGGAGGGGTGAAAGTAGAAGTGCAGGAGATGGGTTGGACACAGTTGTAAGCTCTGTCAACCACAGTAGCTGCATAGGAAACGAGACTCGTAAATTTGCATATGCAGCCCTAAGTGATGAACACAATGGACAACTGAGCCTGCGTTGTGTCAAAAAGCATGCCTATCACCCTGTGACCCTAAACTGTAAGATTTTATCAAAGGTCACAGGTTATCCAAAAGTCACAAATGGCTTAGAATGATTCATTGAGACATGTAAGGCAAAATCCGGTTGTATCACAGCTTGCTATGGGTCCTGCTCTGCCCAAGACTGCAAGAAACTACAAAATGTCGTGAATGTGGCCTAATCTATCACACAAACCAGCCTCTCATCCATTAGCTCTGTCTACACTTGCCACTGCCTCGGCAAAGCAGCCAGCATAATTGAGGACCCCACTACTTCCATCGGTAAAAAGCGGTAAACATCTGAGGTCACGTACCAACTGGCTCAAGAACAGCTTCTTCCATGCTGCTGTCAGACTTTTAAACAAACTTACCTTGCATTAAGTTGATCTTTCTTTACACCCTAGCTATGATTGTAACACTACATTCTGCACCCTCTTGTTTCCTTCTCTATGAATGGTATGCTTTGACTGTATTGTGCGCAAAAAACAATACTTTTCACAATATACTAATACATGTGACAGTAATAAATCAAATCAAATCATATTAAACATACAGTGGGTGACGGGCGCTGGGTCCTGGGTCTCACACATTGTTAATACTGCTGTTTGCTACATGAACAAAAAAAGTTTATTTATTAGTTACAAGTAAGACTTACATTAACATTGCAATGAAGCTACTGTGAAATTCCCCAAGTTGCCACACTCTGGTGCCTGTTCAGGTCAATGCACCTAACCAGTGCGCCTTTCAGAATGTGGGAGGAAACTGGAACGTGTGGAGGAAGTCCACGCAGACATGGGGAGAACATGCAAACTCCACTCAGACAGTGACCCAAGCCGGGAATCGAACTCGGCTCCCTGTCGCTGTGAAGCAACAGTGCTAACAATCTCCTCCTTGTTATCTAGTTGTCTGTCAGGCTGACCAATCAGTTAAGCTGAAACAAGTATGGATCTACCTCGCAGAGCTGGCCTGTATTCTCACACCCTTCTGCTTCTGGACTTTAGGGGCTTGTGGATATCTCACAGTCATTTGTGTGTTCAATGACTTTTACTCATTCATTGGGAACAAAGAGAGGACATGAAAAAATATTAGCAAGCAAAATTAAGGAAAACGCAAAGATGTCTTACCAGTATATAAAGAGCAAAAGGATAGTTAAGGAAAAAGTGGGAGCTATCAAAGGTGAAAAGGGGAACTTCTGTGAGGATGCAGAGGATCTGGGAAGAGTTTTAAATGAATTCTTGTCTCCGTATTTGCAAAGGAAAGGGATATAGTGGATATAGTAATTCAAGAGGAACAATGTAAGATAATCATAACGAGAGAGGAAGTGCGAGAGGAGTTGGAGTCCTTGAAAGTCGAAAAGTCATTAGGGCCAGACAGATTGCTCCCTAGAAAGAGGTCAAGGAGGAAACAGCAGATGCTCTGAGGATTATTTTTCAATCTTCACTAATCACAGGGGAGGTGCTGGAGGACTGGACAAATACAAATGTGGTTCCGTTGTTTAAAAGGGGTACGAAGGAACTGTCAAACAATTAGAGGACAGTTAGTCTTATTTTGGTGTGGGAAGATTGTTAGAATCAATCCTGAGATTGTCACTTAGAAAGGCATGGAATAGTCAGGGATAATCAGCTTGGCTTTGTTACAGGAAGGCCATGCCTTACAAATTTGAGTGTATTTTTTGAGGAAGAGACAAGGAAGATCAATGAAGGTAGTGCAGTGGATGTTGAGTACATGGATTGTAGCAAGGCTTTTGACAAGGCCCTACAGAATAGATTGCTCAAAAAAATAAAAGCCCATGAGGTGCAGGGTAATGTAAACTGGATCAAAAGGAAACAAAGGAGAATGGTCAATGGATGCCTTGCGAATCGGAAGTTATTTCAAGCAGCGTTCCGCAGAGCTCGGTGTTTGGGACCCTTGCTGTTCGTGTTATAGATCAACAGTTTGGATGTGAATGTGGGAGCCATGATTGGAAAATTTGCAGATGTCACAAAGATTGGCCAGGTAGTGGATTGTGTAGAGGATAGCTATGATATACAAAACAATGTCGATGGTTTGGTGGAGTGGGCTGTAAAGTGGTAGATGGATTTTAACACAGAGAAGTGTGAGGTCATGCATTTAAGGTGGCCACACAGTTATTGGGAATGCATAATAAATGGGAGTATGCTAAGAAGAGTAGATGAAGTGGGAGATCTTGGCGTACAAGTACACAGGTTCCTAAAGGCAGCAGTTCTAGTAGACAAGGTGGCAGAGAAGACATATGGAATGCTCTCCTTCAATGGCAGAGGAAAAGAATATAAAAGTAGATATAATGTTGGAATTGTATAAAACACTGGTGAGGCCACAACTGGAAAATTATGTGCAGTCACCACCTTACAGGAAGGAGCTCTGATGAAGGGTCATCTTGACTTGGAACGTTGGCTCTATTGTCTCAGACCTGCTGAGATTTTCCAGCATTTTCTGTTTCTGTTTCAGATTCCAGCATCCGCAGTAATTTGCCTTTATACAGGAAGGACCTAATTGCTCTCAAGTGCAGAGAAGATTTACGAGAATGTTGCCAGGGCTGGAGAATTGTAGCTAAGAGGATTGGAGTTGTTGGTGTTGTTTTCCTTGGAACAGAGAAGGCCGAGAGATGACATGATTGAAGTATATAAAATTGAGGGGTAGAGGTAGAGATGGACAGGAGGAACCCTCAGCAGAGAGTTCCAAGCCAGGGGATATAGATTCAAGCTAAGTGACAGAAGGATTAGAGGAGACATGAGGAAGAATGTTTTTATACAGAGGGTGGTGGGTGTTTGGAATTCTCTGCCTGGAAAGGTGGTAAAGGCAGAAGACCTCAGTTCATTTTAAAAATTATTTACATCTACACTTGAAATGCCATCACCTACAAAGCTACAAACCAAGGTACAGATAGTGGCAATAGGCTGGACAGCTGCTAGGGTCTTTAAGAGCCAAATGGTCTCCTTCTGTAAATTTCAATGATATGATCCTGTTTTCTGTCTCTCTCTCTCTCGTTCACCCTCCCCAGTCTCTATCCCTCTAGTTAACCCTCTCAGTGCTCTATCCCTCACTTCCCTCATTATTTATCCTTCTATCTTCATCCTCTCTGCTCTGTTTCTGCCTTTTCTGTTTAGGTTAACATTAAATAATATTTTTTTCCTGTGTTACTCCAGGTTATGTCGCAGCGTGTGTGAACGCAGGAACTCTGATGTCATGCTATTCTGCTATGTTGGACCTTCCCAGAGTTGAATACTAAGTCTGGTCAAAACACCTGTCCACCCTTCTCAAAGTTCCAAGTGATTTCACCAATTCTGGAGCATACCATTTGCAGGATGGATTTTGAAATCTCTATCAAAGCCCTTAAATGAGGAGATTGAGGGAATTCCAGTTATTGATATCTGAGCAAACTGTGTGAGTATCTATTCTCCAAATTCCAGAATCCAATTCCTACAGGATCTACAGACATCAGGATCCATCAAGTCCAAGATTCCCCCATCAAGTCCTCGATCTACGTTTACAATCCAGGTGCTTACAGAGTCGCAGCATTGTGAGATTCTGAAGAATTCCGCTTGATTGTCCTTTATTACCCGGGCATCTCATACCCAAGAGCAGCCACCTCCAAGCTGTACCCACATCTTTGTTTGGAGCTCCTTCCTGAGAAACTATTTCCCTGCCTCCACAGCAAGATGACAGTGGCCCATGGAGACAATGTTGATGAGTTGGCTGCTCTCCCAGTGCAGCCTCAGGACCTGTATGAGCCCGAGCAAGATCACGAGTGCTGTGAGCGAGTGGTAATCAACATCTCAGGGCTTCGCTTTGAGACCCAGCTCAGGACCTTGTCCCAGTTCCCAGACACCCTCCTTGGGGATCCGAAGAAGAGGATGGGCTACTTTGACCCTCTGAGGAATGAATATTTCTTTGACAGGAACAGACCAAGTTTTGATGCCATCCTGTATTACTACCAGTCAGGAGGCAGGCTGCGCAGGCCTGTCAATGTTCCCCTGGATATTTTCTCCGAGGAGATACGGTTCTACGAGTTGGGGGAGGAAGCCATGGAGATGTTCAGAGAGGACGAGGGCTTCATAAAGGAGGAGGAGAGGCCTTTACCTGAGAATGAATTCCAGCGCCAGATCTGGCTACTATTTGAGTACCCCGAGAGTTCAGGCCCAGCCCGAGTTATCGCCATTGTGTCTGTTATGGTCATCCTCATCTCCATCGTCAGCTTTTGCCTGGAAACTTTGCCTGTCTTTCGAGATGACAAAGAGAATGGAGTTGGAGGCAGGCCTCATTATAACAATGCCACAGCTCTTTATCACTCTTCTACGTTTGCTGACCCTTTCTTCATCGTGGAGACTCTCTGCATCATCTGGTTTTCTTTCGAGTTTCTGGTCAGGCTGTTTGCCTCTCCGAGTAAACCCGTCTTCTTCAGAAATATCATGAACATTATTGATATTGTGGCCATCACTCCTTATTTCATCACCCTGGGCACTGAGCTGGCAGAGCAGCAGCAGCAAGCGGGTAACGGGCAGCAGCAAGGGCAGCAGGCCATGTCTCTAGCCATCCTGAGGGTCATCCGCTTGGTCAGGGTCTTTCGGATCTTCAAGCTGTCCAGACACTCCAAGGGGCTGCAAATCTTGGGTCAGACCCTGAAGGCCAGTATGAGGGAACTGGGTCTCCTTATCTTTTTCCTCTTCATCGGAGTTATCCTCTTCTCCAGCGCCGTCTACTTTGCTGAGGCAGATGAAGCAGCTTCATACTTTGATAGCATTCCCGATGCTTTCTGGTGGGCAGTAGTTTCCATGACAACGGTTGGGTATGGAGACATGTACCCCATAACCATCGGAGGTAAAATGGTGGGCTCTCTGTGTGCCATTGCGGGGGTGCTGACCATCGCACTCCCGGTGCCCGTTATTGTCTCCAACTTTAACTATTTCTATCACCGGGAAACGGAGAACGAGGAACAGGCCCAGTACCTGCATGTGAAGAGCTGCCCAAACATCCCGTCCACCACTGATCTGAAGAAGAGTAACAGCACCTCCAGCATCTGCAAGTCAGAGTATACGGAGGCCCAGGAGGGCATTGGCACCGTTCGAGACCCCCCTGATCACAACCTTCACACTGACAATTGCACTTTACCAAACCCCAACTATGTGAACATCACCAAATTGAGGAGTGATGTGTGAGTGTGTCCTGGTTACACACTCAGGACACAATCTCACGGCTCTCGTGTCTGCTTGATGTGTCTGTAGCTTTTAGTGTTCTATATCAGAGCGTAAAATATTCACACAGTAACTGTGTCCTATTGAATCATCCCGATACATTCCAACCACACCTCAGTGCTGTGTTTAATCACATAAGGTGCTGCCAACGTTAGATTAAACCAAATTAAATGGGACAGTCCTGTTCCTGCATCTGACAGCCACATGTGTAGCAGGTGTTAGATAGAAGCCATGGAATCTTCACAAGTGTAACCCAGTTAAGCTTGTTTACCTTAAACAGCCAATCTTTACGATAGATAATTGATCCCTCTACCTGTATTTATTATACTCTATTACTAAAATTATACATGAATCACAAATGTTTGCTGTTGTCCCAGTCACTTATTTCCTTACTCAGGCATTTTCTGCTATATGTTAAGAATACTTGGGCTCCTGGGCCAGTCGTAGTTCTCCAGCTCAGCGCAATGAATAACTCTAACATGTTCAACACTGCACTCCTCTCTCGCTGCTCCCTCACTGCTGCCAGGGTTCCTATTTACAGGATTATCTACAGCAATCATTTCTCAGCATCATTCACAGCCAACAGGTCCGTCGGTGTGTGGATGTGGGGAATGAGAGACAGGCAGCTGACATTTCAAGCTCCAATTGGAAAAGATGTCACAGCATTTTGGACAAATGTTTGACGCTCTAAAGGTGAGGAATTTCAGCTGTGATTTTGTATAAGGCACCAGATTAGTAAAAAAGCAGGAGTTAGTGATGACAGTCTGGAGAATTGTTAAGAGCCAGATTAATAACAGCATCACCTCTCTGTGTTTGATAAACATGCCACGCACCATCTTGGTGGCAAACACTTCATTTACTGAACTCCCAGACAACATTTTGGTTCTGAGGATTCGAAAGACTGTGATCAGCTTTCAATGTTGACTCTGATTGAAATCAGTCTAGGTGAAACTTTAACTCGTCAATCTGGAGGCAGTGATAGTTAGGATCTGGAGGCATTCATTAAAATTAATAGGTACGCATGATTTGAGCCAGATTCTAAAAGAGGAAATAAAATCCTGTTGCTTGCAGTTCCTGCATCATGTGGAATCTTCAAGATAATTGATGGTGAGCAGATGTGCAGGGAGTGTGTCCAGCTGTTTGATCTTGAGCCCAGTAGCAGGAGTCAGAGTCAGCACGGTGACACAATGGTTAGCACTGCGGCCTCACAGTGCCAGGGACCCGGGTTCAGTTCCGTCCTGGGTGACTGTGTGGAGTGTATATGTCCTCCATCTGTCTATGTGGATTTCCGGTTTCCTCCCACAGTCCAAGATGTGCAGGTTAGGTGGATTGGCCATGCTGAATTCCCCCTAGTGTCAGGAGGATTAGCAGGATAGATGCGTGGGGCTATGGGGATAGGGCCGTCTTGATGGGCCAAACAGCTTCTTTCTGCACTGTGGGATTCTATGATTCTAATATCAGAAAATGATGAGAGTTTCCTAGATGGTATGTTCCAGAAGGTAGCCACCCCACAGGCACAGAGTTCAAAACCACAAGTGGCCATGTGGGAGAGTGAGAGTGGGGAAGAACAAAGAACAAAGAACAACACAGCACGGGAAACAGGCCCTTCGGCCCAACGAGCCCGCGCCGCCGTCCCATGGTCAGTGACCTATTCATGATTCTAGTCTATGCCTAATGTGTGAGGATCAGGGAGGTCCAATATAAGGACAATTTGTTACCCAATCAATCAGCCTAAAAGGACATTTTTGGGATGTGGGAGGAAACCGGAGCACCCGGAGGAAACCCACGCAACCACGGGGAGAACGCGCAAACTCCCACGGACACAGGCCCAAATCCATGTGTCCGCACAGCAACAGAGATAGCCTCTGAGCTGCCATGATGCCCTCGAGATGGAAGAGGCAGGAGTGTAGGAGTCTTTGGTATGCATGCCACTTTCAGGACTTTCAGGAGTTAGGGAAGAAATAAAAAATTAGAAACTCAAAGGCTTAGATTACTCCCAACAGGCACATGAAAGAGAACGTAAATAGGAAGCTAGAATGTTGCAGGAGAGGTTTCTAATTCTTGGGGCAATGGGACCTGTTACAGGGCATCTACTCATAAGGGATGGGTATAACTGGGGTCAGTCTCATCACAGAAAGTGTAGTAATGTGGTTTAAACTATAGTGCCTGAGGGACTGGCACCAACATAGCGAAGCAGGGAAGAGGAATAATGTGCATACAGGACTGAGAGTGTTGGATCATTCTCGGGTCCCCTATCAGATAGGAATAAAGTAGGAAGGAGCACACCCAGGGTTAAAATGCATGTATGTAAATGTACAAAAGGTGGTGAATAAGTTTGGGTGGTGAATAAGGAATAAGCACAGGTAGCCATGTGGGAATAGTAGCAACAACAGACACATGGCTTGAAAATGGTAAGGTTGGGTGCTGAATAAAAAAAGAAAATCACTGGATGCACACAAAATATTGTCTCTGACTAATTGCCCCTTGAGAAGGCAATGGTAAGGTGCTGCTATCCCTGAGGTGTAGGTACACCCATAGTGCTGTTAGGGAGGGAGTTCCAGGATTTTGATCCAGCGACAATAAGGAACGGCGATATATTTCCAAGTCAGGTTGGTGACTGGTTTGGAGGGGCACCTCCAGATGGTGCTGACTCCAGGTACGTGCTGCTCTTGTCCTTCGAGATGGTAGTGTTCATGGGATTGTAAGGTGCTGTCAAAGTAGTCTTGGTGAGTTACTACAGTGCATCTTGTGGTACACACGGCTGTCACTATTTATCAGTGATGAAGGAAGTGAATGTTTAAAGTGGTGGATGAGATACCAGTCAACTGGGATATTTTGTCCCAGTTGGTGTGGAGCTCTTTGAGTGTTGTTATTAGCACTTCTGCCTCACAGCTCCAGGGACCTGGGTTCAATTCCAGCCTCAGGTGATTGCCCGTGTGGAGTCTGCATGGGTTTCCTCCAGGGCTCCAGTTTCCTCCCACAATCCCAGGATGTGTAGGTTAGGTGTGTGATAACCCCCAAAACTTATATGGGGAATCCCTGATGGATCTCCCACCGGGACTCATAGAATGTGAGCGCCTTGGGGATTGGTAATTAACTAACCAGGTGGAGCTTGTATACTGAGCTCTGTATAAAGCAGGCCCCTGACTGGGTCCATTATTCTATTGCCCCAAATTGGGACCTGTTTTTGTTCACCACAGGGTTGTGGTTTTGCTTTTATTTTACTTTGTGCATAAAGCACTCTTCCTTTTCAGCTGAGTCCTGAGTTATTACACTGACGACGAGGTAAAAGGAGTGTTTTGGTAACCCACTCATCAGATTCTGGCGATCCTGTATCATGAAGATTTAAAAATACCATTTTTCAGCAAATTAAAGCCATACAACGTGTGTTGAGGACTAGCCTCAATATTCTGAGAGAATTAGGTACTTCTTCTGGGCAAATGGAATAGAAGGAGATAACGGGCAAAATGTCAAGTAGGGCCTCATATTATCAAAAGTCTGATGTATCTGGCAGCACCAGATTCCAAAACCTTATAGAACATAACAGCGCAGTACAGGCCCTTCAACCCTCGATGCTGCGCCGACCAGTGGAACGAATCTAATCACCCTCTAGCCTAAAATATTCCAATGTTATCCATATGCCTATCCACTGAACATTTGAACGCCCTTAAAGTTAGCGAGTCCACAACTGCTGCAGGCAGGGCATTCCATGCCCTTACTACCCTCTGAGTAAAGAACCTACCTCTGACATCCGTCCTATAATTACCACCCCTTAATTTAAAGCTATGTCCCCTCGTGTTAGCTGTCCCCATCTGAGGGAAAAGGCTCTCACTGTCCACCCTATCTAACCCTCTGATCATCTTGTATGCCTCAATTAAGTCACCTCTTAACCTTCTCTCTAACGAAAATAACCTCAAGTCCCTCAGCCTTCCCTCATAAGACCTTCCCACCATACCAGGCAACATCCTGGTAAACCTCCTCTGCACCCTTTCCAATACTTCCACCAGAACTGTACACAATACTCCAAGTGTGGCCGCACCAGAGTTTTGTACAGTTGCAACATGATCTCTCAGCTCCGAAACTCAATCCCTCTACCAATAAAAGCTAACACACCGTACGCCTTCTTAACAACCTTATCAACTTGGGTGCCAACTTTCAGGGATCTATGCACATGTACACCGAGGTCTCTCTGTTCATCAACACTACCAAGAGTCCTTCTTCCATTAGCCCTATATTCTGTACTCCTGTTACTCTTACCAAAGTGAATCACCTCACACTTTTCCCATTAAACTCCATTTGCCGCCACCTTCCAGCCCAGCTCTGCAGCTTATCCATGTCCCTCTGCAAACTGTAACATCCATTCTCACTGTCTACAACTCCTCCGACTTTGGTGTCGTCCACAAATTTACTAATCCATCCTTCTACACCCTCATCTAGGTCATTTATAAAAATGACAAACAGCAGTGGCCCCAAAACAGATCCCTGAGGCACACCACTTGTAACTGAACTTGAACTTAAAACCTTGACGAATTAGTGGAAATGGTGGCAAATCATTACAATCCTAAATCATCCTTTATGTTGCAATGGTACAGGTTCAATTCAACAAGTAGATTTGCAAGGGAACCAGTCTTGGAATTTCTGACATGATTAAGGAAACTGACAGAGTATTGTGAATATTGCTTTGTTATTCATTCATGGCACACGGCTGTCGCTGGCTGGTCAACATTTATTGCCCATCACTAAGACAGTTGAGAGTCGACCATTTTGCTGTGGCTCTGAAGTCACATGTAGGCCAGAGCAGGTAAGGACAATAGATTTCCTTCCCTAAAGGATATTAGTGAAACCGATGGGTTTTTCCCATAATCAACAATGCTTTCATGCTCATCAGTAGATTCTTATTTCCAGATATTTTTAGAACATAGAACATAGAACATTACAGCGCAGAACAGGCCCTTCGGCCCACGATGTTGCGCCGACCAGTTACAAAAACAATGACCCACTAGCCTAAACCAATCCCTTTTCATCCATAAACCTATCCACAGATCTTTTAAACGCCCCCAAACTAGGTGCATTTACAACTGCAGCTGGCAGGGCATTCCAGTCCCTCACCACCCTCTGGGTAAAGAACCTACCCCTGACATCTGTCCTATAACTACCCCCCCTTAATTTAAAATCGTGCCCCCTCGTGCTAGCTTTCTCCATCCTAGGAAAAAGGCTATCACTATCTACCCTGTCTAAACCTCAAATCATCTTATATGTTTCAATGAGATCCCCTCTTAGCCGTCTTCTTTCCAGCGAAAACAACCCCAAATCTCTCAATCTCTCCTCATAGGATCTCCCCTCCATACCAGGCAACATCCTGGTAAACCTCCTCTGCACCCTCTCCAAAGCCTCCACATCCTTCCTGTAATGTGGGGACCAGAACTGCACACAAAACTCCAAGTGCGGCCGCACCAGAGATGTGTACAGTTGCATCATGACGCTGCGACTCCTAAATTCAATCCCCCTACCAATAAACGCCAAAACTCCGTATGCCTTCTTAACAACCTTATCCACTTGATTCCCAACTTTCAGGGATCTATGTACACATACACCTAGATCCCTCTGCTCCTCCACACTATTCAAAGTCCTCCCGTTAGCCCTATACTCAACACATCTGTTATTCCTACCGAAATGAATTACCTCACACTTCTCCACATTAAACTCCATCCGCCACCTCTCAGCCCAGCTCTGCAACCTATCTAAGTCATCCTGCAAACTATGACACCCTTCCTCACAATCTACCACACCTCCGACTTTGGTGTCATCAGCAAACTTACTAATCCACCCAACTATACCCTCATCCAGATCATTAATAAAAATTACAAACAGCAGTGGCCCCAAAACAGATCCCTGAGGCACACCACTTGTAACCGAACTCCATGACGAATATTTCCCATCAACCACCACTCTCTGTCTCCTATCTGCTAGCCAATTCCTGATCCAATTACATAGATCACCCCCAATCCCATACATCTGCATTTTCTGCAGAAGCCTACCATGGTGAACCTTATCAAACGCCTTGCTAAAATCCATATACACCACATCAACTGCCTTACCCCTATCCACCTCTTTGGTCACTTTCTCAAAGAACTCGATAAGGTTAGTAAGGCATGACCTACCCGCTACAAAACCATGCTGACTGTCTCTAATCAACTCATTACTTTCCAAATAACTATAAATCCTGTCTCTAATAATCCTTTCCAAAACCTTACCCACCACAGAAGTAAGACTCACCGGTCTATAATTCCCAGGGAAGTCCCTTCTCCCCTTCTTAAACAATGGGACAACATTTGCTGTCCTCCAATCTTCTGGTACTATACCAGAGACTAACGACGACCTGAAGATCAGAGCCAGAGGCTCCGCAATCACCCCTCTTGCCTCCCAAAGAATCCTAGGGTAAATCCCATCTGGACCAGGGGACTTATCTATTTTCAATCCCTCTAAAATATCCAGCACATCCCCCGTATCAACTGCAATACTATCTATTACACACCCCTGCACCCCAGTGTCCTCCTCAGCTACATTCCTGTCCCCTTGCGTGAACACCGAAGAGAAATATTGGTTCAACGCCTCTCCAATCTCCTCCGGTTCCACACACAACTTCCCTCTACTGTCTGTAACTGGCCCTAATCTTGTCCTAACCAACCTTCTGTTCTTGACATACCTGTAAAATGCCTTAGGGTTCTCCTTAATCCTATCAGCCAAAATCATCTCTTGCCCTCTTTTAGCCCTTCTTAACTCCCTCTTCAACTCCCTCCTAGCCAATCTAAACCTTTCTAATGCACTACCTGAGCCCTCAAGCCTCATCCGAACATAAGCCTCCTTTTTCTTCCTAACCAACGAATCAACTTTTTTGGTGCACCACGGTTCCCTGGGCCTACCAAATCCTCCTTGCCTGACAGGGATATACTTATCACAGACCCGCAATAGCTGCTCCTTGAAAAATCTCCACATCTCGGATGTTCCCAGTCCCTGTAATCTCCCATTCCAACCAATGCTTCCTAATTCTCTCCTAATAGCCTCATAATTACCCTTCCCCCAGCTGAAACTACTGACCCGAGGTTCATGCCTATCCCTTTCCATCACTAAGGTGAACGTAATCGAATTGTGATCACTATCCCCAAACTGTACACCAACTTCCAAGTCTAGCACCTGGTCCGGCTCATTACCGAGCACCAAATCCAATATAGCCTCACCTCTCGTCGGCCTATCTACATACTGAGTCAAAAAACCTTCTTGCACACTTTGAACAAAAACTGACCCCTCTAACGAGCCAGAGCTGTAGCAATTCCAATCTACATGAGTAAAGTTAAAGTCCCCCATAACAATTACCCTATTACTTTCACTCCTAACAAGGATCGTCTCCGCAATCCTTTCCTCAACCTCTCTAGAACTTTTTGGAGGTCTATAAAAGACTCCCAACAGGGTGACCTCTCCTCTCCTATTTCTAATCTCCGCCCATACTACCTCAACAGACAAGTCCTCATCAAAGTTCCTCTCTGACACTGAAATACAGTCCTTGACCAATAATGCTACCCCACCCCCCCTTCTACCTCCTTGTCTACTCCGATTAAAGCATTTGTACCCCGGGACCTGCAACATCCATTCCTGACCCTGCTCTATCCAAGTCTCTGAAATGGCCACAACATCGAAGTCCCAGGTACTGGTCCACGCTGCAAGTTCATCCACCTTATTGCGAATACTCCTCGCATTAAAATATACACATTTCAAACCACATTCCAAACCCTGTTCCGCCCCTCCCCCGCAATGCCGTGCATTGCAGTCCCCATCTACGCCCCCCTCACTTTCACCCCCAATTGTAATCTTCTAAATTTAAGTGGATTTTTTGTAACCAGTCCCTTCCCAAAAGGCTGGATCCTGGTTCTTGTACCACTATCACTGGGAGCCGAACTGCCTGTTGCCCATATGTGACTGGAATTAGCGTGGTCCCGATCATGCATAATGGTTCCCTGAATAACTCACCTTTCACTCAATCTTTTATTGAATTCTAATTCCACCACCCGCTGTGAAGGGATTCGAACTGAGAATCCCACGACATTAGATGAGTTTTTGGATTAATAGTCTAGCAATAATACCAGAATATGGCCCAGCATTACCTGAAATGCCAAGAGATCATTTAGTATATGGTATAAATTATCTAGCAACTCAAGCAACTGAGCCAAATTTAGACCTAAAAAAAGCCGTAAAACTAGCATTATCTCATGAAAATGCAAAGGAAGGAGCTTAACAGCTGTGAGGACCCATAGATAATGACAACATCAGACTCACACAAACCTCCCATGCAACTCCTGGACTCCAGTTGAATGTACTCCTGACCTCCCAGTCTTGGGCAAGGAAAAGCGAGCAAACAGGGAAACCAGGAAATCCTGACACTGGACGAGAGGGAGTCCCACAGTTTAGAGAGTAAACCAGTATAACAACAC
Organism: Prionace glauca; assembly: GCA_037974335.1. Classification (NCBI taxonomy): domain Eukaryota; kingdom Metazoa; phylum Chordata; class Chondrichthyes; order Carcharhiniformes; family Carcharhinidae; genus Prionace; species Prionace glauca. The sequence continues at coordinate 39,582,680 of CM075743.1, read as the reverse complement.
TACACATGCAGCCAGGGAGCCCATCCCAAACAAGGTTACCAAAACAAGCAGAGTTTGCAACGCTCAGATTGAAAGGTGAAGCCACCCCAAAAGAGAACGTACCAGATACAAAAAGCTGAATAAGAGGAACCAAAGGTGACCCCAATACAGAGCCAATGCTAAGTGAATGGATATCCCATTTGATATGGAGATGGACACGGGTGCCACAATATCCATCATAAGAGAATAGGAATTTAGAAGATTACAATTGGGCATTTGATCACTCAAGTTGAGGGATATTAAGGCAAGATTGGTGAGTTATTCAGGGGAACCATTATGCGTGATTGGGACCACGCTAATTCCAGTCACATATGGGCAACAGGCAGTTCGGCTCCCAGTGATAGTGGTACAAGAACCAGGATCCAGCCTTTTGGGAAGGGACTGGTTACAAAAAATCCACTTAAATTGGCAGCAAATTTTCAAAAAGGGGACTGGAAACTTATATGAGGTAATAGGAAACCCAGAGGTTTTCCAGACAAGTCTTGGAAAAGTGAAAGGGGTCGAGGCAAACATTTATGTAGACCTGGATATTCAACTGAGATATTTTAAGGAAAGGCCAGTTCTATATGCGCTATGACAGAGCTGAAGTGATTAGAAGAGCTGGGCATTTTGGTAATTTTCCGAGTGGGCCGCACCAGCAGTTAAAGCCCGACAACACAGTCAAACTCGGTGGTGATTATAAATTGATTGTGAACAAAGTGCCTCATTTAGACAAATATCCGATGCTGTGAATAGATGATGCAAAATTGTTCAAGATCTTCACAGAATTGGATATGAGCCACACTTACCTCCAATTGGAATGGAAGCGTCATCAAGAAAATATATGATGGTAAACACACACAAAGGATTGTATGAATATACTCATCTACCTTTTGAGATATCACCGCCGTGTGTCATTTTTCGAAGTGTAATGGAAAGCATATTGCAGGGAATACCCAGAGTAGCAGTTTACCAAGACAATGTTCTAATCACAGGAGCACTGTCAAGGAACACCACAAAATCTTTAAGGTAGTCTTAAGACAGTTTTTAGAAGCTGGGGTCAGACTAAGGTCGGTGGTGTTGTGGATGGTCTGGAAGGATGGCAAAAGTTGCAGCAGGACATAGATAGGATGCAGGACTGGGCGGAGAAGTGGCAGATGGACTTCAACGCGAATAAATGCGTAGTCGTCCATTTTGGCAGAACCAACGGGATGAACGAGTACACTATCAAGGGCAGAAGTCTGAGTAGTGTTGAAGAGCAGAAGGATCTAGGGGTCCGGGTCCACAGGACTCTTAAATCGACCTCACAGGTGGAGGAGGTGGTCAAGAAGGCGTATGGTGTACTGGCCTTCATTAATCGAGGGATTGAGTTTAGGAGTCGGGAGGTAATGCTGCAACTTTATAAGACCCTTGTCAGGCCTCATTTAGAGTATTGTGCGCAGTTCTGGTTGCCTCACTATAGGAAAGATGTAGAAGCTATTGAGAGGGTACAGAGGAGATTTACAAGGATGTTGCCTGGACTGGGAGGCATGCCTTATGAAGTTAGGTTGAGGAAGCTGGGACTCTTTTCCCTGGAGAGACGAAGGTTGAGAGGCGACCTGATAGAAGTTTATAAAATGTTGAGAGGAATAGATAGGGTGGACTCTCAGAGGCTATTTCCCCGGGTTGAAATGGTCGCTACGAGAGGACACAGATTTAAGGTGCGGGGAGGGAAGTACAGAAGTGATGTTAGGGGTAAGTTTTTCACTCAGAGGGTGGTGAGTGAATGGAATCGGCTGCCATCAGTGGTTGTGGAGGCGAACTCGCTGGGGTCTTTTAAAAGACTTCTGGATGAGTATATGGGGTTTAATGAGATTGAGGGTTATAGATAGGTCTGTAGGTTGGTAGGTGTTGATGTGATCGGCGCAACTCGTGGGCCGAAGGGCCTGTTTGTGCTGTAATGTTCTATGTTCTATGTTCTAAAAGAGAAAAAATCATTCTTCAAGCAGCTGAGATAATGCACCTCGGTTACAGGGTTGACAAAGACAGCCTAACTCAGTCGAGGAAAAGCTAAGAGCCATAAAAGAGGCTCTAACACCAAGGAACACAACAAGAATTAATGTTGTTCTCAGCCTTGTAAATTATCATGGAAAGTTTATTCCAAAATTGGCAACCTTACTGCCTGGAGGGGCTGCTCTTCTTGTTTTGCCCCTCAGTTTATTTAATTCAGTTTAATTGTTTTCACCCAAAATGAATGTTGGGACTATGTATGTATGCCATGGAATAATGGCTTTACCTTTAACAATAAATACCGTTCCTTTCTAGTCAGGCTGCCTGACCTATTACAGCCATCAAATCTTAAAGCAATCATACAACCACTTAAATATATAGCACAAACTGCTGAGACTGGACTCTGAAGCCACAGAGAACAAGTGGAAGTTAATTCAAGGAGTTAGTCTGTCACAGTGTGGCATTACCTTGCGCAATGTGCAACATTAGCATGTACATTTATATCTGTAGGGATGGGGTGTCAAGTCCTGCTTCCTCCTGCCCTCTCCACATGGTGGCTGTGCTTTGACTATGCACAAAATGCTGTCTTTATTACCTCAGTGACAGCTATTGGCAGTTAGGAATTTCCAAGTTGTGTTTTGCAATATGTTGAGGCCAAGGTTAACACTGGTGACGGTATCAGTCATGTTTATCAGTTTTGTGCAGTTGGATTTCTCCTTTGACAGAGAAGACCATTCCCTTCAGGAAGTCTGGTTCTATTAGATTATTATTATTATTATTATTATTATTATTATGATTAGAGGTTTAGATAGGGTGGATAGTAATAGCCTTTTTCCTCTGATGGAGAAATCTAGCACGAGGGGGCATGGCTTTAAATTAAGGGGGGGTAGATATAGGACGGATGTCAGGGGTAGGTTCTTTACCCAGAGGGTGGTGAGGGATTGGAATGCCCTGCCTGCTGCAGTTGTAAATGTGCCTAGTTTGGGGGCATTTAAGAGATCCGTGGATAGGTTTATGGACGAAAAGGGATTGGTTTAGGTTAGTGGGTCATTGTTTTTGCAACTGGTCAGCGCAACATCGTGGGCCGAAGGGCCTGTTCTGCGCTGTAATGTTCTATGTTCTATGTTGAAGTTTCTGATGTGGAAGCTGCTCCCTGCGGATTGGCTGATGTGATATGTAATACTGGGTGAGTTTATTTTTGATTAACATACTTCTATCGATCACTCCTTCAAACATATATACAGCCATGGGCCTGTCCTCAGTCACTCTGATGTGGATGTGCAGGCGTTGGACTGGGGTAAACACAGTAAAAAGTCTGACAACACCAGGTTTTAGTCCAACCGATTTATTTGATAGTAAACTCACAAGCTTTTGAGGGGACTCCCTCTTATCAAATAAATCAGTTGGACTAAAACCTGGTGTTGTCACTTTTTACTCAGTCACTCTGCCATGTCCGCTCTCTCTCCCTTTTCTTCTGAGAATAAACACCTTCTCCTGCACCTTCCTCCTCCTCCTCAGATGTTTATCTCTAAGCCAGCCTTCTTGCAGGGTAGCTTCCTCCCAAGTACTGCATCGCGCAGCATGCAGAGCACCACCACACCCTGCAGGGGCTTATTACGGGGACACGCCTGAATGGTCAAGGCTACTGAGACACATGTTTAGAACTCAATCACCTGCCCCGTTGTATAGTGGGTCACCATGTGGCTATGGTGCTGTTTCAGCTCCATTAGCAGCTCCCCACACAGGGTCACTAGCCACTTCCACTCCCCCCCTCCCCCCTCCTCCACCTCCATGTCAACAACATACTGTTAGTGTAAAGCTGAGGTAGATCTGCCTTTTCATTGGCCAGCTGGCTGCCTGAGTTGCTTAGAGCAACAATCTTTGACCTACCAAGGCTGCAGCCCACCCTGCCAGCCCCACAGCTATCATCGTTTCCTTAAAAAGTGTCCGTGCCAGTTGCAACTTTTTCACACGATCCAAAAGGACTCCATATATCCCAAAAATCCGGATAAGTGTAAATCTTCTCCTGAGGAAAATCCCAGCTGAATGAAGACAGGTACACTTGATATATTCAGCTACCTTTATGATTCAGGATGTGGAGATGCCAACGTTGGACTGGGGTAGCCACAGTAAGAAATCTCACAACACCAGGCTAACGTCCAGCAGGTTTATTTGGTAGCACAAGGTTTTGGAGCGCTGTTCCTTCATCAGGTCAGTAAAGAGTTGGGTTCACAAACAGGGCATGTATAGGCACAGTTTACAGGATAACAGTTGGAATGCGAGACTTAATAGGTAATCAGGTCTTTAAGGTGCAGACAAAGCTAGTGGAGAGAGGGTAATGAGTCAGGGTTGTGCAAGGTACACACCTCCCATTCCCTGAAAATGGTGGCTGCCTTCCAGAGTGGGGGCTCCAGCATCCTTCCGACCAAGATGAAGACCCTCTCCATCCCCATGAAACTTGAGGCCTCCCTCTCTATCCCCCTGAATAATGGCCCTCTTTGTCTGGACCATGTGAATTGCTCTTTGTCCTGTGTCAGTGTTGGCTATGATGGACTGGTAAACATTACTGAAAGGAAAGGCACTGGCAGGCATTTAAGGAACAAATAGGTGAACTCCAGACGTTGTTTATCCCTCCTTAGCACAAGAGTGGCCAAACCATAGCTTACAAGGGAAATTAGAGATAGTATTACCTCCAAGGAAGAAGCATAAAAATAGGCAAGAAAAAGTAATACGGTTGAGGATTGGGAGCAATTTAAAATTCAGCAAAGTGGGACCAAGGGATTGATTAAGAAGGAGAAAATAGAGTATGAGAGTAAGGTAGCGGAAACATAAAAACTGTAAAAGTTTCTTCAGGTATGTAAAGAGAAAAAGATTGACAAAAATGAATATAGGCCCTTTACAGTCAGAAACAGGAGAATTCATAACGGGGAATAAAGAAACGGCCGAGGAACAAAATTTGTACTTTATTTCAGTCTTCACAATGGAAGACATGAATAATGTACCAGAAGTTCTGAGAGAAACAAGTTTTAATGAGGAGCTGAAGGAAATCAGCAATGGTAGAGAAATGATTTTGGGGAAATTGATGGGATTGAAGGCAGGTAAATCTTGGTATCTTCGTGCATCAGTGGCTGAAAGTGAATGTGCAATGCGAGTTCCAGTTCACTCATTATTTCTGCTGCGTGACAATGTGTACACTCAACCTATGAAGTTGATCACCATCAGATGAAGAATGGTGCTAGCAAAGAGAAAGTCTGCAAATGCTCGCATTGCTGTTGCGATGGATCTGTTTGAACTTTGTTTACACATTTTGTTTCATTCCGTATATATGTATAAAAATTAAAACATCTTTTACAAAAAAAAGTAAATGTGCAGGAACAATAAAGGCAAATGATATGGTGGCCTTCATAACAATGAGATTTGAATATAGAGATAGGGATGTTTTACTGCAATTGTATAGGGCATTGGTGGGGCCACACCTGGAATATTGTGTGCAGTTTGGTGTCCTTAACTGAGAATGGATGTCCTTGCTATAGAAGGAGTATAGCAAAGGTTTGCCAGCTAATTCCAGGGATGGCAGGTCCATTATATGAGGAGAGACTGAGTCAGTTAGGATTATATTCATTAGAGTTTAGAAGAGTGAGTAACAGGGTTAGACAGGGTAGATTCAGAAAGAATGTTCCCAATGGTGGAGAAGTCCAGAATTAGGAGTCATAGTTTGAGGATAAGGGGCAAACCTTTTAGGACTGAGGTGTAGAGAAATTTCTTCACCCAAAGAAACATAGAAGAAACATAGAAATCCTACAGTACAGAAAGAGACCAATCGGCCCATCGAGTCTGCACTGACCACAATCCCACCCAGGCCCTAACCCCATAATCCCACATATTTACCCACTAATCCCTCTAACCTCAGTTGACATAGGGAAATAGCCAGAGAATGTGACAAGCACACTAATACACACAGAATTAGACACAGAGATGTCAGAGTGGTAAACTTGTGGAATTTATTATAAAGTGGTTTATATGGACTTCAGCAAGGCATTCAACAAGGTCCCCCATGCAAGGCTTATTGAGAAAGTGAGGGGGCATGAGATCCAAGGGGACATTACTTTGTGGATTCAGAACTGGTTTGCCCACAGAAGGCAAAGAGTGGTTGTAGATGGGCCTTTTTCTGCATGGAGGTTGGTCTACAGTGGAGTGCCCCAGGGATCTGTTCTGGGACCTTGCTGTTTGTGATTTTTATAAATGACCTGGATGAGGAAGTGGAGGGATGGGTTGGTAAGTTTGCTGATAACACAAAGGTCGGAGGTGTTGTGGATAGTTTGGAGAAGTTGCAACGAGACATAGATAGGGTGCAAGACTGGGCGGAGAAGTGGCAGATGGTGTTCAACCCCAATAAGAGTGTGGTGGTTCATTTTGGCAGACAAATGAGATGAAGGAATATAGTATTAAAAGTAAGACTCTTAGCAGTGTGGAAGATCAGAAGGATCTTGGGGTCCGGGTTCATAGGGCTCTTAAATTGACTTCGCAGGTAGAAGATGTGGTTGAGAAGGCGTATGGTGTATCAATCGAGGAATTGAGTTTAGGAGTGGGGAGATAATGCTGCAGCTGTATAAGACCCTGGTCAGACCCCACTTGGAGGTGTGCTCAGTGCTGGTTGCCTCATTACAAGAGGATGTGGAAGCCATTGAAAGGGTGCAGAGGAGATTTACAAGGATGTTGCCTGGATTGGGTGGCATGCCTTATGAGGATAGGTTGAGGGAGCTCGGTCTTTTCTCCTTGGAGAGACGAAGGATGAGAGGTGTGTAAGATATTGAGAGGTATTGATCGGGTGGATTCTCTGAGGCTTTTTCCCAGGGCTGAAATGGCTGCCAAAGGAGAACACAGGTTTAAGGTGCTGGGGAGTAGGTACAGAGGAGATGTCGGAGTAAGTTTTTCACTCAGAGGGTGGTGGGTGAGTGGATTCGGCTGCTGGCGGTGATGGTGGAGGCAGATTTGATAGGTTCTTTGAAGAGACTTCTGGATGAGTACATGGGACTTTAGTAAGATAGAGGGTTATAGGTAAGCCTAGTAGGTGGAGATATGTTCGGCGCAACTTGTGGGCTGAAGGACCTGTTTGTGCTGTAGTTTTTCTCTGTTCTGTGTTCTATGTTCTAGAAAGTAGTTGAAGCCAAAACATTGTCTGATTTGAAGAAGGAATTAGATATAGCTCTTAAAGCGGAACTAGGGTATTGAATTTGATGATCAGTCATGATCAAAATGAATGGCAGAGCAGGCCTGAAGGGCCGAATGGTCCACTCCTGCTTTTAATTTCTATGTTTCTCTATATGATCTCTGTAAATTATTTTCCCTCTTTGTCTAGTCCCATGTATATTGCTCTCACTGTCCGTTTAGTTGAATTTGTATCATCATTCCTGTGTCTAATTCTCTGTGTATTAGTATGTGTGTCTAATTCTCTGGCCGTTGCCCTATGTCTGTGAGATGTAGAGATGCCGGCAGTGGACTGGGGTGGGCACAATAAGAAGTCTCACAACACCAGGTTAAAGTCCAACAGGTTTATTTGGTAGCACAAGCTTTCGGAGCGCTGCGCCTTCATCAGGTGAGTGGGAGTTGGGTTCACAAACAGGGCACATAGAGATACAAACTCAATTTACAAGATAATGGATGGAATGCGAGTCTTAACAGGTAATCAAGTCTTTACAGACAATGTGAGTCAAGAGAGGTTTAATCACAGGTCAAAGAGGTTTGAATTGTCCCCAGCCAGGAACAGTTAATGAGATTTTGCAAGCCCAGGCAGTTTGGTGGGTTATAGATAATGTGACATGAACCCAAGATCCTGATTCAGGCCATCTTCATGTGTGCATTCTCTTTGTTTCCCAATCTCTGTGTCTAATTCTGTGTGCAATAGTGTGCATGTCACATTTTCTGGCTGTTTCCCTATTTCTGTGTCTAATTCTGTGCATATTAGTATGTGTGTTGCATTGGATTGGAGGATTGCGGATGTAGTTCCTATTTTCAAGAAAGGGAACAGAGATAGCCCGGGAAATTACCGACCGGTGAGTCTGACCTCAGTGGTTGGTAAGCTGATGGAGAGGCTTCTGAGAGACAAGATTTACGAACATTTGGAGAGGTTTGACATGATCAGGAATAGTCAGCATGGATTTGTCAAGGGCAAGTTGTGCCTTACGAGCCTAGTTGAGTTCTTCGATAATGTGACTGAACACATTGACGAAGGAAGTGCCGTGGACATAGTGTACATGGACTTCAGCAAGGCGTTTGATAAGGTCCCCCATGCAAGACTTCTTGAGAAGGTGAGAGGGCATGGGATCCAAGGGGCTTTGGTCTTGTGGATCCAGAACTGGCTTGCCTGCAGAAGGCAGAGAGTGGTTGTGGATGGGGCTTTTTCTGAATGGAGATCAGTCACCAGCGGAGTGCCTCAAGGATCTGTTCTGGGACCCTTGTTGTTTGTCATTTTCATAAATGACCTGGATGAGGAAGTGGAGGGATGGGTAAGTAAGTTCGCTGATGACACTAAGGTCGGTGGTGTTGTGGATGGTCTGGAAGGATGGCAAAAGTTGCAGCAGGACATAGATAGGATGCAGGACTGGGCGGAGAAGTGGCAGATGGACTTCAACGTGGATAAATGCGTAGTCATCCATTTTGGCAGAACCAACGGGATGAACGAGTACACTATCAAGGGCAGAAGTCTAAGCAGTGTTGAAGAGCAGAAGGATCTAGGGGTCCGGGTCCACAGGACTCTTAAATCAGCCTCGCAGGTGGAGGAGGTGGTCAAGAAGGCATATGGTGTACTGGCCTTCATTAATCGAGGGATGGAGTTTAGGAGTCGGGATGTAATTCGGGAGGTCAGTCACCAGTGGGGTGCCCCAGGGATCTGTTCTGGGACCCTTGTTGTTTGTCATTTTCATAAATGACCTGGATGAGGAAGTGGAGGGATGGGTTAGCAAGTTCGCTGATGACACGAAGGTCGGCGGTGTTGTGGATGGTCTGGAAGGATGTCAAAAGTTGCAGCAGGACATAGATAGGATGCAGGAATGGGCGGAGAAGTGGCAGATGGACTTCAACGCGGATAAATGTGTAGTAGTCCATTTCGGCAGAACCAACGGGATGAACGAGTACACTATTAAGGGCAGGGGTCTTGGTAGCGTTGAAGAGCAGAAGGATCTCGGGGTCCGGGTTCACAGGACTCTTAAATCGGCCTCGCAGGTGGAGGAGGTGGTCAAGAAGGCGTATGGTGTACTGGCCTTCATTAATCGAGGGATTGAGTTTAGGAGTCGGGAGGTAATGCTGCAACTTTACAGGACCCTCGTCAGGCCTCATTTGGAGTACTGTGCGCAGTTCTGGTCGCCTCACTATAGGAAAGACGTAGAAGCTATTGAAAGGGTGCAGAGGAGATTTACAAGGATGTTGCCTGGACTGGGAGGCATGCCTTATGAAGATAGGTTGAGGGAGCTGGGACTCTTTTCCCTGGAGAGGCGAAGGTTGAGAGGCGACCTGATAGAAGTTTATAAAATGTTGAGAGGAATAGATAGGGTGGACTCTCAGAGGCTATTTCCCCGGGTTGAAATGGTCGCTATGAGAGGACACAGATTTAAGGTGCGGGGAGGGAAGTACAGAGGTGATGTTAGGGGTAAGTTTTTCACTCAGAGGGTAGTGAGTGATTGGAATCGGCTGCCGTCGTCGGTGGTAGAGGCGAACTCGCTGGGGTCTTTTAAAAGACTTCTGGATGAGTATATGGGGTTTAATGGGATTGGGGGTTATAGATAGGTCTATAGATTGGTGGGGTTGATGCGATCGGCGCAACTCGAGGGCCGAAGGGCCTGTTTGTGCTGTGATGTTCTATGTTCTATATTCTATGTAATGCTGCAACTTTATAAGACCCTTGTCAGGCCTCATTTAGAGTATTGTGCGCAGTTCTGGTCGCCTCACTATAGGAAAGATGAAGAAGCTATTGAGAGGGTACAGAGGAGATTTACAAGGATATTGCCTGGACTGGGAGGCATGCCTTATGAAGTTAGGTTGAGGAAGCTGGGACTCTTTTCCCTGGAGAGACGAAGGTTGAGAGGCGACCTGATAGAAGTTTACAAAATGTTGAGAGGAGTACAAGAACAAAGAACAAAGAACAAAACAGCACGGGAAACAGGCCCTTCGGCCCAACGAGTCCGCGCCGCCGTCCCATGGTCAGTGACCTATTCATGACTCTAGTCTATGCCTAATGTGTCAAAGGAAAGGTCCAATATAGGGACAATTTGTTACCCAATCAATCAGCCTAAAAGCACATTTTTGGGATGTGGGAGGAAACCGGAGCACCCGGAGGAAACCCACGCAACCACGGGGAGAACGCGCAAACTCCCACGGACACAGGCCCAACTCCATGTGTCCGCACAGCAACAGAGATAGCCTCTGTGGATAGGGTGGACTCTCAGAGGCTATTTCCCCGGGTTGAAATGGTTGTTACGAGAGGACACAGATTTAAGGTACAGGGAGGGAAGTTCAGAAGTGATGTTAGGGGTAAGTTTTTCACTCAGAGGGTGGTGAGTGAATGGAATCGGCTGCCGTCAGTGGTGGTGGAGACGAACTCGCTGGGGTCTTTTAAAAGAATTTTGGATGAGTATATGGGGTTTTATGGGATTGGGGGTTATAGATAGGTCTGTAGGTTGGTAGGTGTTGATGTGATCGGCGCAACTCGTGGGCCGAAGGGCCTGTTTGTGCTGTAGTGTTTTATGTTCTATGTTCTATTCCCTGATGTTTCCCTATTTCTGTGTCTAATTCTGTGTGTATTAGTCCATATGCCACATTCTCTGGCTGCTGTCCTATTTCTGTGTCCAATTCTTTGTGTATTAGTGTGTGTATCTCATCCTCTCACTGTCTATTCCTGTTTCTAATTCTCTGTGTGTTAGTGTGTGTGTGTCTCACTCTCTGGCTGTTTTCCTATTCCTGTTTCTAATTCTCTGTGTGTTAGTGTGTGTGTGTCTCACTCTCTGGCTGTTTTCCTATTCCTGTTTCTAATTCTCTGTGTGTTAGTGTGTGTGTGTCTCACTCTCTGGCTGTTTTCCTATTTCTGTGCCTAATTCTCTGTGTATTGTTGTGTGTGTCTCATTCTCTGTTATTCTATGTTTTCCACATTTGCAGATTTCAGTCTGATCCTCACATTTCTGTAGCGCAGTGTAACTCAGTGCTGTTCTGAAAGGAGTAATGTGATCTGAAGCTGACCATTTAAACCTCAGAGACAATTTTCCAGAGCTGAGTATTGCTTACTGCAGTTCATACGTCATCTGCTTCCCACTGCTCCTAAATATTTTACTCAACTCACTGGCTCGCTCATTGTCATTTTTCCATCTCCTAATTCTCTGCTTGTCTGAGTGTCAGCCTTGCTGTAAATGTGGAACTGAGGCAGGTATAAATAATCTCTTTTGTCTAATTCTCTTTTGACAGTGATCTAAACTGTCAAGTTAATTAAACTGTCAAGTCAAATTAAATGGAAGTAATGTGTATAACAGAGGAATCAGCCATATACTTATTGTCTGAGGGTTCTCCGACATTCTGTACTGGCCCAAATAGATTCCCAAAGTTCAGGGAGGTTGCATTGCAATGATGTGATGATTGAAAGGAGAGTTCCTTCAGTTTGGAACAACATTCTGTACCAGTGGAAAATAGAGCAGGTTTCAGCTTTTTGTAAACTGACCTGTGCCAATGACAGTTAATAAAGTCCTTCTCAGTGACAAGAATGGCTCACAGAGTCAATATCAAGGCTATTTTCTTCACATCCCAATCCTGTGCTGTTTGCAATCAGTCAGTTGATTCAAGGCCCCAATTCTCTGTCCCTCCTGGCTCACAATGACCCCCCCCCCAGCCCTCACCACTGACACCCTCCACCACTGATCCACCCACCACTGACACCACCGCCCCTCGTCATTCACCCCCCACAACACTGACAGCCCTGCTCTCTCCCTACTCATTCCCCCCCCCCCCTCTCTGCCCCTCCCCCACATTTTCCCCACCACTGGACTGTGGGGGGAAACCAGAGGAAACCCATGCAGACACGGAGAAGGTTCAGATTCCGCACAAACAGTGACACAAGCTGGGAATTAAACTCGGGTCCATGGCACTGTGAGGCAGCAATGTTAACCATTGGTTGTTGGAAGTTCCGGGGTATAGCTGTTTCAGTAAGAGTAGGTGGTAAAAGAGGTGGAGGAATAGCATTGTTAATCAAGGATAGATTAACAGCTGCAGAAAGGCAGCTCGAAGGGGATCTACCTACTGAGGTAATATGGGTTGAAGTTAGAAGTAGGAAAGGATAAAGAACAAAGAACAACACAGCATGGGAAACAGGCCCTTCGGCCCAACGAGCCCGCTCCGCCATTTTAACATTATGAGTGCCCTCTTCTACCCATGACCTTTGTCTACGTCTACTGGGGAAAATTGAGGGAAGACTAATTTAGGGACAATTTGTTACACCAATCAGCCTAAGAGCACGTTTTTGGGGTGTGGGAGGAAACCGGAGCACCCGAAGAAAACCCACGCAATCACGGGGAGAATGTGCAAACTCCCGCGGACACCGGCCCAAATCCATGTATCTGCACAGCAATCAGTGATAGTCACTGAGCTGTCGTGTTGCCCGTCAGCTGGTCCAGTTTAAGTGTACGCTAACGACATGAAGCACTAGGCAACTCTCGAAGCAACATCCAAGAGCAGCCCTCACACGACCCACTGCATGTGTGTCCCTTGTTGGACAACAAGGCGGACCGAATCAGCGGTGAAGTAAAAGAAAAGACATCAATAAACATACAAAACTTAAACAAACATTAACAAAATCCTTAGAAGCTCAGAAGTAAGACAAGTGAGCCATGAAATATGTTGGAAGGTCCATAGGAATCAATTGAGCAGTCACGTTGTTAGGAATTATCTATAGGCCCCCAAATGGTGATAGAGATGTGGAGGAAGAAATTGCAAAGCAGGTTATGAATAGGTGTGGAGGTCACAGGGTAGTTATCATGGGTGACTTTAACTTTTATTGATTGGAACTTTTATAGATCGAATAGTTCGGATGGGACAGTTTTTGTACAGTGTGTGCAGGAGGGTTTCCTGATACAATATATGGATAGGCCAACAAAAGTTGGGGCCACATTGGACTTGGTGCTGGATAATGAACTGGACCAAGTGTTAGATTTGTTTGTGGGTGAGCCCTTTGCAGATAGGGACCACAATTCGGTATCTTTCATTATTGCAATGGAGAGGGATAGGGTCACACGGCAGGGCAAGATTTATAATTTGGGCAGGGGTAATTATAATGCGATTAGGAAAGAATAAGGGAGCATAAAATGGGAACAGAAACTTTCAGGGAAAAGCACAAATGAAAATGGAGCTTGTTCAAGGAACAAATACTGCATGTCCATGATAAGTATGTCAAGGACATACTTATCAAGTATGTCAGGCAGGGAGGAAATGGCCGAGTGAGGGAGACATGATTCACAAAAGAGATTGAATGTCTTGTAAAGAGGAAAAAGGAAGTGTATATAAGGATAGAAAACAAGGTTCAGTTGGGTTGCTTGAGGGTTACAAGGTAGCAAGAAATGGACTAAAAAAAGGGTAGCGCAGAACAGCCCCTTCGGCCCACGATGTTGCGCCGACCAGTTACAAAACAATAACCCACTAACCTAAACCAATCCCTTTTCGTCCATAAACCTATCCACGGATCTTTTAAACGCCCCCAAACTAGGCACATTTACAACTGCAGCAGGCAGGGCATTCCAATCCCTCACCACCCTCTGGGTAAAGAACCTACCCTTGACATCCGTCCTATAACTACCCCCCCTTAATTTAAAGCCATGCCCCCTCGTGCTAGATTTCTCCATCAGAGGAAAAAGGCTATTACTGTCCACCCTATCTAAACCTCTAATCATCTTATATGTTTCAATAAGGTCCCCTCTTAGCCGCCTTCTTTCCAGCGAAAACAACCCCAAATCTCTCAGTCTCTCCTCATAGGACCTCCCCTCCATACCAGGCAACATCCTGGTAAACCTCCTCTGCACCCTCTCCAAAGCCTCCTCATCGTTCCTGTAATGTGGGGACCAGAACTGCACACAGTACTCCAAGTGCGACCGCATCAGAGTTGTGTACAGTTGCAACATAACGCTGCGACTCCTAAATTCAATCACCCTATCAACAAACGCCAAGACACCGTATGCCTTCTTAACAACCTTATCTACTTGATTCCCAACTTTCAGGGATCTATGTACACATACACCTAGATCCCTCTGTTCATCCACACTATTCAAAGTCCTCCCGTTAGCCCTATGCTTGACACATCTGTTATTCCTACCAAAGTGAATTATCTCACACTTCTCCGCATTAAACTCCATCCGCCACCTCTCGGCCCAGCTCTGCAACCTGTCTAAGTCTTCCTGCAAACTATGACACCCTTCCTCACTATCTACCACACCTCCGACTTTGGTGTCATCAGCAAATTTACCAATCCACCCAACTATACCCTCATCCAGATCATTAATAAAAATTACAAACAGCAGTGGCCCCAAAACAGATCCCTGAGGCACACCACTCGTAACCGAACTCCATGATGAATATTTACCATCAACCACCACCCTCTGTCTCCTATCCGCTAGCCAATTCCTGATCCAATTCAGGTCAAGAAAAACCCCAAGGCTTTTTACGCTTATATGAGAAATTAAAAAATGACCAGCGTGAGGTTAGGACCGGTCAAGGATATTAGTGGGAACTTGTACAGAGTCAGAAGATATAGGTGAGGTGTTGAATGAATACTTTTCTTCAGTGTTCACTAAAGAGAGGGCCCACGTTTTTGAGGATGAGAGTATGATACAGGCTGATAGGCTGGAGGAGGTAGATGTTCTGAAGGAAGATGTATTAGCAATTTTTTTTTAAAAATCTGAGCGTCGATAAGTCCCCTGGGCCAGATGGGATATATCCTAGGATTCTTTGGGAGGCAAGGGGTGAGATTGCAGAGACTTTAGCTTTGATCTTTGGGTCCTCACTGTCCATGGCGATTGTGCCAGAGGACTGGAGAGTGGCGAATGTTGTTCTTCTGTTCAAGAAGGGAAATAGGAATCACCCTGGTGATTATAGGCCAGTTAGTCTTACTTCGGTGGGCAGTAAGTTAATGGAAAAGGTCCTGAGGGATAGAATTTATGACCATTTGGAAAGATGCAGCTTAATCTGGGGTAGTCAACATGGATTCGTGAGGGGTAAGTCTTATCTTACAAATTTGATTGAATTCTTTGAGGAGGTAACTAAGTGTGTAGATGAAGGTAGAGCAGTTAATGTCGTATACATGGATTTTAGTAAGGCATTTGATAAGGTTTCCCATGTTCAGCTCATGAAGAAAGTAAGGAGGTGTAGGATAGAGTGAAATTTGGCCGATTGGATAAGTAACTGGCTATCTCATAGAAGACAGAGCGTAGTGGGGGAAGGAAAATTTTAAGACTGGAGGCCAGTTACCAGCGGTGTACCACAGGGGTCAGTGCTGGGTCCTCTGCAATTTATGATTTTCATCAATGACTTGGAAGAGGGGGCTGAAGGGTGGGTTAGTAAATTTGCTGATGACACCAAGATTGGTGGAGTGGTGGATGAGGTGGAGGGCTCCTGTAAGCTGCAAAGAGACATTGATGGATACAGAGCTGGGCTGAAAAAAGGCAGATGGAGTTTAACTGTGATAAGTGCAAAGTGATTCATTTTGGTAGGACAAATTTGAATGCGGATTACAGGGTCAACGGCAGGGTTCTGAGGAATGTGGAGGAACAGAGAGATCTTGGGGTTCATATCCACAGATCTCTGAAGGTTGCCTCTCAAGTGGACAGAGCCGTGAAGAAGACCTATAGTGTGTTAGCGTTTATTAACGGGGGTTAGAATTTAAGAGCTGATGGGTTATGCTGCAACTGTACAGGACCTTGGTGAGACATGGAATATTGTGTGCAGTTCTGATCACCTCACTAGGAAGCATTGGAGAGAGTGCAGAGGAGATTTACCAGGATGCTGCCTGGTTTGGAGGGTAGGTCAATGAGGAAAGGTTGAGGCAGCTGGGGCTTTTCTCTTTACAGCAGAGGAGGATCAGAGGTGACTTAATAGAGTTTTATAAGATGATGAAGGAGATAGATAATGAAGTGGACATTCAGAGGCTAATTCCTATTTTTTTAATGGATGGGAGGCTGGTTTACGTATTGGATTTGGCTACATTCATAACTTTTGAGATTCCTTGCAGTCTTGGGCAGAGCAGGAGCCCATACCAAGCTGTGATACAAACAGAAAGAATGCTTTCTATGGTGCATCTGTAAAAGGTGGTGAGAGTTGCAGCTGACATGCCAAATTTCCTTAGTCTTCTGAGAAAGTGGTGGGATTTTTTTAGCTATAATATCGGCATGGGGGGGAACCAGGACAGACTTTGGTGATCTGGATACTAAAAATTTGAAGCTCTCGACTCTTACTTACAAAAATGTTTATCTGAGGCTGATGCCCCTGCAAAAAGGCAGCTTTAATATTTGTAGATTTGCATTCCCTTGCCTTTGTAGCTAACAGAACCAAGAAGGTTTTTAAAATAACCTTTCCTTCCATAGGTGAATCCACTCTTATTTTCTGGTCTCCTAAATTTTCTTCAAATCCCTTTGCCACGAGCCTGGCTTTCGCTTTATAAGTTCCACCAGGAAGCACCTTTTCTGTGCAAATCCATCTGTGAGATAGAACTCTTTGTCCCCTACCTGGTACCTCTGTGAATACCCTAAACTCACTCCAACAATGCAGTTCTTGTTGTCTGGCATCTTTTATAACTTTTTTATCTAATTTATTGGAAGCTACCAAAGTCTCACGAACACGTGGACTTTGATTCCTAGTAGCACTCATAGTCATACCCATATTCCGATACCATGTCAAGCTGTGCCCCTATCTCACCTGATATCTCATTCTGAACTACCACTGCTTGATCTCTCCCTCCTGTTGTGGGATGTTCTTTCAATAGTTCTTGATCTGTCCCTGTGATCATGTTTACTAATGGACTTACTGTCTGAACTGACACTAAAACTGGAATTTTATGCCTCGCCCACTCTGATTCCGGGGTGGGCCAGGCTCACAGACCGGAATTCTCCATTGGCCTCGGGTAGGACTTTACAAATCATAAAATGAGCGAGGTCATAAAATCGCAGCCTATGTTTCTGTGCTCTCCATTTTAGAACTTTGTGTTCCTAATCCATGGCCCTGACTGTCTCCCCTGTATTCTATACATTCAATCAGTATTTATAGCAGGCCTACCCTGCTCTCCTATTGGCAGTTGCATCCTTCCATTGAGTGGACCTTTTAGTCAAGTAGATCACTTTTGTACCAACTTTTGGCAATTGACCTTTTGGAAAAATGGCCTGTTCTAGTTCATCAGAAGTATTAAGTTCCTCTACAGATACCTTGTCTATTTCAGCTAACTGGTTCTCATAATTCTGTAACACGCGAGTATCAGATGACCTCATGATGTTCATCTACTCTTTCTAAATTTACACATTGGTAATCCATATCCATTATCCTTCATGAGTGTACCCTAACAGTCTGATTGCCAAGTTACAAAACAGTTGTTTTGCCATCTATGCCTGTAACCTTCCCAGGGCCTTTCCATTCACTGAAATTGTCTCTCTTTTGGGTCCTAAGTCTCCTTGCTGAAAACAGATATTTGATGCCTCAAATCTCTGCAAATTCTTTCAGAGACTTCTGCTTCCAAAAGTTCTCTTCTATTTATAAGCAGTCCATTTAAATGTTCAGAAGACACAGAGCTAATTGTAGTCCCTTCCCAAGCTGGAAGCTGGTCTTCAAAATGGGCAGAATTTTTGGATTTCTACCAAATACTAATTGATGTGGTCTATAGCCCCTGACCATCTGCAATTAATTCTTTGCATGTACTGCCCATGTTAGGGTGCTGAATTTAACTTGCAGTTTGGTCTATCCAAACAAATTTTTCTGCAGCATGTCATCTACTACCGCATGGTTCCTCTCCCATATCCCACTACTGGATGAGCTTTCTGCAGCTGTATTCATGACTATAATATTTATGTTTTCACACGTATCCCTAAACTCATCGTTAGCAAATTCATCCCCAATTATCTGCAAAGAACTTTGCCAGTGACCCCATTCTTGTCCCTATTCCTTTTTCCATGATCTGATCCAGGATTACTCTTTTTACTATCGACAACTGTTGATTGACTAAATCTGGTAGCTAAATCTACAAAATGCAAAATGAATATATTGTTTGCTTTATCCCAGATCTTAAGAACCATAGCCCAGGCTGATACCGGAGATGAGGGGGTTGAACTATGAAGAGAGACTAAATTGACTGGGTCTGTACTCGTTGGAGTTTAGAAGGATGACGGGGGATCTTATAGAGACGTATAAGATAATGAAGGGGATGGATAGGGTAGAGGTAGAGAGGTTCTTCCCGCTTAGAAAGGACAGCAAGACTAGAGGGCACAGCTCAAGATGGGGAAGTGAGGGGGGGAGGGGACACAGTTTGGACCAGAGTTGAGGAGGAACTTCTTCACTCAAAGGGTGGTGAATCTATGGAATTCTCTGCCCATTGAAGTGGTGGAGGCTACCTCACTAAATATATTTAAGTCACGGGTAGATAGGTTTTTGATAGTCAAGGGAATTAAGTGTTAGGGGGAGAAAGCAGGAAAGTGGAACTGATCCACTTCAGATCAGCCATGATTTTATTGAATGGCGGAGCAGGCTCGAAGGGTTAGATGACCGACTCCTGCTCCTATTTCTTATATTCTTATGTTCTTACAGCCACAACATCGTCAAAACCTCTGGCCAAAGATAGAGTTACTATTGGTCGTGATGGTGTACTTTTAACAAACCTACAAACCTCATACTGCTCACTGACCTGTTCTATAAGTTTAGTGCAGTCCCCATTTCTTACACCTGCATCCTTTAATAAAATTTGCATCCTCCAAGGAGATCGATGCACAAATTGTCAATGCAGCATCAACACAATGAGCTTCATATCTGCTAAAGTCCCATTTCTGGTTGCTAATAACATTTCCTTAATCTCTTTATCCGAAAAATTATATGTCATTAACAGAATATTATAGTGTCCATCATTTTTCCAAAAACTGTTGCCTTATCAAGGTCCATGTCCAGTTTCATGTGTGTTTCCTTCACCGAGAGTCAACTCAGAAGCAAAGATATCTCACTTGACACAACATCTGTGCTAATGAAATTATTCACTCTGGCAATCGAGGGATCACCACTCTTTTCTGTGACTTCAGGGTATTATCATCCTCAAACCTGAAACTTGTGGAACTTTCAAATTCCTTAACCTTGTTCCAATTTCTGCATTTAAAGAACCCAGGTAACATTTTAACCAGTCAATTCCACACATGGTAGATGTACAGCCACTGTCCAATACAGCACAATTAAAAGATTCTGCAAGCAAAAATTGTATTACGGGGTAAAACTCCTCGTTAATAAGACAATGCCTTTTTTCTGATCACTTTAGAACATAGTACACAGAACATAGAACAGTACAGCACAGTACAGGCCCTTCGGCCCTCAATGTTGTGCCAAGCTATATCCAAAACCAAGATCAGGCTATCCCACTCCCTATAATTCTGGTGTGCTCCATGTGCCTATCCAATAACCACTTGAAAGTTCCTAAAGTGTCCGACTCCACTATCACAGCAGACAGTGCATTCCACACCCCAACCACACTTTGAGTAAAGAATCTACCCCGAACATCTCTCCTATATCTCCCACTATAAACCTTACAGTTATGCCCTCTAGTAACAGCTACAGCCACCTGAGGAAAGAGTCTCTGCACGTCCTCTCTATCAATCCCTCTCATCATTTTATAAACCTCTATTAAGTCGCCTCTCATCCTCCTCCGCTGTAAAGAGAAAAGCCCCAGCTCCCTCAACCTTTCCACATAAGACCTACCCTCCGAACCAGGCAGCATTCTGGTAAATCTCCTCTGCACTCTCTCCAGTGCTTCCACATCCTTCTTATAGTGAGGTGACCAGAACTGAACACAATATTCCAAATGTGGTCTCACCAATGTCCAGTATAGTTGCAGCATAACCCCACAGCTCTTAAGCTCAAACCTCCAGTTAATAAACGCTAACACACTATAAGCCTTCTTTACAGCTCTATCCACCTAAGTGGCAACCTTCAGAGATCTGTGGATATGAACCCCAAGAACTCTGCCGTTGACCCCGTAATCTGCATTCAACTTTGTCCTACCAAAATGAATCACCTTGCACTTATCAGGGTTAAACTCCATCTGTCACTTTTCTGCCCAGCTCTGCATCCTATCAATGTCTCTTTGCAGCCTGCAAGAGCCCTCTACCTCATCCACTACTCCACCAATCTTGGTGTCGTCAGCAAATTTACTAACCCACCCTTCAGCCCTCTCTTCCAAGTCATTGATAAAAATCACAAATAACAGAGGACCCAGCACTGACCCCTGTGGTACACCTCTGGTAACTGGCCTCCAGTCTGAAAATTTTCTCTCCACCACCACCATCTGTCTTCTATAATACAGCCAGTTACTTATCCAATTGGCCAAATTTCCTTCTATCACACATCTCCTTATCTTCTTCATGAGCCTACCATGGGGAACCTTGTCAAACAGCTTACTAAAATCCATGCATACAATATCAACAACTCTACCTTCGTCTACACACTTAGTTATCTCCTCAAAGGATTCAATCAAATTTGTGAGGCAGGACTTACCCCTCACGAAACCGTGCTGACTATCCCTGATAAAACTGAATCTTTCCAATTGATCATAAATCCTATCTCTCAGGACCCTTTCCATTAACTTACCAACCACTGAAGTAAGACTAACTGGCCTACAATTACCAGAGTCATTCCTATTTCCTTTCTTGAAAAGAGGAACAACATTTGCCACTCTCCAGTCCTCTGGCACTATCCCTGTGGACAGTGAGGACCCAAAGATCAAAGCTAAAGACTCCGCAATCTCATCCCTTGCCTCCCAAAGTATCCTAGGATGTCTCCCATCTGGCCCAGGAGACTTATCCACCCTCAGGTTTTCCAAAATTGCTAATACATCTTCCCTCAGAACATCTACCTCCTCCATCCTATCAGCTGGTATCACACACTCCTCCTCAAAAACAACGTCCCTCTCCTTAGTGAACACTGAGGAAAAATATTCATTCAATGCCTCACCTATCGCTTCTGACTCCATGCACAAGTTCCCACTACTGTCCTTGACTGGCCCTAACCTCACCCTGGTCATTCTTTTATTTCTTACATAAAAGTAAAAGGCCTTGGGATTTTCTTTTATCTGACCCGCCAAGGATTTCTCATGCCCCCTCCTAGCTCTCCTAAGACTTTCTTTAACTCATTCCTAGCTACCTTGTAACCCTCAAGCGACCCAACTGAACCTTGTTTTCTCATCCTTACATACACTTCCTTTTTCCTCTTTACAAGACATTCAACCTCCTTTGTGAACAATGGTTCCCTCACTCGGCCATTTCCTCCCTGCCTGACAGGGACATACCTATCAACGACATGCAGTATTTGTTCCTTGAAAAGCTCCACTTTTCGTTTGTGTCCAAACCCGACAGTTTCTGCTCCCATCTTATGCTCCCCAATTCTTGCCTAATCGCATCATAATTACCCCTGCCCCAATTATAAACCTTGCCCTGTCGTGTGACCCTATCCCTCTCCATTGCAATAATGAAGGACACTGAATTGTGGTCACTCTCTCCAAAGTGCTCTCCCACAAACAAATCTAATACTTGCCCGGTTCATTACCCAGTACCAAGTCCAATGTGGCTCCAATATGCTCTGTCTGAGACCAGAACTCTTCATTCACCTGACGAAGGGGCTAACCCCGAATGCTTGTAAGTATATTATCAAATAAATCGGTTGGACTAAAACCTGGTGTTGTCAGACTTTTTACTGTGTTTATGCCAGTCCAACGCCGGCATACTCACATCATGCTCCACTTCTTGTCAGCTTATCCACATATTGTGTCAGGAAACTCTCCTGCACACTCTGTACAAAAATTGTCCCATCTGAACTATTCGACCTATAAAGGTGTAGCCAAACGGGCCATTTAAAATAACGATTTGTAAAGCACTCTGGGACAATTGGGCAAGAAACTAAACCAACAGGCTGCAGTTTAAAGACAGACAAACAGGCTGTAACCCTGATGAGCGAATAAACAGGATATGGGCCATCTCCAGGATGAAAGAGACTTTCTGATCACACTGGGTTGTGTACCATACATAAAGGCACCGTGAACCCTTATTTAGGAGGAAGGTATGTGGCCTATGTGCCTACAACACCTACAGGCATGGCCACCGGGGACACACCCAGAGATCGGTGTGGTAGCACCTGATTGGACTCTTATCGATCAGGGTGATCAAGTCCTGATTGATTGATTGGCAAATGGCCAAAAAGGGGCGTGAAACCAAACGGGGTATAAAGGATGCTGCACAACCAGGAATCGCTTTCTCTCTGACCCCACGAACAATGGTGAATGTCGCCAGCATGAGAGCCACCACACCCGAGAAGGAAGAAAGACCAGAGCCAGAATACCAAACCAGACCAAAGGACCAGACTACGCAGACTGACTACCAAGACCAGCGCACAGATAAAGGCCAATATCTGCTTGGGTACTTGTCAGTCACGCAAAGTTAAGTCAAGGTCTTGTATGGGACTTGAATTCTAGTATTTTCTGTAAGTTAACTTATTGTTGGTCGGGTGGGTAATTATTGATTGTGTGGGTTTAATAAATATTGTTTGTACTAATAAGACATCTACTCGTAGTTATTTGTCCATCGTATAAGGGTTAAAACAGACTGAGCAGCAGGCAACAAAGGTTCCAATCAACATTTGGAAAGTTAAAGTCACCCATGATAACTACCCTGTGACCTCCACACCTATCCGTAATCTGCTTTGCCATTTTCTCCTCCACATCTCTATTACTATTTGGGGGCCTGTAGAAAACTCCTAACAACGTGACCTCACGTGCTCACTGTGTCAGCCCATATTACCTCAGTAGACAGATCGCCCTCAAAATGCCTTTCAGCAGCCATTAAACTATCCTCCACCTCTTTAACTATCTTCCCTATTCTTACTGAAACATCTATACCCCGGAACTGCCAACAGCCATTCCTGTCCCTGTTCTAACCATGTCTCCGTAATGGCCACAACATCATAGTCCCAAGTACCAATCCACGCTCCAGGTTCACCTACCTTATTCCTGATGCTCCTTGCATTGAAGTAGATACACTTCAACCACCATCCTGTCCGCTTGTACACTGTCTCTTTCCTCTTCCGATTCTTCCATGTCCTGTGTAGCTTTAAACACTCTATTAGATCATTTCGGACAGTTGAAAGCATAATGGAATTTAGAATCCACCGAAAACACTGATTGTTGGGGGGAAAGATCAAGGCTGGCTTGGGGAGTACAGATGGGGGAGATAAAGACTGGACCGGGAAGGTCTGGGAACCCAGTGATTGGGGTACGGGGCATCGGAAGGCCAGCAATGGGGGGGTTATGGGGCTGCCCAGCAATTGGGGTCCACTGCATATGCACCGTATGGACAGTGGACTCACCCCAGATTTCCAGGGTGCATCCAGGTAGGGTACTCTGATCCTCAGAGTGTCAGAGATTCATTCTGAAAACTATGCTGAAAAAAACCAGCAGGGTTTACTCCCATTTTCCCGCATGTTGGGAACTTGGAATTTTTTTGGGAGAATCCCAGCCAAGATTATTAAAGTGAGCAGTCGAGTATTCATTGGAAAGCCACCTGGTTCACTCACCTGGTCTGGCCGACATGTGACTCCAGAGACACAGCAATGTGAGTGAATATTAATTGCTTCTCTGAAGCAGCCCAGTGGGACACTGCTGAATGGTAGGGACAGTTACAGGAATGTCCCACCTCATCCGTAAACCGTGAATGGATAAAAAAGGGTCTAATCAGAATGAGGGTGTCAGAGGGGACAGTTCAAGTTCTTTTGATAACAGTGATATCAACAAGAAACGAATCCAAAATTCAACATCTCACACTGGCAGCGATAGTGAACTTTATTATTTATACACACTCAACTCATCTTCCCCCAGAACAACAGCTATAAAGCTCCTTGCTGGACATGCAACCTATCTGCTCCCTGCTGTATTCAGTTTCTCTGAGGTAATTCACCCTAATCCACATTCCCATATCATTAACTCAGGCTGAGCCTCGCAGAGACAACACAACACAGACCATCACAGTCCAGACAGGTGAGTAACTGTGTCCCATGCAGAGAGCGAGAGTGTCCCTACACACAGAGAGAGAGTGTCCAGTACAGAAGGGGAGGGAGAGTGAGAGAGAGAATGTCCAGTACAGGGGGAGAGGAAGTGTGAAAGAGAGAGAGAGTGACCAGTACAGGGGAGAGAGAGAGAGAACGTGTGTGTCCAGTACAGAGGGAGAGAAAGAGAGAAGAAGGGGGTGTATCCAGTATAGAGACAGAGATGATTTGGATTGGGGTAGGCACAATAAGAAGTCTCACAACACCAGGTTAAAGTCCAACAGGTTTATTTGGGAGCATGAGCTTTCGGAGCACTGCCCTCATCGGGCGAGTGGAGTGAGTGGAGTCAGAAAGAGAGAGACAGACAGAGAGAGAGAAAGAGAGTGTGTCCAGTACAGGCTGAGAGACAGTGTTCAGTACAAAGTGAGAGAGAGACAGTGACAGGGACAGAGAGTATGTGTGTGTCTTGTACAGAAAGAGAGCCATGATGTGGAGATGCCAGTGTTGGACTGGGGTAAACACAGTAAGATGTCTCACAATACCAGGTTAACGTCCAACAGGTTTATTTGGTAACAAAGGCTTTTGCTATCAAATAAACCTGTTGGACTTTAATCTGGTGTTGTGAGACTTCTTACAGAAAGAGAGCGGACAGAGGGAAAGAGAGTGTCCAGTATCTCACTCTATCCTTATTCTTCTGCACTGGACATTTCTCTTCCTGCACCACCACCCCCCACCCCGTACTGGACACGCACTCTCCCCCTGTACTGGATGGACACACACTCTCTTCCTCTCTACTGGCACTCTCTGTCTTTCTCTCTCTCCCTGTACTGGACACACACACTTTCTCTCTGCCTGTACTGGACACACACACTCTCTCTCTCTCTCTCCCTGTACTGGACACACACACTCTCTCTCTCTCTCCCTGTACTGGACACTCTCTCTCTCTCTCTCTCTCTCCCTGTACTGGACACACACACTCTCTCTCTCCCTGTATTGGATACACACACTCTCTCTCCCTGTACTGGACACACACACTCTCTCTCTCCCTGTACTGGACACACACACTCTCTCTCTCTCTCTCTCTCCCTGTACTGGGACACACACACTCTCTCTCTCTCTCTCTCTCTCTCTCTCTCCCTGTACTGGACACACACACTCTCTTCCTCTCTACTGGGCACTCTCTGTCTTTCTCTCTCTCCCTGTACTGGACACACACACTCTCTTCCTCTCTACTGGGCACTCTCTGTCTTTCTCTCTCTCCCTGTACTGGACACACACACTCTCTCTCTCCCTGTATTGGATACACACACTCTCTCTCCCTGTACTGGACACACACACTCTCTCTCTCCCTGTACTGGACACACACACTCTCTCTCTCTCTCTCTCTCTCCCTGTACTGGACACACACACTCTCTTCCTCTCTACTGGGCACTCTCTGTCTTTCTCTCTCTCCCTGTACTGGACACACACACTCTCTTCCTCTCTACTGGGCACTCTCTGTCTTTCTCTCTCTCCCTGTACTGGACACACACACTCTCTCTCTCCCTGTACTGGACACACACACTCTCTCTCTCCCTGTACTGGACACACACACTCTCTCTCTCTCTCTCTCTCTCCCTGTACTGGACACACACTCTCTCTCTCTCTCTCTCTCTCTCTCCCTGTACTGGACACACACTCTCTCTCTCTCTCTCTCCCTGTACTGGACACACACTCCTCTCTCTCTCCCCCTGTACTGGACACACACACTCTCTTCCTCTCTACTGGGCACTCTCTGTCTTTCTCTCTCTCCCTGTACTGGACACACACACTCTCTCTCTCCCTGTACTGGACACACACACACTCTCTCTCTCCCTGTACTGGACACACATACTCTCTCTCTCCCTGTACTGGACACACACACTCTCTCTCTCTCTCTCCCTGTACTGGACACACACTCTCTCTCTCTCTCTCTCCCTGTACTGGACACACACACTCTCTCTCTCCCTGTACTGGACACACACACTCTCTCTCTCTCACCCTGTACTGGACACACACACTCTCTCTCTCCCTGTACTGGACACACATACTCTCTCTCTCTCTCTCTCCCTGTACTGACACACACTCTCTCTCTCTCTCTCCCTGTACTGGACACACACTCTCTCTCTCTCTCTCTCTCCCTGTACTGGACACACACACTCTCTCTCTCTCTCTCTCTCTCCCTGTACTGGACACACACACTCTCTCTCTCTCTCTCTCTCCGTGTACTGGACACACACACTTTCTCTCTGCCTGTACTGGATACATACTCTCTCTCTCTCTCCCTGTACTGGACACACACTCTCTCTCTCCCCTGTACTGGACACACACACACACTCTCTCTCTCCCTGTACTGGACACACATACTCTCTCTCTCTCTCTCTCCCTGTACTGGACACACACTCTCTCTCTCTCTCTCTCCCTGTACTGGACACACACTCTCTCTCTCTCTCTCTCTCCTCCCTGTACTGCACACACACACTCTCTCTCTCTCTCTCTCTCTCTCTCCCTGTACTGGACACACACACTCTCTCTCTCTCTCTCTCTCCGTGTACTGGACACACACACTTTCTCTCTGCCTGTACTGGATACATACCTCTCTCTCTCTCTCCCTGTACTGGACACACACACTTTCTCTCTCCCTGTACTGGATACACACTCTCTCTCCCTGTACTGGACACACACACTTTCTTCTCTGCCTGTACTGGATACATACTCTCTCTCTCTCTCTCTCTCCCTGTACTGGACACACACACTCTCTCTCTCTCTCTCTCTCTCTCTCTCCCTGTACTGGACACACACTCTCTCTCTCTCTCTCTCTCTCCGTGTACTGGACACACACACTTTCTCTCTGCCTGTACTGGATACATACTCTCTCTCTCTCTCCCTGTACTGGACACACACACTCTCTCTCTCTCTCTCTCTCTCACCTGTACTGGACACACACACTCTCTCTCTCTGCCTGTACTGGATACATACTCTCTCTCTCCCTGTACTGGACACACACACTCTCTCTCTCTCTCTCTCACTCCCTGTACTGGACACACACACTCTCTCTCTCTCTCTCCCTGTACTGGACACACACACTTTCTCTCTCCCTGTACTGGATACACACACTCTCTCTCTCTCTCTCCCTGTACTGGACACACACACTTTCTCTCTGCCTGTACTGGATACATACTCTCTCTCTCTCCCTGTACTGGACACACACACTCTCTCTCTCTCTCTCTCTCTCTCTCCCTGTACTGGACACACACTCTCTCTCTCTCTCTCTCTCCCTGTACTGGACACACACTCTCTCTCTCTCTCTCTCTCTCCCTGTACTGGACACACACACTTTCTCTCTGCCTGTACTGGATACATACTCTCTCTCTCGCTCTGACCTGGGTTATAGACACAACACTCTTGCTGTCTCTGCGCTGACCACACACTCTCCCTCCATACTGGACACACACACACATAGTCTCTCTCTGTAATGGACACACTCTCTCTCTCCCTCATTCTCTGTATTGGATACTCTCTCTCTCTCTGTACAGTACAGAGAGAGAGCAGGAGTGTCCACTACAGGAGAGAGAGAAAGAGAGAGTGACAGAGAATGTCCAGTATCTCACACGATCTCTATTCTTCTGTATTGGACATTCTCCTCTCTCACCCTGCACTAGACATACACTTTCTCTCCCTCTGTACTGGACACAATCTGTGTATCTCTCTCTCTCTCTCTGTGTTCAGTATAGAGACAGAGTGAGAGACTAGCACAGAGAGAGAGAGAGAGAGACACATACACATACATACAGACTGTGTCCAATACAGAGGGAAAGAGAGAGAAGGACAGAGTGTGTACAGTACAGAGAGAGAGAGTGTGTATGGTACAGAGAGGGAGAGTGTGTACGGTACAGAGAGAGAGAGTGTGTACGGTACAGAGAGGGAGAGTGTGTACGGTACAGAGAGGGAGAGTGTGTACGGTACAGAGAGGGAGAGTGTGTACGGTACAGAGAGAGAGAGTGTGTACGGTACAGAGAGGGAGAGTGTGTGCACGGTACAGAGAGAGAGAGTGTGTACGGTACAGAGAGGGAGAGTGTGTACGGTACAGAGAGGGAGAGTGTGTGCACAGTACAGAGAGACAGAGAGAGAGAGAATGTGTGTCAATTACAGAAGGAGATGGAGAGAGAGTGTGTGTGTCCAGCACAGAGAGAGAGAGAGAGCGTGTCCAGTACATGGGGAGAGGGGGAATGTCCATACAGGAGGATAGAGATAGAGTGAGATACTGGACCCTCGCTGTACAGGACACACTCACTCTCTCCCTCCCCTTGTACTGAACACTCCCCCTCTTCCCCCCAACCCCAACTAGTTGTGTACCTCAGGAGTCAGTGTTGGGACCGCCGATTGTTTACGATTTACATAAATGATTTGGAGTTGGGAACAAAATGTAGTGTGTCAAAATTCTCAAATGATGCTAAGGTGAGTAAGAAATCTGACAACACCAGGTTTAAGTCCAACCAATTTATTTGATAGTAAATTCACAAGCTTTTGGGGTTTTCCCCCTTCTTCAGGTGAATGGAGATTTGAAGAAGGGGCAAACCTGGAAAGCTTGTGAGTTTACTATCAAATAAATCAGTTGGACTTAAACCTGGTGTTGTCAGATTTCTTACCCCAGTCCAACGCTGGCGTCTCCACATCATGGCTAAGATGAGTGGTAGAGCAAAGTGTGCAGAGGACGCTGAAAGTCTGCAAAGGGGTATAGATAGTCTAAGTGAGTGGGCAAGGGTCTGGCAGATGGAGTACAATGTTGGTAAATGTGAGGTCATCCACCTTGATAGGAATAACAGCAAAATGGACTATTATTTAAATTGTAAAAACTTGCAGCTTGCAGCTGTGCAGAGAGACCTGGGTGTCCTTGTGCAAGAGTCTCAAGGGGCTGGTTTGCAGGTGCAGCAGGGAATTAAGAAGACAAATAGGGATTTTATCCTTCATTTCTCAGGGGATGCAGCTTAAAAGCAGCGAGTTTATGTTGCAGCTGTATAAGGTGCTGGTGAGACCACACCTGGAGTACTGTGTACAGCTTTGGTCTCCTTACTTGAGAAAGGATATACTGGCACTGGAGTGGGTGCAGAGAAGATTCACTAGGTCTCTGTCTCCCCCTGTACTGGACACTCTCTCCCTCTGTACTGGACACACATGCTGTGTCTCTCTGTGTACTGTACACACTCTCTCCTTCTCCCCGTCTCCCTCTATACTAGTCACTCTGTCTGTCTGTCTCCCTCTCTCTGCCTCTCCATGCCCCCAACCCCCTTCCCTCTGTAATGGATACGCTCTCCCTCTCTCAGTGCTGGGCACACTTTCTCTCTTTTTTTCGCTGTACAGTCCAGTAAGAGAGTGTCCAGTACAGGGTGGAAAAGAGAACGGCACATACAGACAGACAGACAGAGAGTGTCCAGTACAGAGGGAGAGAGAGAGAGAGAGAGAGAGCATCCAGTGCAGAGAGAAAGTGTCCAGTACAGAGGGGGAGAGAGAGAGAAAATCCAGCACAGAGGGAGAGAGAGAAAGAGATGGAGAGTGTCCAGTGCAGAGGGAGAGAGAGAGTGAGAGCGTCCAGTACAGAGAGAAAGAGTCTGTCCAATACAGACAGAGCGAGAGGGCAAGAGAGAGAAAGTGTCCAGTACAGAGGGAGAGAGAGAGAGAGCGTCCAGTGCAGAGAGAAAGTGTCCAGTACAGAGGGGGAGAGAGAGAGAAAAATCCAGCACAGAGGGAGAGAGAGAAAGAGATGGAGAGTGTCCAGTGCAGAGGGAAAGAATGAATGTGTCCAATACAGAGAGAGAGAGAGGGAAAGAGCGTGTCCATTCTAGAGGGAGAGACAGAGAGAGAAGGAAGAGAGTGTGTACAGTACAGAGAGAGAGACAGGGTGTCCCGTTCGGGGGAAAAGAGAGAGAGAGA
Organism: Prionace glauca; assembly: GCA_037974335.1. Classification (NCBI taxonomy): domain Eukaryota; kingdom Metazoa; phylum Chordata; class Chondrichthyes; order Carcharhiniformes; family Carcharhinidae; genus Prionace; species Prionace glauca. Next base: position 39,552,443 of record CM075743.1, on the reverse strand, counting down.
GAAGGTGTCCAGTACAAAGAGAAGGAGAGAAAGCGTGCCCAGCACTGAGACAGAGAGAGAGAGAGAGAGTGTCCATTACAGAGAGAAAGAATGTGTGTCCAGTACAGGAGGAGAGTGTTTGTCTCCAGTACAGGGTGTGTGAGAGGGGGAGAGAGAGAGAGTGCTGTACAAGGGGAGCCAGAGGGGGTTAGGAGAGAGAGAGAGAGACTGTACACATTCTTTCCTCTCTCTCTCTCTTTGTCTCTTTTTCTCCACTCTGTAATGGACACTCTCTCTCTCTCTCTCTGTCTCAGTGCTGGGCACGCTTTCTCTCTTTCTCTGTACTGTACACAGAGAGAGTCCAGCACAGAAAGAGAGAGAGAGAGAGATGGTGTCCATTATAGGGGGGAGAAAGAGAGGCAGAGGGAGACGGACAGAGAGACAGATAGAGCCCGGCGCAGAGAAAAAGAGAGAGGGTGAAAAAGAGACTGTGTCCATTAAAGAGAGAGAGAGAGTGTGACAGAGTACTCACTCTCTGCTTCTCTATCTCTCCCCCTCTGTACTGGACACTCTGTCTCTCTTTGAACATAGAACATAGAACATCACAGCGCAGAACAGGCCCTTCGGCCCACGATGTTGCGCCGACCAGTTACAAAACAATGACCCACTAGCCTAAACCAATCCCTTTTCATCCATAAACCTATCCACAGATCTTTTTAAACGCCCCCAAACTAGGTGCATTTACAACTGCAGCTGGCAGGGCATTCCAGTCCCTCACCACCCTCTGGGTAAAGAACCTACCCCTGACATCTGTCCTATAACTACCCCCCCCTTAATTTAAAATCGTGCCCCCTCGTGTTAGCTTTCTCCATCCTAGGAAAAAGGCTATCACTATCTACCCTGTCTAAACCTCTAATCATCTTATATGTTTCAATGAGATCCCCTCTTAGCCGCCTTCTTTCCAGCGAAAACAACCCCAAATCACTCAATCTCTCCTCATAGGATCTCCCCTCCATACCAGGCAACATCCTGGTAAACCTCCTCTGCACCCTCTCCAAAGCCTCTACATCCTTCTTGTAATGTGGGGACCAGAACTGCACACAAAACTCCAAGTGCGGCCGCACCAGAGATGTGTACAGTTGCATCATGACGCTACGACTCCTAAATTCAATCCCCCTACCAATAAACGCCAAAACTCCGTATGCCTTCTTAACAACTTTATCTACTTGATTCCCAACTTTCAGGGATCTATGTACACATACACCTAGATCCCTCTGCTCCTCCACACTATTCAAAGTCCTCCCGTTAGCCCTATACTCAACACATCTGTTATTCCTACCGAAATGAATTACCTCACACTTCTCCACATTAAACTCCATTCGCCACCTCTCAGCCCAGCTCTGCAACCTTTCTAAGTCATCCTGCAAACTATGACACCCTTCCTCACAATCTACCACACCTCCGACTTTGGTGTCATCAGCAAACTTACTAATCCACCCAACTATACCCTCATCCAGATCATTAATAAAAATTACAAACAGCAGTGGCCCCAAAACAGATCCCTGAGGCACACCACTTGTAACCGAACTCCATGACGAATATTTCCCATCAACCACCACTCTCTGTCTCCTATCTGCTAGCCAATTCCTGATCCAATTACCTAGATCACCCCCAATCCCATACATCTGCATTTTCTGCAGAAGCCTACCATGGTGAACCTTATCAAACGCCTTGCTAAAATCCATATACACCACATCAACTGCCTTACCTCTATCCACCTCTTTGGTCACTTTCTCAAAGTACTCGATAAGGTTAGTAAGGCATGACCTACCCGCTACAAAACCGTGCTGACTATCTCTAATCAACTCATTACTTTCCAAATAACTATAAATCCTGTCTCTAATAATCCTTTCCAAAACCTTACCCACCACAGAAGTAAGACTCACCGGTCTATAATTCCCAGGGAAGTCCCTTCTCCCCTTCTTAAACAATGGGACAACATTTGCTGTCCTCCAATCTTCTGGTACAATACCAGAGACTAACGACGACCTGAAGATCAGAGCCAGAGGCTCCGCAATCACCCCTCTTGCCTCCCAAAGAATCCTAGGGTAAATCCCATCTGGACCAGGGGACTTATCTATTTTCAAACCCTCTAAAATATCCAGCACATCCCCCGTATCAACTGCAATACTATCTATTTCACACCCCTGCACCCCAGTGTCCTCCTCAGCTACATTCCTGTCCCCTTGCGTGAACACCGAAGAGAAATATTGGTTCAACGCCTCTCCAATCTCCTCCGGTTCCACACACAACTTCCCTCTACTGTCTGTAACTGGCCCTAATCTTGTCCTAACCAACCTTCTGTTCTTGACATACCTGTAAAACGCCTTAGGGTTCTCCTTAATCCTATCAGCCAAAATCATCTCATGCCCTCTTTTGGCCCTTCTTAACTCCCTCTTCAACTCCCTCCTAGCCAATCTAAAACTTTCTAATGCACTACCTGAGCCCTCAAGCCTCATCCGAACATAAGCCTCCTTTTTCTTCCTAACCAACGAATCAACTTTTTTGGTGCACCACGGTTCCCTGGGCCTACCAAATCCTCCTTGCCTGACAGGGATATACTTATCACAGACCCGCAATAGCTGCTCCTTGAAAAATCTCCACATCTCGGATGTTCCCAGTCCCTGTAATCTCCTCTCTTTGCCTCTCTCTCTCCCTCCTGAGAGAGAGAGAGAGGGAGTGTCCATTGCAGAAAGAGGGAGAGTTTGTGTCCAGTACAGAGGAGAGAGAGAGTGTCCAGTATCTCACTGTATCTCTATCCTTCTGTGTTGAACATCTCCTTCTCTGCCCCTCTCTACTGAACACTCTCTCTCTCTGTCTCTGTGCTGGTCACACTTTCTCCTTCTCTCCCTCTCCTTCTGCACTGGACACTCTCTGTCTCAGTCTGCCTCTCTCTCTCTCTACTCTGTAATGGACACTCTCACTCTATGTGCCTTTCTCACTGTTCTAGACTCTGTTTCTCTCTCTCTCTCTGCACCAGACTCTTTATTTCTCTCTCTCTCTCTCTCTCTCTCTCTCTGTGCTGGACTTTCTCTCTCTCCCTCTGCACTGGATGCACACTTTCTCTCTCCTGTTGTACTGTACACACTCTCTCTCTCTCCCTCTGTACTGTACACACTCTCTCCTCTCTCTCCCTCCCTCTGTACTGTACACACTCTCTCTCTCCCTCTGTACTGTACACTCTCTCCTCTCTCTCCCTCCCTCTGTACTGTACACATTCTCTCTCTCTCTCCCCTCTGTACTGTACACATTCTCTCTCTCTCTCCCTCTGTACTGTACACACTCTCTCCTCTCTCTCCCTCCCTCTGTACTGTATACACACTCTCTCTCTCCCTCTGTACTGTACACACTCTCTCCACACTCTTTCTCCCTCTGTACTGTACACACTCTCTCCTCTCTCCCTCCCTCTGTACTGTACACACTCTCTCCTCTCTCCCTCCTTCTGTACTGAACACACTCCTCTCTCCCTCCCTCTGTACTGTACACACTCTCTCTCCCTCCCTCTGTACAGTACACACTCTCTCTCTCTCCCTCTGTACAGTACACTCTCTCTCTCTGTACTGTACACACTCTCTCCTCTCTCTCCCTCCCTCTGTACTGTACACACTCTCCTCTTTCTCCCTCCCTCTGTACAGTACACACTCTCTCTCTCCCTCTGTACTGTACACACTCTCTCGTCTCTCTCCCTCCCTCTGTACAGTACACACTCTCTCTCTCCCTCTGTACTGTACACACTCTCTCCTCTCTCTCCCCTCTATACTGTACACACTCCTCTCTCCCTCCCTCTGTACTGTACACACTCTCTCCTCTCTCTCCCTCCCTCTGTACTGTACACACTCTCTCCTCTCTCTCCCTCCCTCTGTACAGTACACACTCTCTCTCCCCTCTGTACTGTACACACTCCTCTCTCTCTCCCTCTGTACTGTACACACTCCTCTCTCTCTCCCTCTGTACTGTACACACTCTCTCCTCTCTCTGTACTGTACACACTCTGTCCTCTCTCTGTACTGTACACACTCTCTCCTCTCTATCTCTCTGTACTGTACACACTCTCTCCTCTCTCTGCTGTACACACTCTCTCCTCACTATCTCTCTGTACTGTACACACTCTCTCCTCTCTCTGTACTGTACACACTCTCTCCTCTCTCTGTACTGTACATACTCTCTCCTGTCTCTCTCTCCCTCTGTACTGTATACACACTCTCTCCTCTCTCTGTACTGTACATACTCTCTCCTGTCTCTCTCTCCCTCTGTACTGTATACACACTCTCTCCTCTCTCTGTACTGTACATTCTCTCTCCTGTCTCTCCCCTCCCTCTGTACTGTACACACTCTCTCTCTCTCTGTACTGTACACACTCTCTCCTCTCTCTCTCCCTCTGTACTGTACATTCTCTCTCCTGTCTCTCTCTCCCTCTGTACTGTACACACTCTGTCCTCTCTCTGTACTGTACACACTCTCTCTCTCCCTCTGTACTGTACACACTCTGTCCTCTCTCTGTACTGTACACACTCTCTCCTCTCTCTGTACTGTACACACTCTCTCCTCTCTCTGTACTGTACACACTCTCTCCTCTCTCTCTCCCTCTGTACTGTACACACTCTCTCTTCCTCTCCCTCTGTACTGTACATTCTGTGGCTGTCTCTGCTGGCCGTAATTTCTCTCTCCCTCGCACTCTCCATACAGTACACAGAGAGAGAGAGAGAGTGTCCATTACAAGAGGGAGAAAGAAAGAGAGAAACAGAGAGTGTCCAGTACAGAGGGAGAGAGAGAGGAGAGGGTGTGTACAGTACAGAGACAGAGAGAGAGAGTCCAGCACAGAGAAAGAGAGAGTGAGAGAGAGTGTGTCCTGTACAGAGAGAGAGAGAGAGAGAAAGAGTGCACAGTACAGAGAGAAAAAGAGACAGAGAGAAACAGACAGACAGACAGAGTGTCCCGAACCAAGGGAGAGAGAGGGAGAAGGAGAGAATGTGTATAACACAGAGGGAGAGAGAGAATGTGTGTGTCCAGTACAGAGGGACAGAGAGAGTTATGTTCCCCCCCGCCCCCGGACTCTCTCTCTCTCGCCTTCTGTACTGGTCACACTTCCTTTCTCTCACTCTCTCTGTGTGCTGAACTTTCTGTCTCTCTGTACTGTACATGCTGTCCTTCTCCCTCTGTACTGGATAGTTTCTGTCTGTCTGTCTGTCTCTCTCCACCCTGTGTAATGGACACTCTCATTATGTGCTTGGCACACTTGCTCTCTCTCTGTCCTGGAGACACACTCTATCTCTCTCTGTGTAAAGAAGAGAGAGAGAAAGAGTGTGTCCAGTGCAGGGAGAGAGACAGGATGAGAGAGTCCAGTGTCTATCTCTATTCTTCTATATTGGACATTTTCCCTCTCTGTGTGTGTACTGCTCACTGTGTCCAGCACGGAGAAAGGGAGTGTCCGTCACAGGGGGAGAAAGAAAGAGACAGAGAGACAGACAGACAGACAGAGAGTGTCCAGTACAGAGAGAGAGGAAGAGAGAGGCAGGTGGAGAGCGCGCGAAAGAGAGAGTGTCCAGTACAGGGTGAGAGAGAGAGAGAAAAAGAGTGCCCGGTACAGGAGGGAAAAGAGAGAGAGAGACAGTGTCCAGTACAGGGGGAGAGAGAGAGAGAGCGAAAGAAAGAGTCCAGTATCTCACTCTATCCCTATCCTTAATGGACATTCTCCCTCTCTCTCCCCCTGCACTGGACATGCGAGACTCTCTCTCTCTCTGTACTGTAGACACTCTCCTGTACTGGACACTCTGTCTGTCTGTCTCTCTCCACCTTGTAATGGGTACTTTCACTGTCCATTACAGGGTGTGTGTGTGTGTGTGTGTGTGTGTGAGAGAGAGGTAGAGAAAGAATGTGTCCAGCACAGGAGGAGAGGGTGAGAGAGAGAGTCCACTTTCTCACTCAATCTCTATCCTTAATGGACATTCTCCCTCTCTCTCCCCCTGTACTGGATTCTCTCTCTCTCCCTCTCTACTGTACACACTCCCTCCTTCTCTCTCTCCTTTGTACTTGACACTCTCTGGGAAATATTCGTCATGGAGTTCGGTTACAAGTGGTGTGCCTCAGGGATCTGTTTTGGGGCCACTGCTGTTTGTAATTTTTATTAATGATCTGGATGAGGGTATAGTTGGGTGGATTAGTAAGTTTGCTGATGACACCAAAGTCGGAGGTGTGGTAGATTGTGAGGAAGGGTGTCATAGTTTGCAGGATGACTTAGAAAGGTTGCAGAGCTGGGCTGAGAGGTGGCGGATGGAGTTTAATGTGGAGAAGTGTGAGGTAATTCATTTCGGTAGGAATAACAGATGTGTTGAGTATAGGGCTAACGAGAGGACTTTGAATAGTGTGGAGGAGCAGAGGGATCTAGGTGTATGTGTACATAGATCCCTGAAAGTTGGGAATCAAGTAGATAAGGTTGTTAAGAAGGCATACGGTGTCTTGGCGTTTATTGGTAGGGGGATTGAATTTAGGAGTCGCAGCGTCATGATGCAACTGTACACAACTCTGGTGCGGCCACATTTGGAGTTTTGTGTGCAGTTCTGGTCCCCACATTACAGGAAGGATGTAGAGGCTTTGGAGAGGGTGCAGAGGAGGTTTACCAGGATGTTGTCTGATATGGAGGGGAGATCCTATGAGGAGAGACTGAGAGATTTGGGGTTGTTTTCGCTGGAAAGAAGGCGGCTAAGAGGGGATCTCATTGAAACATATAAGATGATTAGAGGTTTAGACAGGGTAGATAGTGATAGCCTTTTTCCTAGGATGGAGAAAGCTAGCACGAGGGGGCACGATTTTAAATTAAGAGGGGGTAGTTATAGGACAGATGTCAGGGGTAGGTTCTTTACCCAGAGGGTGGTGAGGGATTGGAATGCCCTGCCTGCTGAGGTTGTAAATGCACCTAGTTTGGGGGCGTTTAAGAGATCTGTGGATAGGTTTATGGATGAAAAGGGATTGGTTTAGGCTAGTGGGTCATTGTTTTGTAACTGGTCGGCGCAACATCGTGGGCCGAAGGGCCTGTTCTGCGCTGTAATGTTCTATGTTCTATGTTCTCTTTCTCTGCGTCTCTCTTTCTCCCCCTTGTAACGGACACTGTCTGTACTGGATACTCTCTTTCTCTCTGTACAGTATATATAGAGAGAGAGAGTCCAGGACAGAGAGAGAGAGAGAGAGAGAGAGAGTGTGTCCAACAGAGAGGGAGAGAGTCCAGTATCTCACTGTATCTCTATCCTTTTGTATTGGACATTCTCCCTCTATCCCCCTGTACTAGTCACATTCTCTCTCTCCCTCTGTACTGGACACTCTTTCTCTCTCTCCCTCTCTGTCTCTCTCGCTCTCTCTCTACAGGGTGAGGGACTGTACTGGACACAGCACAGAAAGAGAGAGAGTGTCCATTACAGGGTGGAAAAAGACAGACAAAGACAGAGAGAGAGGGAAAGTGTCCAGTACAGAGGGAGAGAGAGGAGAGAATGTGTACAGTACTGAGAGAGAGAAAGCAAGAGAGAGAGAAAGTGTGTGTGTGTGTGTCCAGTACAGAGGGAGAGGAAGCAAGAGAGAGAGTGTCCAGCACAGAGGGAGAGAGTGAGTGTGGAGGCCTGTAGTATACCCCCAGCATAGTGACTGCACCCTTCCTGTTTTTGAGCTCTACCACAATGTCTCGTTACATGATCCTTCCAAATTATCACCCTCTGTAATATGCTTCCTCTGTATTGCTACTCCCCCACCTCTGCTAGCCCCTCCTCTGTCTCACCTAACACCTTATACCCCAGAATATTCAGCTGCCAGTCCTTTTAACCAAGTCTCTGTTATTGCAGCTATATCCCAGTTCCGCGCATGCATTATAGGCTCTAAGTTCATCCGTTTTGCCCATTACACTCCTTGCATTGAAGCAGATGCACTCCAGACCTCCAGGCCCACTGAGTTCATCCTCCCCCAGACTGCTCTCCCTCTTAGGTAGCCTTGTCTTGGCCCCATGCTCGTTCCCAGTCTCTACACTTGCTGACCCTATTGTTCGATCCAGTACAGAGAGAGAGAGAGACATGGAGAGTGTTCAGTAAGGGGGGAGGAGGGGGGGAGGTGCATGGAATGAGAGAGGGAGTGAGAGTGTCCAGTATCAGAAGAGAGAGATAGAGAGAGTGCAGTACCGGTTGAGAGAGAGAGAGAGAGTCCGGTACACAGGGAGAGAAGTGTTTTATGAGTCCAGTGTGAGAGAGAGAGAGCCTGGTATCTCACTCCATCTCTACCCTTCTGTATTTTACATCCTCTCTCTCTCCCCCTGCACTGGACACGCTCTCTCTCTCTCTGTACTTGTACACACTCTCACCTTCTGTACTGGACACACTCTCTTTCCACAGTACAGAGAGTGAGAGAGAGAGAAAGAGTCCAGCACAAAGAGAGAGAGAATCCAGTCCAGTAGGAGAGAGAAAACACCCAGTACTGAGAAAGAGAGAGAGAGAGAGAGGATCCAGTACAGGGAGAGAAAGAGCGAGAGAGAGAGTCCAGTACAGAGAGAGGAAGAGAAAGTAAATGCAAGATACTGGGATGTTGGAATCTGAAATAAAAAATGCTGGAAAGTCTCAGCAGAACTGACAGCATCTATGGACAGAGGATAGAGCTAATGCTTCGAGTCAGGGTGACTGTTCATCAGAGCTAAGAGCAAAGAAAATCACACTATCTCTCTCTCTCTCTCACAAACACACTCTGTCTCTCTCACACACACAGACACACACAGACACACACACATACATACACACACTCTCTCTCTCTCACACATGCACACACACACACTCTCTCACACACAAACACATATTCTCACTCTCTCACACACATGCACTCTCTCTTTCTCTCACTCACATTGGAGCAATTCTCCCATTGCAACACACACGTTTTTTTGGTGGATTGAGTTGGAAGATGCTCCTGCTGGCCATTTTGCGGGTTCCCCACGAGCGTTTACGACCCGCATGCATTTCCCAACTGGGAAAAGATGGCGTTGTTGGAACCGCGCTGAAAACTGGCTGATTTGCATTATTTACCATACCTTAGCATGTAATTATCGGGATTCTCACGACAATCTCTGCCCACGTCTGCGTCTCCCACCTCTTTGGCGTGATGTCACTTTGGCGCGAATCAAAATGGATATATAAATGTCTCAACCTGGCATGGCAGGCACTGGTGTGAGGAGGTAAGTGCGGTTAGCGGAGCACCGGAGATACTGCAGGCAAGGCCTTGGGAATGCTTGATGGGCTTCCTGCTGCTGTCTTCAGGTGTGGGGGCTGTGGACCAGTAATATCTGAGGGGGGAGGGAAACTTCTATTTCCTCAGAGCTGTCTGGGTGAGGTTCTGTGAAAGAGTCCTGCTTACCCCTCCCCTCCAGGGCAGCGCTTTAGCTCAGTAGGGGAGGAATCCTCAAGGAGTCCTGCTCAGCCTACCCCTCCAGGGGACTTTGCAGTGGCGGTGTCTTGCCGCGGGGAGTGGTCAGGGTCTCGACTGAGTGCTGGTGGTTCCGGGGTGGGGGAGGAGCGCACCATGTGCTGACTGAGCCCTAACCAGATGAAGCAGCTGCTGTTCCAGGCCGGGGTGCAGAGGTTCAGACACGGACTGCATGGAATCTGCTGTCACTGGGAACACATCCGGTGCTGCTTTGCAGTCTGTCCCTGCCCTGTGACACGGACCAGCCACATATCCCTGTAACGGATGCTGCAGTTGTACACATAGCAATGGGTCAAGGACGCGCATTGCCCACGTCTGCACACTGAGCTGCAGAATCTGTACCAGCATTTGTCATGGTGGGAACTTCACACAACTTAATCAGGTCACGCATGGCACCATAGATCGTGTGGTGTTGCCAGCTCCCACAAGTGGGGATTCTGGCTCAAGCGAGGGATTGGAGTGCTGCTGGATCTATGCAGCCAATAATAATAATCCATCACACTATGCTCTTTCCGAATCCCACTGTGCAGATGGATTGCAGACTGATCAATTTGTATTTGGCCATTATGGTGGTGGCAGAGGAGGAGTAGATGGCTCGGTAGTTGGCATGCATGTAGAGACCCCCGCAAGGAGCACCCACCACCAGACCCTCAGGAAGAAAAGCAGGGGGCTGCCATTGAGGGCCAGGAGGTTGCTGAGCTGGCTCCCGAAAGGGTGCTCAGAAGGCGGAGGGAGCAGAGGACAGGGAGGTACAGGCCCCACAATTTGTTCAATGATGCCCTCTCGGAGGCAATGTGCCGTTGCTGGCCAAGGGTCTCCATGATGATGATGCAGCACCTTCATGAGGGGCTCACACATTTTGTGAGGGGCTTGGGGGAGGTGGATGTTAAGGTGACGGCTGTCCTGAATTTTTTCGCTTTTGGCTCATTCCAAGCACCCAGTGACTACGTCATTGGGATCTCCCAGGCCTCCATGCACAGATGTGTGTAGCAGGTCACAGATGCTCTGAATGCCAGGACAGAACAATATATAAATGCACAGCAGTAGGCCTGAACCCTCGGCTTCGCTGCCATTGCTGGGTTTCCCAATGTCCAAGGAACAGTGGACGGGATACACATCGTCTTGTGGGCTCCACATGCAGGATCTCAGCAATTTGTGAGCAGAAAGGGGTTCCACTCCCTCAATGTGACCATCTAATGAGGATTATGAAGGCTGATGCATGGCACCCAGGGGAGTGTCCATGACAGCTTTGTCCTCAGGCAGTCGGACATCCCTGGGCTCTTTGAAGACCAGCCCAGGCTGCTGGGACGGTTACTGGGCCACAGTGGTTACCTGCCAAGGTCATGGCTGATGACGTCCGTGCAGAGACCTGAGACCGAGGCAAAGAACTGCTACAAGGAGGCCCACGCAGCTACCTGGTCCATTGTTGATCAGTGCATCGGCCTGCTGAAGATGTGGTTCCACTGCTTGGACTGGGCTGGGGGGGACCCTCCAGTCTGACCCTGTGCGGGCTTCACGTATCATCATCGTTTGCTGCACAGTATCGCCCAGCAGCAGGGAGACCAACTGGAGCAGGAGGAGGAGGAGGAGGCGGAGGAGGGGGCGTCGAGTGGCGAGGGGGTGAGCTGGGCGTCCTGCCACATGAAGAGCCAGAGGAAAGAGAGTGGGTGGCAATGGTAGGTGTCCGGCTGGGAAGGGTAGTGAGGGACGCCTCGATTGCAGCCGCTTCACCGAGCTGGGGCTGGGCAGTGAGGGGGCTGCAACCAACACACACCCACCACACCCCCGGAGCAAGTGCAGCCGCTACTCCCCCTCCAAACTGACCCTGGGCCCTCAAACCACCACATCACCCTCCCCCAGCCCCTGTCATCCCACCACCCTATCCCCCAGAAACATCCAAACCTGGTAATGTGCCTGGGCTGGCAATGGTGAGTCTTGGGTGAAGGCTGGAGGGTGATGAACAAAGAACAACCCAGCACGGGAAACAGGCCCTTCGGCCCAACGAGCCCACGCCGCCATCTTAACAAAGCATTTTCCTACACCTCCCTTGACCCGTGTGTATGCGTATGGTACCCGCATTGGAAACCAGATTCAGGGGAGAATAATTTAGGGGCAATTTGTTACACCAATCAGCCTAAGAGCACATCTTTGGGGTGTGGGAGGAAACCGGGGCGCCCGGAGGAAACCCACGCAACCACAGGGAGAATGCACAAACTCCCACAGACACAGGCCCAAATCCATGTAACTGCACAGCTCGCAGTGATAGTCACTGAGCTGTTGTGGTGCCCATCTGCTGGTCCAGTTTTAAGCACACACAAACAATGCAAAGTACTAGGCCACTCTCAAAACATCCAAGAGCAGCCCACACACGACCCACCGTGTGCTTGCCCCTCGTTAGACAACAAGGTGGACCGATGTACCTGCGGAGTAAAAGAGACAAAACATCAACACATGAAGCATTAGATTTCCAGGAACGTCCCGAGGCTCTGACCCTTATTTAAAACCATCTCCTATAACCCTCCATCCCTGTTTCGCTCATGTGCCTATCTAAGTAAACCTTAAACAAATCCAGCGTGCCTGCCTCCACCACCTAACTTGGTAGTACATTCCATACCCCCACGGCCCTCTGTGTGAAAAACCTCCCTCTAGCATCCGAATTATACTTCTCCCCCCTCACCCTAAGTTCGTGGCCTCTCATGATATTTGTCTCCATTCTAGGAAAAAGCCTGACACTGTTTATCTATACCCTTCATTATTTCATACACCTCTATCAGTTCCCCCCTTAATCTTCGTCTTTCTAAGGAGAAGAGCCCCAGTTTACCCAATCTTTCCTCATAACCCAGTCCTTCCATACCAGGCAGCATCCTGGTAAACCTCCTCTGCACACTCTCCAGGGTCTCCACATCCTTCCGGTAGTAAGGCGACCAGAACTGGACGCAGTACTCCAAATGCGGCCTAACCAACGTTCTGTACAACTGTAGCATTAGACGCCAGTTCTTATACTCTAGGACTCGCTGTTGTGCACATTAGGACCCTGCCCCTGGTGCCACTCAAGTCTGACTCCTACATGTCGAGTCATAGAGGTTTACAGCATAGAAACAGGCCCTTCGGCCCAACTTGTCCATGCTGCCCTTTTTTTTAAAAACCACTAAGCTAATCTCAATTGCCCATATTTGGCCCATATCCCTCTATACCCATCGTACCCACGTAACTATCTAAATGATTCTTAAAAGACAAAATTGTACCCCCTCTACTACTACTAGCTCACTGTTCTCTGGAGCTGTGATTTCGACGAGTGGCTGCCTTTTGGTGAGTGTGCTGCATTGTAATTACTGCATTTTGACTTACTTCTAGTTCGGGAGGGTTTTTGTTTATTTTGGCGCTCCGTAGCGGGAGATAGGCGTGGGGGCTGCTGGGAAGGGAGCGCGGGAGTATAAAAAGAAGGCCAAGGTAGATAGCGGGCAGCGGAGTGAGGAGGGAAGCAGAGTGAGAGGTAAAAGGGCTTAAGCTCACTGGGCTTGGGCAGGCTCGGTAACAGGAATTAATAGGACACCTTAAAAGGGGGCAAACATAATGGCAGGGTCTAGGGTTATACGTGTTCACTGTGTTCGTTGTCATATGTGGACATTTCTGGAGACAGCACATCTCCCGAAAGCCCACATATGCGGGAAATGTCTAGAGGTGCAGCGATTAAGGGCCCGGGTGAGGCAGCTGGAACTGAGGCTGGAGGATATGTTTTTAGTTAGGGAAAATGAGGAGGTAATGGATAGGGACAGCAACACTGAGCAGATACCAGGACCTAGGAGGAGAGGTGGATGGGTTACAGTTAGGAAGAGCGAAAAGAAAAGGAGTCATGGCACTAGGACCGCCCCGGAGGAATTACCCCGGAATATCAAGGGCGGGGTGACAGCTGGGGTACAGAAGGCAAGGGAGGGAGATCAGAATACCTCGGAGGAAGGGAAGAGTGCAGGGTGTGAGATAGTGGTGGGGGATGGGAAAGTCAAAGGGATTGACAGGCGGTTCTGTGGGCAAAAGCGGGACTCCAGGATGGTAGTCTGCCTCCCTGGAGCAGGGGTACAGGATGTTTCAGAAAGGGTAGAGGGAATTTTGAAGGGTGGAGGGACTGAGTCTGATGTGATAGTGCACGTAGGAGAAAAGGATGTAGGAACAAAGTGCAGGGGGGACATACATAGGCAGTTCAGGGAGTTGGGGGCTAGGCTGAAATGTAGGGCCTCCAGGGTGGTGTTCTCTGGGCTGCTGCCGGTGCCTGGGGCTAGCAGGGCTAGAAATAATGAACTAATCCAATTAAATGCGTGGTTGAAGGATTGGTGTAGGGCAGAGGGTTTTAGATTCGTAGACCACTGGGAAGTCTTTATGAAAGAGGGGCAAATATACAAGAGAGATGGGGTACAGTTAACTGGGAAGGGCATGCATATCTTAGCTGGAAGGTTAGCTGGAGTGTTTCGGCAGGGTTTAAACTAATATGGAGGGGGGAGGTGGGGAGGTGGACGGAACTGGGATTGGGGATAGGGTAAGCCCGGAGGGTAGGAAGAAGGATCGGATTGTTTCTGAGGGTCTTCGGTGCATGTGTTTCAATGCTAGGAGTGTGACTGGCAAAACAGATGAACTGAAGGCATTAATGTTCGAAAGGAAGTTGGAAGTGGTGGCGGTGACAGAGACTTGGTTAAAGGAAGGGCAGGACTGGCAGTTGAATGTTCCTGGGTATAAGTGTTTCAGGCGTGATAGGGGTGGGTCGCTGAGAGGTGGGGGAGTGGCGTTGTTAGTTAAGGATTGCATCATAGCAGTGCAGAGGGAGGGAGGTATAGAGGATATAGGAATCGAGTCGCTATGGGTGGAGTTGAGGAATAGGAAGGGAGATGTTACTATGTTGGGTGTGTACTACAGACCGCCCAACAGCCCGAGGGCTGTGGAAGAAGGGATAAGCAGGGACATTCTAGATAAGTGCAGGAAGAATAGGGTGGTGGTAGTGGGAGATTTTAATCTCCCCGGGGTAGATTGGAAGGTGCCGAGATCAGAGGGTGCTGACGGGGAGGAATTTGTACAGTGTACAATGGAAGGATCCCTGGAGCAGTATGTGGATAGCCCGACCAGAGAGGGGGCTATACTGGACTTGGTTCTGGGGAATGAGCCTGGGCAGGTGGTTGACGTTGAAGTAGGAGAGCATGTGGCTAACAGTGACCACAACTCTGTCTGGTTTAAGATATTAATGGATAAAGATGAAGCCTGTCCTAAGGGGAGGGTGTTAAACTGGGGGAGGGCTAGATACAACCGGATTAGGCAGGATCTTAAAGATACGGACTGGGGTAAGCTGTTTGATGGCAGGTTGACGCTGGGTGTGTGGGAGTCTCTCAAGGGAAAACTAAAATCTTTGCAGGAAAGACATGTGCCGGTCAAGAGGAAGGATGGGAAGGGTAGGATTAGAGAGCCGTGGGTAACTAGGGATATTGAGGACCTGGTCAGGAGGAAGAGGGAGGCGTACATTATATCTAGGCATTTGAGGACAGAGATAGCGTTAGAAGAATACAGAGAATGTAGGAGAGAACTTAAAAGGGGCATCAGAAAGGCAAAAAGGGGCCACGAAATGGCTTTGGCGGGTAGGATTAAGGAAAATCCTAAGGCATTTTACTCCTATGTTAGAAACAAAAGGATGGTTAGAGGGAAGATTGGTCCTCTCAGGGACAGAGGAGGGGAACTATGCTTGGAGCCTGGGGGAATGGGGGAGATCTTGAATGAATACTTTGCGTCGGTATTCACGCAGGAGAGGGGCCTGATGTCTGGTGCTGTGCTTGAGGAGTTTGAGGATCCGTTGAGGGAAATAGTCATCATGAAGGAAGAGGTGTTGGGACTTTTAGACAGTATAAAGACGGATAAATCTCCGGGGCCTGATGGCATCTATCCCAGGCTGCTAAGGGAGGTGAGGGATGAAATTGCTGGGCCTCTGACGCAAATCTTTGTCTTTTCTTTGGACACAGGTGAGGTCCCAGAGGATTGGCGGATTGCAAATGTACCGTTGTTTAAAAAGGGTCAGAGGGATAACCCAGGGAATTATAGGCCGGTGAGCTTGACTTCAGTTATAGGCAAGCTAATGGAGAGGATCCTCAAGGATAGGATGTATGAACATCAGGAGCGCTGCAATCTGATCAGGGATACGCAGCATGGCTTCGTTACAGGGAGGTCGTGCCTTACGAATCTAGTGGAATTTTTTGAAGAGGTGACAAAAACGGTTGACGAAGGACAAGCCGTTGACGTCTATATGGATTTCAGTAAGGCGTTTGACAAGGTCCCTCATGGTAGGCTGATAGAAAAGGTGAAGGCTCATGGGATACAAGGCCAGGTATGTAGATGGGTGGAGAACTGGCTTGGGAGGAGGAGACAGCGGGTAGTATAGGAAGGCTCCTTTTCCAATTGGAGGTCTGTCACCAGTGCCGCAGGGCTCGGTACTAGGACCTCTTCTATTTGTAGTATATATTAATGACTTGGAAGAGGGGGTAGGTGGTGTGATCAGCAAATTTGCTGATGACACTAAGATGATTGGATTGGTGGGTACTGAGGAGCAGTGCCTGGTAATGCAACAGGACATAGACAGGCTGGTAGATTGGGCAGATAGATGGCAAATGGAATTTAATCCGGAGAAATGCGAGGTGATGCACTTTGGCCGGAATAATGTGGAGGGGAGTTATACGATAAAAGGTAGAACTATCCGGAGTATAGATACGCAGAGAGACCTGGGGGTGCAAGTGCACAAGTCCCTGAAGGTGTCGGTGCAGGTGCAGAATGTGATGAGGAAAGCGTATGGCATGTTAGCCTTCATAGGAAGGGGTATAGAATATAAGAGTAGGAGTCTGATGTTGCAGTTGTATAGAACGTTGGTTAGGCCTCACTTGGAGTAC
This sequence comes from Prionace glauca, assembly GCA_037974335.1. Taxonomy (NCBI): domain Eukaryota; kingdom Metazoa; phylum Chordata; class Chondrichthyes; order Carcharhiniformes; family Carcharhinidae; genus Prionace; species Prionace glauca. The sequence goes on along the minus strand of CM075743.1, from coordinate 39,536,052 downwards.
TGCGTCCAATTCTGGTCGTCGTACTACCGGAAGGATGTAGAGATCCTGGAGAGAGTGCAGAGGAGATTTACCAGGATGCTGCCTGGTATGGAAGGGCTGTCTTACGAGGAAAGATTGAACGAACTTGGGCTGTTTTCCCTTGAGAGACGTCGGCTGAGGGGGGATCCAATAGAGGTTTATAAGATTATGAAGGGGATAGATAGAGTAAATGGTGTAAGCTTTTTCCGCTATTAGAAATGGATAGAACGAGGGGTCATGGGCTTAGGGTGAGGGGGGCTAGGTATAAGACAAATATTAGAGGGCAGTTTTTAATGCAAAGGGTAGTGGGGGTGTGGAATGCACTGCCGAGTAAGGTGGTGGAAGCAGGCACGCTAGGGTTGTTTAAGAGTCACTTAGACAGCCACATGAGCGGTCTACATATAGGGGGATATAGCAGGCCTTACTAAACATTGTAGGCTTGGGATTCCATTTTTGCCTCAGGGATGTTACAGTCTTTGCCTGTTTAATAATGATTTTTTTGTCTCCACAGGCATTTAAGTCCACCTTGTTGACCAACAAGGGGCATGCATGCGGCAGGTTGTGGTGGGCTGCTCTTGGATGTTGCTTCGGGAGTTGCCTACTGCTTCATGTCGTTGGTGTGCTTAAACTGGACCATCTCAAGGGCAACATGAGAGCTCAGAGACTATCTCTGTTGCTGTGCGGACACATGGATTTGGGCCTGTGTCTGTGGGAGTTTGCGCGTTCTCCCCATGGTTGCGTGGGTTTTCTCCGGGTGCTCCGATTTCCTCCCACATCCCAAAGATGTGCTTTTAGGCTGACTGATTGGGTAACAAATTGTCCCTATATTGGACCTCCCTGATCCTCGCACATTAGGCGTAGACTAAAATCATGAATAGGTCACTGAGACAATGGGACGGCGGCGCGGGCTCGTTGGGCCGAAGGGCCTGTTTCCCATGCTGTGTTGTTCTTTGTTCTACCCTTTGTGTGAAAAAATACCTCTTTCGACATTTTTGTATCTCTCCCCCTCACCTTAAACCTATACCCTCTAATTTTAGACTCCCCTACATATTGACTATCTAGCTGATCTGTGCTCCTCATCATTTTGTAGACCTCTATAAGATCACCCCTCAGCCTCCTACGCTTAAGAGAAAAAAGTCCCAGTTTATCCAACCTCTCCTAACTCAAGCCATCAAGGTCCCAATAGCATCCTGATAAATCTTTTCTGCACTCTTTCTAGTTTAATAATATCCTTTCTATAATAGGGTGACCAGAATTGCACACAGTATTCCAAGTGTGGCCTTACCAATGTCTTATACAACTTCAACAAGACGTCCCAATTCCTGTATTCAATGTTCTAACCGATGAAACCAAGCATGCTGAATGCCTTCTTCATCATTCTGTCTTCATCACTCTGTGACTGCACTTTCAAGGAGCTATGAACATGTACCCTGTGATTTCTTTGTAACTCTCCCCAACACCCCACCATTAACTGAGTAAGTCCTGCCCTGGTTCAATCTATCAAAATGTATCACCTCGCATTTGTCTAAATTAAATTCCAGCTGCCGTTTGTCAGCCCACAGGCCCAGTTCATCAAGATCCCATTGCAATTGGAAAGAACTTTCTTCACTGTTCACTATGCCACCAACCTTAATGTCATCTGCAAACTTACTAACCATGCTTCCTATATTCTCATCCAAATCATTAATATAAATGGCAAACAACAATGGACCCAGCACTGATCTCTGAGCTACACCGCTGGTCACAGGCCTCCAGTTTGAAAAACAATTCTCTACAACCACCCCCTCTGGCTTCTGTCAAGAAGCCAATTTTGTATCTATTTAGATACCTCACCCTGGATCCCATGGGATTTAACCTTATGCACCAACCTATTATGAGGTACCTTGTCAAAGGCCTTGCTAAAGTCCATGTAGACAACATCATCTGCACTGACCTCATCTATCTTCTTGGTTATCCCTTCAAAAAACTCAATTAAATTTTTGTACCCCAAATGCACTCTGCCACCCTGGTGTACATAACTGTAAGGGTTGGAGACACATGTTTGTTGGCCAATCAGGGATGGGGGGTGGAGGGGACGACTTGCATCAAGGGTCTAGTGGATGTTGGGGAAGGTAGGGCAGGCATTCTGTAACATGTGGCTGAGTTTCCAAGCCACAACAGACAGCACCTCTATACATGGGAATGGGAACCATTCAGCTCTGTGAGTGAGCGGGGGGAGGTTGTTGAGAGACTCAGAGATGCATTAGTCACAGCTGTAAGGAGCAAATAAAAGGTTATTCTGCTCTTAACGTTAGTGATTAATAAACTCTGAATACTGGTGACCTTTACCTGTGCCCTCTCAGTGATCTACAACTTTCTAACTTTATGCGGTCTACTGCTTCTTCCAGGATGCACATTGCAGGTGGAAGTGTCCAGCTGTGATCCATGCCCCATTGCCTGTGATGTCCTGGATGGCACTGTTTTGGTACCACCCTATTTATCTCGCTGGCCTTGAGATGCCCTGGTGTGAGAAAGAGGGGGAGTCAGAAAGTCTCGGGGCATTCAGGGTATCCTGAGTGAAGGGCCCTGTCATGGGCTTGAGCCCCTCCTACTCCCCTGGGGTGTCTAAAGGCCCCGGGGACACTCCATAGGACACCAGGGTAACGGGACTGAGCTCCGGAAGCTGTGGCATCACCTGGCTCTGCCAGTCCTGGAGGCCCAAAGGCATCTACCGCATGACCTGAGCTCAGCTCTGGCCCTCTGAGTCTGGGCCAAGCTCTAAAGCCCCTCTGGTACAGCATTCTGTGAGCGAGCCAGGCTCAGGAGCCCCTCAGCAGTAGCCCTCTGAGCCTGGGCTCATAGCCATGGTCTGATGTATCTCCAGAATGCCAGTGAGACTCCCAGCCATGGCCAGCAGAGTCTTCCACATGCGCCCAACACCAATGACCATCAAACGCTGTGCCTCCTGGATGCCGGAAACACACCTACCCGTGGCCTGTAGTATCTCCAGGATGGCCTGGACCCCGTCATCCATGAGGGCAGCACTGGCAGCTAAACATTCCTGGGTATAAGTGTTTTAGGCACGATAGGGGAGGGTCAAAAAGAGGAGGGGAAGTGGCCCTGTTAGTTAGGGAGCACATCACAGCGGTGCAGAGGGAGGATAATATAGAGAAGCTAGGAATTGAGGCGCTGTAAGTGGAGTTGAGGAATAGGAAGGGAGCGATTACTATGCTAGGGGTGTACTATAGACCACCTGACAGCCTGCGGGCAGTGGAAGAAGGTATGTGTAGAGACATTTCGGATAAGTGTAGGAAGAACAGGGTTGTTGTAGTGGGAGATTTTAATCTCCCTGGGGTGGATTGGAAGGTACCTAGAGCTGGGGGTTCGGACACGGAGGACTTTGTAAGATAGCAATATGTAGATAGCCTGACTAGAGAGGGGGCTACATTGGAGTTAGTTCTGGGTAATGAGCCGGGTCAGGTGGTTGAGGTTGCACTAGGTGAACATTGGCTAACAACTCTGTCTACTTTAGGATAATAATGGAAAAAGACGAGTGCTGTCCTAAGGGGAGGGTGCTAAATTGGGGGAAGGCTAGATACAGCCAGATTAAGCAGGAGCTTAGGGATACAGACTGGGATAGGCTGTTGGAGGGCAAGTCCACGTTAGGCATGTGGGAGTCTTTCAAGGGAAAACTGAAATGGGTGCAGGAAAGGCATGTGTCGGTTAGGAGGAAGGATGGGAAAGGTAGGATTAGAGAGCCGTGGATTACTAGAGAGGTTGAGGACTTGGTCAGGAAGAAACGAGAGGCGTATGTTAGGTCTAAGCAACTGGGAACAGAGAGAGCGGTGGAGGAATACAGAGAGAGTAGGAGGGAGCTCAAAAGGGGAGTTAGAAGGGCAAAAAGGGGGCATGAAATGTCTTTGGCAGACAGGATTAAGGAAAATCCAAAGGCATTTTACGCCTATGTCAGGAACAAAAGGGTGGTTAGAGGAAAAATCGGTCCTCTCAGGGACAAAGGAGGGGAACTGTGCTAAGAGTCCGAGGGAATGAGGGGGATCCTGAATGAATACTTTGCGTCGGTATTCATGAAGGAGAGGGGCTTGATGTCTGGTACTGTCTTGGAGGGAGCTGTAGACCAGTTGAAGGAACTATCCATTCCAAGGGAGGAAGTGTTTGGGCTTTTAGGTAGCATTAAAACTGATAAATCTCTGGGGCCCGATGACATTTATCCTAGGCTGCTTAGGGAGGCGAGAGAAGAAATTGCTGGGCCTCTGACGCAAATCTTTGTCTCTTCTTTGGACACAGGTAAGGTCCCAGACGACTGGAGGATAGCGAACGTGGTACCGTTGTTTAAAAAGGGTAGGAGGGATGACTCTGGTAACTATAGGCCGGTGAGTTTGACATCAGTGGTAGGCATGTTGATGGAGAGGATTCTTAGGGATAGGATGTATGAGCACTTAGAGCATTATGATCTGATTAGGGATATGCAGCATGGCTTTGTAAAGAAGAAGTCTTGCCTTACGAATCTGGTAGAACGTTTTGAGGAGGTGACAAAAACGGTTGACGAAGGACGAGCCCTTGATGTCGTCTATATGGATTTCAGTAAGGCGTTTGACAAAGTCCCTCACGGTAGGTTGCTTGAAAAGATAAAGGCTCATGGGATACAAGGCCAGGTATCTAGATGGGTTGAGAACTGGCTTGCTAAGAGGAGACAGAGAGTAGTAGTGGAGGAGTCCTTTTCTAGCTGGAGGTCTGTCACTACTGGGGTGCCGCAGGGCTCAGTACTGGGACCTCTTCTCTTTGTGGTGTATATAAATGACTTGGAAGAGGGAGTAAGTGGTGTGATCAGCAGATTTGCAGATGACACTAAGATGACTGGATTGGCGGGCAGTGAGGAGCAGTGTCTGGCAATACAATGGGATATTGATAGGCTGGTATATTGGGCAGAAACATGGCAAATGGAGTTTATTCCTGATAAATGTGAGGTGATGCATTTTGGCCAGAATAATGTTATATGATAAAGGGTAAGCCTATAAAGAGTATAGAAACACAGCGGGACCTGTGGGTACGAGTGCACAAGTCTTTGAAGGTGGCAGTACAAGTGGAGAAGGTTGAGAAGAAAGCCTATGGTATAGAACAGAGAACATTACAGCACAAACAGGCCCTTCGGCCCTCGAGTTGCGCCGATCACATCAACCCCACCAATCTATAGACCTATCTATAACCCCCAATTCCATTAAACCCCATATACTCATCCAGAAGTCTTTTAAAAGACCCCAGCGAGTTCGCCTCCACCACCGACGATGGCAGCCGATTCCATTCACTCACCACCCTCTGAGTGAAAAACTTACCCCTAACATCACCTCTCTACTTCCCTCCCCGCACCTTAAATCTGTGTCCTCTCGTAGTGACCATTTCAACCCGGGGAAATAGCCTCTGAGAGTCCACCCTATCTATTCCTCTCAACATTTTATAAACTTCTATCAGGTCGCCTCTCAACCTTCACCTCTCCAGGGAAAAGAGTCCCAGCTCCCTCAACCTATCTTCATAAGGCATGCCTCCCAGTCCAGGCAACATCCTTGTAAATCTCCTCTGCACCCTTTCAATAGCTTCTACGTCTTTCCTATAGTGAGGCGACCAGAACTGCGCACAGTACTCCAAATGAGGCCTGACGAGGGTCCTGTAAAGTTGCAGCATTACCTCCCGACTCCTAAACTCAATCCCTCGATTGCTCTTCAACGCTACTAAGACCCCTGCCCTTAATAGTGTACTCATTCATCCCGTTGGTTCTACCGAAATGGACGACTACACATTTATCCGCGTTGAAGTCCATCTGCCACTTCTCCGCCCATTCCTGCATCCTATCTATGTCCTGCTGCAACTTTTGACATCCTTCCAGACCATCCACAACACCGCCGACCTTTGTGTCATCAGCGAACTTGCTAACCCATCCCTCCACTTCCTCATCCAGGTCATTTATGAAAATGACAAACAGCAAGGGTCCCAGAACAGATCCCTGGGGCACCCCACTGGTGACTGACCTCCATTCCGAAAAAGACCCATCCACAACCACTCTCTGCCTTCTGCAGGCAAGCCAGTTCTGGATCCACAAGGACAAAGGCCCTTGGATCCCATGCCCTCTCACCTTCTCAAGAAGTCTTGCATGGGGGACCTTATCAAAAGCCTTGCTGAAGTCCATCTACACTACGTCCACGGCACTTCCTTCGTCAATGTGTTCAGTCACATTATCGAAGAACTCAACTAGGCTCGTAAGGCACGACCTGCCCTTGACAAATCCATGCTGACTATTCCTGATCATGTCAAACCTCTCCAAATGCTCGTAAATTTTGTCCCTCAGAAGCCTCTCCATCAGCTTACCAACCACTGAGGTCAGACTCACCGGGCGGTAATTTCCCGGGCTATCTCTGTTCCCTTTCTTGAAAATAGGGACTACATCCGCAATCCTCCAATCTTCCGGAACCTCTCCCGTCTCCATTGACGACGCAAAGATCATCGCCAAGGGCTCTGCAATCACTTCCCTGGCCTCCCACAGTATCCTGGGGTACATCCCATCTGGTCCCGGCGACTTATCTACCTTGATAGAATTCAAAAGTTCTAACACATCCTCCTCCTTAATGTCCACGTACTCAATCTTTTCCACCTGCTGCAAGTCCATAGCAAGATCTCCCAAATCAGCTTCCACTGAATACTGAGGCAAAGTACTCATTAAGCACCTCCGCCATTTCTTCTGGTTCTACACAGACCTTTCCCCCTTCACCTTTTATAGGTCCTATCCTTTCCCTTCTCACAATTTTACCTTTCACATACTTATAGAAGGCCTTGGGATTTTCCTTAATCTTACCCGCCAAGGTCTTCTCATGACCCCTTCTGGCTCTCCTAAATTCCCTTTTAACCTCCTTTCTACAGTCCTTATATTCTTCAAGATCCTTAACCTCTCCTAGTTCCCTGAACCTTTTGTACACCTTCCTTTTCCTCCTGACTAGGTTCAACACAGCCTTCGTGCACCACGGTTCCCGCGACCTACCAAAACCCCCTTGCCTTATCGGAACATTGTCATGCAGAGCGCCAGACAAACATTCCTTGAATATCCGCCACCTTCCTTCGGTACTTTTCCCTAAGAATGCCTCCTTCCAGTTTATTTGTCCAAGTAACTTCCTGACTTCTTCGTATCTCCCCTTACTCCAGACAAACACCTTCCTAGCCTGTCTGATCCTATCTCGTTCCAATGCAATTGTGAAGGAGATAGAATTATGGTCACCATTCCCAAGATGCTCTCCTACCGAGAGATCCATCACCTGCCCTGGTTCATTCGCCAGTACCAGGTCAAGTACAGCCTCTCCCCTCGTAGGCTTGTCCACATACTGTGTCAGGAAACCTTCCTGAACACACCTAACAAACTCCTCTCCAGCCAAACCCCTTACTCTAGGGATATTCCAGTCGTATGTTAGCCTTTATAGGAAGGGGTATAGAATATAAGAGCTGGAGTCTAATGTTGCAGTTGTACAGAACATTGGTTAGGCCGCATTTGGAGTACTGCGTCCAGTTCTGGTCGCCTTACTACCGGAAGGACGTGGAGACCCTGGAGAGAGTGCAGAGGAGGTTTACCAGGATGTTGCCTGGCATGGGAGGACTGGGTTATGAGGAAAGATTGAACAAATTGGGGCTCTTTTCCCTTGAAAGATGGCGACTGCGGGGGTATCTAATAGAGGTATATAAGATTATGATGGGTATAGATAGAGTAAGCAGTGTTAAACTATCTCCTATGTTAGAAACGTACAGTACGAGGGGCCACAGGCTTAGGGTGAGGGGGGAGAGGTATAACATGGACATTAGAGGAAGGTTTTTCACACAGAGGGTAGTGGGGGTATGGAATGCTCAGCCAAGCAAGGTGCTGGAAGCAGGCACGCTGGAGTTATTTAAGAGTTACTTAGACAGGCACATAAGTGGATATAGGAGATTGTTTTAAATAAGGTTTATTAGCATTGGGACATCCCTGGTAATGTATAAGGATGAGGAATGATACTAATGTTTTTCTCTTTTAATTCACAGGTTTTAAATTGGTCCGTCTTGTTGTCCAACGAGGGGCATACACACGATGGGTCGTACAGGGGCTGCTCTTGGATGTTCGAGATTGGCCTAGTGCTTCATGTCGTTAGTGTGTGCTTAAACTGGACCAGATACTGGGCAAGACGACAGCTCAGTGACTTTCGCTGATTGCTGTGCAGACACATGGATTTGGACTGGTCTCTGTGGGAGTTTGCGCATTCTCCCCGTGCTTGCGTGGGTTTTCTCCGGGTGCTCTGGTTTCCTCCTACACCCCAAAGATGTGCTGTTAGGCTGATTGGAGGTAATAAATTGTCTTTAAATTAGTTTTCCCTCAATGTGGATGGCCATAAACAATAGATAAGGGTCAAGGGTGAAGGGGGGGGCGGACTGGTAATGTTAAAATGGCGGTGCGGGCTCGTTGGGCCGAAGGGCCTGTTTCCCGGGCTGTTTTTGTTCTTTGTTCTTTGTAGGACAGATCCCTGAACCAGATTTTCCATTGCGGTCACCATCCTTGCAGTGTTGGCCTGGTTCGCACACTGTCAGTACCACCTCCTTCAACAGCACTCTGCTGGACTCCTCTAAACAGCCTTGCAGTCGCAGCTGATCACTCTTCCACAACTCCCCAGGTTTGCTGATGCATGTCCCCCAGCCTTGGAGCGGTGGCACAACAACATAGTGGTTAGCACTGCTGCCTCACAGCGCCAGACCCAGGTTCTATTCTGGCCTCGGTTGCTGTCTGTGTGGAGTTTGCACTTACTCCCCGTGTCTGCGTGGGTTTCCTCTGGGCGCTTTGGTTTCATCCCACAGCCCAAAGATGTGTGGGTTAGGTTGATTGGCCGTGCTAAACTGACCCTAGTGTCAAAGGGATTGGTCAGGTAAATGTGTGGGGTTACGGGAATAGGGCCTGGGTGGAGTTGTGGTCAGTACAGACTCGATGGGATGAGTGGCCTCCTTCTGTACTGTAGGAATTCTATGGACCCCGAGGCCCAGAATCTGGCTTGGGGACAGCTGAATCCTGGCTTCCGGCAGACCGCAGTGTACCTGAGACCGAGGTTGACCCCAGTTGTGCATCAGTGTATCTGATGTACTCACCGGTTAGTAACCTAGGAGCCTCAGCACAATGATGGTCTCTGTGTTGGTGGGGGTTGTGTGGTACATGCTGGCGCTGCTTCAGTGGTGCTGTCCTCAGAGGATTCTTCAAAGCCTCCCTTTGAGGTGCCCACCAGAGCAGCATGGTGAGGGTTGGGGGGAGGCAGCAACACTTGAAGGGCAAGGCTCCTCTGGGTCCAAGGCTGCAATAAAGAGTGCACATTAGGGGAAGGGAGGTAAATGACTCTAGGCAGCATCACACTTACTTCGAGGAGGGCGTGCTTCTGCTCACTTGCACTGCTGGACGCTGGCCTGGCTGTCCGTGACTATTCTGGATGACCCATCACCTCCTGCCAGTTCCATGCCATGCTGTTCAATGTTGGTCAGCTGCTGCAGGTCAGGCACACCATCACCAGTTTGTGTGGTCTTGTGCATGTTCTGAATGCTTTTCTCCTCATAGAACCCTACAGTGCAGAAAAAGGCCCTTCGGCCCATCGAGTCTGCGCTGAACACAAACCCACCCAGACCCTATCCCCATATCCCTACATATTATACCCACTAATCCCTCTAACCTACGCAGCCCTGGATACTAAGGAGCAATTTCTTAGCATGGCCGATCAACCTAACCCACATATTTTTGGACTGTGGGATCATAAGTGAGTAGCAAGCATGAACATATTGCAGTGCTTAGCGCCCAATGCGTGCATGGATCTCGGGCGTTGTGCTGATAGTTTCAGGAAAAGTGGCCACCACTGAAGAGCGTGTGTTGAGGGGTGAGGGGAAGGAGTTAGATTCTGTTCCTGAGAGAAGGGTAACTTGGTGCCCTTCAGGTGTCTAAGCAGATCTGTGACAAGCACGTGTGGGGTTCCAAGTGGGATGCTCACGCATCCTTGCTTCTCGAAGAAGTCCTACAGTTATTTCTGACTTTTTTTTTATTTCAAAAATATACTTTATTCATAAAAAAAAACTCAACTAATCTTCTGACACTGCGGGCCAGAGTGCCGTGTCAGGCTCCTGGCACTCACCACTTCTGCCAGCTCCTCCACAATGTGGTAGCGGATGCACTCATTAGGTGAGGGTTGTGCCCTGGGAAGACTCGCTCACACCTCTCCTCCACAGGATCTAGCTGGTGATCCTGATTCGTCTCTGTGAACCTTGAGGCTGTTTTCCTCCAATCTTTGCGGTGTGACTGGCTGTGTGTCCATTCCTGCAACATATGAACACCTCTGGCTTATTATGAGATTGCAGATGCAGGGAGTGCAGCCAGTCAAGGGCCCACTAGCAACAAATACTTGTGAGAGATTTTGAAGGCTGCTCTCAGTTGAGCGACATTCATCCCTTAAATTTTTTTTCCTTTTCATTCACAGGTTTTAAGTTGGTCCGCCTCATGTCCAACGAGGGGCACACACACGATGGGTCGTACTGGGGCTGCTCTTGGTTGTTCGAGATTGGCCTAGTGCTTCATGTCGTTAGTGTGTGCCTAAACTGGACCAGATACTGGGCAAGATGACAGCTCAGTGACTATCACTGATTGCTGTGCAGACACATGGATTTGGGCCGGTGTCTGTGGGAGTTTGCACATTCTCCCCGTGCTTGCGTGGGTTTTCTCCGGGTGCTCCGGTTTCCTCCCACACCCCAAAGATGTGCTGTTTGGCTGATTGGCAGGAATAAATTGTCCCTAAATCAGTTTCCCTCAATCTGGATGGCCATAAAACATTAGACAGGGGTCGTGGGTGGAGAGGGGGGACTGGTGGTGTTGAGATGGCGGCGCGGGCTCGTTGGGCCGAAGGGCCTGTTTCCCGGGCTGATTTTGTTCTTTGTTCTTTTGTTAAGGTGCTGATCAGCTGTCATTCAATAGGTCGCTGTGCCCAGGGGGTTGTAATACTCAGGGCTCCTAATCGATTAGCTGCTGTGTCCGAGGGGTGGGGGGGTGCGGAGGGAGGGGCAATACTCAGGGCTCCTATTCAAGAGGGGGAATGATCACAAGCTGGGGTTGTACATGTCAGCACAGCACCCGTTCTCTGCAGGGCAGCAGTGAGGTCAGTATGTTCAAGGGATGGAGGGATTGGGTACCCACATTATCCGGATCCATGGGGGCATGGGGTGAGCGGGCAGCAATGTCTGTGTGTTTGGAGGGGGGGGGGTGCAGTGATGTCCATTTGGGAGGGGACAGCGCTGTCTATATGGGGGAGTTGATGAGTAAGAAGTCTCACACCACGAGGTTAAACCAGTTTATTTGCTTGTAAACCCACAAGCTTCGTCCCCCTTCGTCAGGTGAGTGGAGAGTTCTGGCCTCAGGCAGAGCATATTAACAGCTCACAAAGTTTACAGAATACTGTAAATTCAGAATGTAAAAACAGAATACAGATTTGTATTCTCACTCTCTCACACACACATTCTCTCTCTCATTCTCACACACACTCACACTCTCACTCTCTAAAACACACTCTCACATTTTCTCACTCTCTCTCTTACACATGCACACACTGTCCCACTTTCTCACACTCTTTCTCTCACATACACATTCTCACACTTGCGCTCACTCAAACTCTCTCAAACACATGCTGTCACACACTCTCACTTTCTCACACACACTCTCACACTTTCTCACTCTCTCCTTCATGCATATGCTCTACACATTTTCTCTCACTCTCACACACGCACACTCACTCTTTCTCATTCACACATACTCTGACACTTTCACTTCTTATCTCTCGCTGTTTCATAGAACATAGAACATAGAACATTACAGCGCAGAACAGGCCCTTCGGCCCACGATGTTGCGCCGACCAGTTACAAAACAATGACCCACTAGCCTAAACCAATCCCTTTTCATCCATAAACCTATCCACAGATCTCTTAAACGCCCCCAAACTAGGTGCATTTATAACTGCAGCTGGCAGGGCATTCCAGTCCCTCACCACCCTCTGGGTAAAGAACCTACCCCTGACATCTGTCCTATAACTACCCCCCCTTAATTTAAAATCGTGCCCCCTCGTGCTAGCTTTCTCCATCCTAGGAAAAAGGCTATCACTATCTACCCTGTCTAAACCTCTAATCATCTTATATGTTTCAATGAGATCCCCTCTTAGCCGCCTTCTTTCCAGCGAAAACAACCCCAAATCTCTCAATCTCTCCTCATAGGATCTCCCCTCCATACCAGGCAACATCCTGGTAAACCTCCTCTGCACCCTCTCCAAAGCCTCTACATCCTTCCTGTAATGTGGGGACCAGAACTGCACACAAAACTCCAAGTGCGGCCGCACCAGAGATGTGTACAGTTGCATCATGATGCTGCGACTCCTAAATTCAAGCCCCCTACCAATAAACGCCAAGACTCCGTATGCCTTCTTAACAACCTTATCTACTTGATTCCCAACTTTCAGGGATCTATGTACACATACACCTAGATCCCTCTGCTCCTCCACACTATTCAAAGTCCTCCCGTTAGCCCTATACTCAACACATCTGTTATTCCTACCGAAATGAATTACCTCACACTTCTCCACATTAAACTCCATCCGCCACCTCTCAGCCCAGCTCTGCAACCTTTCTAAGTCATCCTGCAAACTATGACACCCTTCCTCACAATCTACCACACCTCCGACTTTGGTGTCATCAGCAAACTTACTAATCCACCCAACTATACCCTCATCCAGATCATTAATAAAAATTACAAACAGCAGTGGCCCCAAAACAGATCCCTGAGGCACACCACTTGTAACCGAACTCCATGACAAATATTTCCCATCAACCACTCTCACTTTCTCACTCACACACACATTCTCACACTTTCTCACTCTCTCTTTCATACATTTTCACACTTTCTCACTCACACACATATTCTCACATTTTCTCACTTTCTCTCACTCACACTTTCTCACTCACACTCACACTTTCACATTCTCACATACTCACACTTTTGCACTCTTATTCTCAAACACGCACTTACAAATTCTCACTTTCTCACACACACATTCTCACTCTGTCCCTCACACACATGCTCTTGCACATTCTCTCACTCTCTCACACACACACTTTCTCACACACACTTTCTCACACACACTTTCTCACACACACTTTCTCACACACACTTTCTCGCACACACTTTCTGACACACACTTTCTGACACACACTTTCTGACACACACTTTCTGACACACACTTTCTCACACACTTTCTCACACACTTTCTCACACACACTTTCTCACACACACTTTCTCACACACACTTTCTCACACACACTTTCTCACACACACTTTCTCACACACACTTTCTCACACACACTTTCTCACACACACTTTCTCACACACACTTTCTCACACACACTTTCTCACACACACTTTCACACACACACTTTCTCACACTTACACTTTCCCTCTCTTTCATACACTGTCACAATTTCACACTCTCATACACATATTCTCATGCTTTCCCACTGTCCCTCTCTTACTCTCTCACACACTCTCATACTTTCCCACTCTCTCACGCACACTCTCACACTTTCCCACTCTCTCACGCACACACTCTCAGACTTTCTCATTCTCACACATGCTCTCACACATTCTCACTCTCTCTCACACATACGGTCTTACACTTCCTCTCCCTCTCACACACACACACTTTCTCACACTTTCACTCCCTCACTCTCACACTTTCTCACTCTCTCACACTCTCACACTTTCTCACTCTCACACTTTCTCATTCTCACACATGCTCTCACACATTCTCACTCTCTCTCACACATACGGTCTTACACTTCCTCTCTCTCTCACACACACACACTTTCTCACACTTTCACTCCCTCACTCTCACATTTTCTCACTCTCTCACACTCTCACACTTTCTCACACTCACACTCTCACACTTTCTCACTCTCACTTTCTCACTCTCACACTTTCTCACTCTCACACATTCTCACACTTTCTCACTCTCACACTTTCTCACTCTCTCACACTCTCACACTTTCTCACTCACTTTCACACTCTCACACTCTCACACTCTCACACTTTCTCACTCTCACTTTCTCACTCTCACACTCTCACACTTTCTCACTCTCTCACACTCTCACACTTTCTCACTCTCACACATTCTCACACTTTCTCACTCTCACACTCTCACACTTTCTCACTCTCTCACACTGTCACACTTTCTCACTCTCACTTTCTCACTCTCACTTTCTCACTCTCACACTCTCACACTTTCTCACACTCACACTCTCACACTTTCTCACTCTCACTTTCTCATTCTCACACTCTCACACTTTCTCACTCTCTCACACTCTCACACTTTCTCACTCTCTCACACATTCTCACACTTTCTCACTCTCACACTCTCACACTTTCTCACTCTCTCACACTGTCACACTTTCTCACTCTCACTTTCTCACTCTCACTTTCTCACTCTCACACTTTCTCATTCTCACACATGCTCTCACACATTCTCACTCTCTCTCACACATACGGTCTTACACTTCCTCTCTCACACACACACACTTTCTCACACTTTCACTCCCTCACTCTCACACTTTCTCACTCTCTCACACTCTCACACTTTCTCACTCTCACTTTCTCACTCTCACACTCTCACACTTTCTCACACTCACACTCTCACACTTTCTCACTCTCACTTTCTCACTCTCACACTCTCACACTTTCTCACTCTCACACTATCACACTTTCTCACTCTCACACTTTCTCACTCTCACACATTCTCACACTTTCTCACTCTCACACTCTCACACTTTCTCACTCTCTCACACTCTCACACTTTCTCACTCTCACTTTCTCACTCTCTCACTCTCACACTTTCTCACTCTCACACTTTCTCACTCACACATTCTCACACTTTCTCACTCTCACACTTTCTCACACTCTCACACTTTCTCACTCTCTCACACATTCTCACACTCTCACACTTTCTCACTCTCACATTCTCACACTCTCACACTTTCTCACTCTCTCACACATTCTCACACTCTCACACTTTCTCACTCTCTCACACTTTCTCACTCTCTCACACATTCTCATACTCTCACACTTTCTCACTCTCTCACACTCTCACACTTTCTCACTCTCTCACACTTTCTCACTCTCTCACACTCTCACACTTTCTCACTCTCTCACACATTCTCACACTTTCTCACTCTCTCTCTCTTATACATTCTCTCTCAGCCTGTGTTCTGATGCTTTGACAATGCGTCTGGCTGGTTGTTTGAGGCTGTTTGTGATGTTTGTCCACAGCTCAGTGTGGGAGTGTGCGGTCCCGGTCCAATCGGCTCCATGAAGTCTAAACGTGAGATGGAGTTGGCACTGGTGAACTTTGCAGACGTTGGCAGTAACGTGCCCATGGAGAGTTGGTCTAAAGGCCGAGACAGCTGCACGAGCCTCCTGCAGACATGGAGAAGCCTGATGGAAAGTGAGGAATCCCCTGAACAGCTGTTGCAGCAGTCATTCTGGGAGCAGTGGTGTGAGATGGACAAGCTCTTGGAGGAGGAAGGCAGGCGTAGGATTATCATTAACGTGGCTGGAATGCGCTTCGAGACCCATCAGAGTACCCTGGCCCAGTTTCCAGATACCCTGTTGGGGGACCCTCTACGCTGTCTCCTTTACTTTGACCCTTTCACAAACCAGTACTTCTTTGACAGGAACAGGCCGAGTTTTGATGGCATTCTCTATTACTATCAGTCCGGGGGTAAGATTCGGAGACCTGCGAATGTGCCCCTGGATGTCTTTGCAGATGAGATAATCTTCTACCAGCTGGGATCTGATGCCTTAGAGAAGTTCCGAGAGGAGGAGGGCTTCATCAAGGAGTTGGAAGTTCAACTCCCCGTGCAGGACACCCTTCGTCAGCTGTGGCTTCTGCTAGAATACCCAGAAAGTTCCGGAGCAGCTCGAGGAGTGGCCCTGGTCTCTCTCATTGTCATCATCATCTCAATCATCATCTTCTGTCTGGAGACACTGCCCGAGTTTCGAGAAGGTGCGGAGCTGAGCTCCAGCGATGCTGATAACCCAACACCAAGCAACAGTAACACCAACCTCTTCACCGACCCTTTCTTCTTCATTGAGACTCTGTGCATGCTTTGGTTCTCCTTTGAGTTGTTGGTTCGCTCGGTGGTTTGTCCCAGTAAGGCTGACTTCTTCAGGGATATAATGAATATAATTGACTTGTTTTCTATCATTCCCTACTTTGTAACTCTCATTAGTGAGTTGGCAGTGCAGCAGCAAGTGGGCAGTGGGCAGCAGCAAGGGGGCAGTGGGCAACAACAAGCAGGTAACGGGCAGCAGCAAGGGCAGCAGGCCATGTCTCTGACCATCCTGAGGGTCATCCGCTTGGTCAGGGTCTTTCGGATCTTCAAGCTGTCCAGACACTCCAAAGGGCTGCAAATCCTGGGTCAGACCCTGAAGGCCAGTATGAGGGAACTGGGTCTCCTTATTTTCTTTGTCTTCATCGGAGTTATCCTCTTCTCCAGCGCCGCCTACTTTGCTGAGGCGGAGGAACCCAAGAGCCAGTTCTCCAGCATCCCCGACGCCTTCTGGTGGGCAGTTGTCACCATGACAACAGTTGGGTACGGAGACATGTGCCCGGTAACTATTGGGGGTAAGATGGTGGGTACTTTGTGTGCCATTGCAGGGGTGTTGACCATCGCACTCCCGGTGCCCGTTATTGTCTCCAACTTTAACTATTTCTATCACCGGGAAACGGAGAATCAGGAGAAGTCCATTTTCCCAGAACCCCCCCTCCAACAGAACGAGCTCAACCAATCGTATGTCCCACGGGATCATATAGCTTCCATCAATAAAACCGACCCCTCAGATAAACATTACTAACCCCCCTTCAATAAACACCAATCCCCAAATAAACACTGTGAACCACCCCACCAAATAAACATTGCTAGTGCCCACATACAAAACACAGCAAACTCCCCCAAATAAACACTGCTAACTGCCCCCAAATAAACACTGCTAACTGCCCCCAAATAAACACTGCTAACTCCCCAAATAAACACTGCTAACCCCCCAAATAAACACTGCTAACCCCCCAAATAAACACTGCTAACCCCCCAATAAACACTGCTAACCCCCCAAATAAACGCTGCTAACCCCCCCAAATAAACACTGCTAACCCCCCAAATAAACATTGCTAACCCCCAGATAAACACTGCTAACCCCCCAAATAAACACTGCTAACCCCCCAAATAAACACTGCTATTCCCCCAAATAAACACTGCTAACCCCCCCATATAAACACTGCTAACCTCCCCAAATAAACACTGCTATTCCCCCATATAAACACTGCTAACCTCCCCAAATAAACACTGCTAATCCCCCATATAAACACTGCTAATCCCCCCAAATAAACACTGCTAATCCCCCCAATAAACACTGCTAACCCCCCAATAAACACACCTAACCCCCCAAATAAACACTGCTAACCCCCCAAATAAACACTGCTAACCCCCCAATAAACACACCTAACCCCCAAATAAACACTGCTAACCCCCCAAATAAACACTGCTAACTCCCCAAATAAACACTGCTAACCCCCCAAATAAACACTGCTAACCCCCCAAATAAACACTGCTAACCCCCCAAATAAACACTGCTAACCCCCCAAATAAACACTGCCAACCCCCTGAATAAACACTGCTAACTGCCCCCAAATAAACACTGCTAACCCCCCAAATAAACACTGCTAACCCCCAAATAAAAAGTGCTAACCTCCCAAATAAACACAGCTTACCCCACCAGACTGAGGAATTTGAGGTTGTTTTCGTTAGAAAGAAGGCGGCTAAGAGGGGATCTTATTGAAACATATAAGATGATTAGAGGTTTAGATAGGGTGGATAGTAATAGCCTTTTTCCTCGGATGGAGAAAGCTAGCACGAGGGGGCTTGGCTTTAAATTAAGGGGTGGTAGATATAGGACGGATGTCAGGGGTAGGTTCTTTACCCAGAGGGTGGTGAGGGATTGGAATGCCCTGCCTGCTGCAGTTGTAAATGCGCCTAGTTTGGGGGCGTTTAAGAGATTCGTGGATAGGTTTATGGATGGAAAGGGATTGGTTTAGGTTAGTGGGTCATTGTTTTTGTAACTGGTCGGCGCAACATCGTGGGCCAAAGGGCCTGTTCTGCGCTGTAATGTTCTATGTTTTATGTTCTATCTAGCCAGCCCACCCTGAATCTGATGTGATTTTACCCTTTGTAGTAGTCTGCTATGTGGGATCTTATCAAACACCACACTAAAGTCCATATAAACTACATCCACAGCCCTTCTTTTATCAATTATCTTTGTCACCTCTTCAAAAACATCAATCAAGTTAGTGAGACATGACCTTCCCTGTACAAATCCATGTTGCCTGTCGCTAACTAGTCTATTTTCTTCCAAATGTGCATATATCCTGTCCCTCAGTATCTTCTTCAAAAGCTCCCCCACCATTGAAGTCAGGCTCAGCAGCCTATAATTTCCTGAATTATCCCTGCTTTCTCTTTTGAATATGGGAACAATATTGGCTGTTCTCCAGTCCTCTGGCTCCTCACCTGTGGTCAAAGTGACGATATCTGTTAAGGCCCCAACGATTGCTTCCCTTGCCTCCTGCAGTAACCTGCAATATCCAGCCCCAGGGACTTGTCTACCTTAATGCAATTTAGGGTACCCAACATTTCCTCCTTCAATATATTGACATTCTCCAAAACGTTCAAACACCTATCCCTGATGTCAACCCCCATCACGTCCTCCTCCTTGGGGTCAATAGCGACACAAGTACTTATTAAGGATCTCACTCACTTCCTGTGGCTCCATGCATAACTTCCCTCCAGGGTAGGCCCACTCAAGGGTAGGCCTTGAGTGGGCCTACCCTTTCTCTTGCTATCCTCTTGCTCCGAATATATGCGTAAAAAGCTTTGGGATTTTCCTTGACCCTGTTTACTAAAGAAATTTCATAATTCCACATTTAAGTTCCTTTCTACTTTTACTGTACTCCTCAAAAGCTTTGTCAGTCATTAGATTGTTGAAGTTGTTGATATTACTGTGGATTGTCAGAGGATACAACAGGATATAGATGGATTGGAGATGTTGGCACAGAAATGGCAGACGGAGTTTAATCTGGACAAATGCGAGGTGATGCATTTTGGAGGATCAAATTTAGGTGTGAATCATAGTGTAAATGCCAGAACCCTTAGGAACATATGGAGGGATCTGGGCATGCTTGCCCAAAGTTCCCTAAAAGTGACAACACAAGTGGTCAAGGTGATTAAGAAGGCATATGGCATGCTTGCCTTCATTGGCAGGGGCACTGAGTACAAGAGTTGGGAAATCATGTTACAGCTATGTAAACTCTGGTTAGGCTGCATTTGGAATTTTGCATGCAGTTCTGGTCATCACACTACCAGAAGGATGTGAAAGCTTTGGGGAGAGTGCAAAGAAGGTTCACCAGGATGTTGCCTGGAGAGGTTGAATAAACTGGGATTGTTTTCACTGGAAAGAGGGAGCTTGAGGGGAGACCTGATAGAGGTCTACAAAATTAAGAGAGGCATAGACAAGGTTAATAATCAGAGGCTTTTTCCCCAGGGTTGAACTGTCAATTACAAGGGGGCACAGGATCAAGGTGAAGGGGGAAAGTTTAAGGGATATGTGTGGGGGAAGTTTTTCACGTAGGGTGTGGAGGGTGCCTGGAATGTGCTATCAGAGGAGGTGGTGAAGGCAGGCACATTAGCAACATTTAAGAGGCATCTGGGTGGGTACATGATTCAGGAGAGAATAGAGGAATACAGACTAAGTAAGGGCAAAAGTTTTGTTTTAGTTTACCTCGGGTTTGGAGGGCTGAAGGGCATGATCCCTTGTTGTACTTTTCTTTGTTCTTTGAAATGACGACTATATAAATGATGATAAAACCAACATACTTCTCAATTTATATTTGAAGTTTCTTTTTTCTGGCTGAATATAGTTAGATTTCGCACTAGTCAGAGTGCATGGAGCAAAAGGGTTGTTCTCCCTAAGGCATAATACGTGAAAGTGCTGCTCTGGCTCTAAAAGGTGAAATACTGCAAGTAAGCAATAATGTTAGCTTCAGATTAAAATAAACCAATAGTTCAGATTTCTGCAAAGCATCTTTGACATCCTGCTTTCTCACATTCTGTTGTCCAGTCTCATGACTGATTCACACACACTAACTTATACGATGCTTCAATAATGTAGCTAAGTTAGGGACCGATTTTCCATAATAATTTACCAATCCTAGAAAGGACCTCCATTGCTTCACATTTTTGCTACTAAAATCGCGTCCAACTTTTTAGATGCTTTCTGTAGTCCCTTACTATCAACAGTGTTGATACTGAACTGATGTCTGGAAAAAGTCTCACTTTTCTTTCTTGATTTGCAGTCCATTTGCTTGAAGATGTTCCAATGTTGCTTCTAAATCATTTAAGTGCCCTTGTCATCATCCAGGTACCATTGTACACCTAGAGACCACTTAAAATCTGATCCATTGATCTTTGGAATAGGGCTGGTGCAGATATTATTCCAAAAGGCAATCACTTACAATGAAAAAAGACCTTTATAGGTAACAATGGTAAGCAATTGTCATGATTCAGTGGTTACCTTCATCTGTAAATATGCTTGCAAAAGACCAATCATGCTGAATTTCAGCCCACCTGATAATAAAGCAGATAAATCTTCAATTAAAGGAAGCTGATATTGATCAGTGCACATCAGATTTATAATTGTTTTAAAATCAACAGAAATAAACCATCTGGTTTCTTGACAGATACGATGGGGTAACCCAGTTACCCATCATAACTGGCTCTAATGCACTAGTGTTTACAAAGTCACATTAATTCCTCTTCAACCTTGGGATGAATTACATAGGGCACTGCACTTGCTTTGGGACTTTTTGGTTGACTATTAGGTTTTATCTTGATTTTCACTTGAACTCCTTTCATTGAACAAAGTGTCTCTTTAAATAGACCCTTGCATTTACCCAGAAGGTGCTGTAGGTGTGTTTTGTCATCGAGCAATCTGTTGACAGCATTCCAATTAAGCTTTACCTTTACCAACCATGATCTTCCAAAATAGAGCTGGAAAAATACAACAGATCACTTGGAGAGGCAACTCCGCTGTTTGTCCATACAGCTCTATGTTGATCATGATGTAACATTTCAATGGCATGATCTCATCCATGTGTGTCCTTAAAAATCACATCAACTGGTTTCAAAGGAAGATGCATCGGCTTTTACTGGTATGTAGTCTCAGGAATTAAAGATACAACAGTACCAGTATCAACCCACATCCTAATAGATTGTTCACTTGGTAATCATCCAGAATCTGTGTGATCCACCCAGGATAAGATTGTGAGGAGAGCAGCAGACATGTAGGATAAAAGAATGTAGATATTTTACAGATTAAAAAGCTAAAAAAAAGTTGAAATTTTTAAAAATTAAACACTAATTAAATAAAATAAAGATGGAGGGCCAGGTTGTAGCTGCATGATGTGGGAGCTGGTGGACCCCACTGTGGTTCCTAGTCAACACATCTGTACTGAATATTTGTTGCTCAAAGACTGTGGCTCAAAATTGATGAGCTGGAGTCTGAGCTCCAGACACTGGACACATCAGAGAGAGGGAGAAGTACCTGGATGCTGTGCTTCTGGAGGCAATCACACTCCTTAGGTTAACTACCTTGAATTCAGCCAGTGGTCAGGGACAGGAGAGAATGACTGTGACCAAGGCAGGTAGAGGGCTCTGAGAGAGTCACAGCCCTTGTCCCTGTCCAGTAAGTACAAGATTCTGTGGATAAGAGGTGGCTTCAGGGAAGGATGATCAAACTGACTATAGCACGATAAGGGAGCCGTTCAAGTTGGTGGGGAGAATGCACAAAGATATGTTGATGGTACAAATTGCAACATGAGTATGATGTATCAGCTATGACAGAAAAGTGATTGCAGGGTGACCAGGACTGAGTGCTCAACATTCAGAGTACACAGTCTTCCAAAGAAGGGGAAAGGAGGTGGGGTAGTGCTGTTAATGAAGGAAGGTTTCAGAGCAGTGCTGAGTTGTGATATAAAGGCAGCAGAAAAGGAGCTGAGGCCGGCATAGATCAGCCATGATCAGTAATGAATGACGGGGCAGGCTTAAAGGGCCTAGTGGCAGCATTGAAATATGATTGAATTCCTGATACAGTGAACCTCATAGGCCCATAACCAGTGTCTTCAACTTAAATAAAGGCAATTATAATGGTATTAGGTAGGAATTGTCAAAGGTGAACTGGGTAAACTAGCTAAGATACAGGTCAGTTGATGAACGTGGCAGATATTCAAACAATTGTTCCTACATGAGTTGATCCCAGTCAAAAAGAGGAATTCCACGGATTCCATGGTTAACACAGGAGGTCAAGGATAATGTTCAGTTGAAATGCAGGAAATATAAAGTTGGGAAGGATAGTGGTAGAGATTGAGAAGTTTTTAGAATCCAGCAGCATAAGAAGACAGAAAATGAATTTTGAGAGAAAGCTTGCATGCAGCAATAAAGCAAAGTGTAAAGGTTTCTCCAGATCTATAAATAGGAAGTGGGCAGCTAAGGTTTCTATTGAAAAAGTCTGTTGAATTGATAATAGCAAACAAGGAAATGGCGGATATGCTAAATAATATTTTTGCATCAGTCTTCACCTTGGAAGATATTATCCCTAAGATATCAGATGAATTGATTACAAATAACATGGTTGAACTTACAAAAATCTCAACCTCAAGAGATAGAGTATCAGAGCAACTCAGGTGATTAAAGGTGGACTTGATGAACTGCATGCTAAGGTTTTAATATAAGTGGTTGCAGAGGTGGTAGAACGATTGGTTGAAATTTTTTGTAACTCGCTTAACTCTGGGAAGACACCAGAAGATTGGAAAACAACCAATGTGACCCCTTTGTTCAAAGAGGGAGAAAGGCTGAAGGCAGGGAACTACCAGCCAGCGAGTTTAGTATCTATTATTGGCAAGATGCTGGAGTCAATAATCAAAGAGGAAATAGCAAACCATTTAGGAAAGCTGAATATAATCAAACCCAGTCAACATGGTTTTATGAAAGATAAATCATATTTGAAAAATTTGCTCCAATTCTTTGAGGATGTAACAGAGAGAATAGACAGAGGGGAACCTGTAGATGTGGTGTATTTAGACTTCCAAAAGGATTTGACAAGATGCTGCATAAGAGGCTTGTGCATGAAGTAAAAGCCGGTGGAATTGGAGGAAGTGTGTTAGCAGGATTGAAAACTTACAAACAGAGAATTGGAATAAATGGGTCCTTTTCAGGGTGGATGTGATTAAGAAGGCAAATAGCAATTTGGTCTTTATTATAAAGGGATTGGAGTTTAAAAATAGGAAAGTTTTGTTGTAATTGTACAAGATTTGGTGAGGCCTGACTTGGAGTACTGTGTACAGTATTTGTCCCCTTGGATATAGTAACAATGGAGGCAGTCCCAAGGAGTTTAAATGTCAACAAAGATTGACAAAGAAATTGATAAAGGAGGGTAGGAGAAGCTATGAGGCTGGGCTAGCACTTAATATAAAAAAGGATAGCAAGAGTTTTTATAAATATATAAAAAGGAAGAGGCTGGCTAGGGTGAACGTTGGTCCTTTAGAGGATGAGAAAGGGGAGCTAGTGGTAGGGGATAGGGATATGGCTAAGGTCTTGAATAACTTTTTTGTTTCTGTCTTCACGGAGGAGGACGTGAATAATTTGCCGGGTGTTAGCGATGGAAAGGTGGTAGGAATGGAGGGTCTTAATGACATTACTGTTACTAGAGAGGTGGTGCTCGACAGACTGGAGGGGCTGATTGTGGACAAGTCCCCAGGACCGGATGGAATGCATCCGAGGGTTCTGAAAGAAATGGCGGAGGTGATAGTGGATGCCTTGGTGGTTATTTTCCAGACGTCGCTGGATTCCGGGGAAGTGCCGGAAGATTGGAAAACGGCTAATGTTACGCCGTTGTTTAAGAAGGGTGCCAGGCAAAAGGCGGGGAATTATAGGCCGGTTAGTTTAACGTCTGTGGTAGGTAAGATGTTAGAATCCGTCATTAAGGAAGAAATAGCGAGGCATCTTGAGGGGAATTGCTTGATAGGGCGGACGCAACACGGTTTCATTAAAGGGAAGTCGTGTCTGACAAATTTACTGGAGTTCTATGAGGATGTGTCTAGGGCAGTGGATAGAGGAGAGCCGGTGGATGTGGTCTTTCTGCATTTTCAGAAGACGTTTGACAAGGTACCTCACAAGAGGTTATTGCAGAAGGTCAGGGGACATGGATTTGGGGGTAGGGTGTTAGCGTGGATAAAGGATTGGTTGTCAAATAGGAGGCAGAGAGTGGGGGTCAATGGGTGCTATTCGGATTGGCGGTTGGTGACTAGTGGGGTGCCCCAGGGGTTGGTGCTGGGGCCTCAGCTAAATACCATTTATATAGATGATCTGGAGGAGGGAACCGAGTGCAGGGTGTCAAAATTTGCTGATGACATCAAGATTGGGGGAAAGGCAAATTGTGAGGAGGGTGTGGAGAGTCTGCAGAAGGATCTAGATAGGCTGGGCGAATGGGCCAGGAAATGGCAAATGGAATTTAATGTTGGCAAGTGTGAGGTGGTCCACTTTGGTAGGAGGAATGGTAGGAAGGACTATTACTTACGTGGTGAAAAACTGCAGCAGGCGACGGTGCAGAGGGACCTCGGGGTCCTTGTGCATGAGTCGCAAAAACCCAGCTTGCAGGTGCAGCAGGTGGTCAGAAAGGCGAATGGGATGCTGGCCTTCATAGCGAAGGGGATTGAATATAAAAGTAGGGAGGTCTTGCTGCAGCTGTATAGGGCATTGGTGAGGCCGCAGCTGGAGTACTGTGTGCAGTTTTGGGCGCCGCACCTGCGCAAGGATATTTTGGCCCTGGAGGGAGTGCAGAGGAGGTTTACTAGGCTGATACCGGAGTTGAGGGGATTGAGCTATGAGGAGAGGCTGAATAAACTAGGCTTGTACTCGTTAGAGTTTAGAAGAATGAGGGGAGATCTCATTGAGACGTATAAGATGATGAATGGGATGGATAGGATAGAGGTGGAGAGACTCTTCCCGCTCAAAAAAGACAGTAGGACTAGGGGGCACAGCCTCAAGATAAAGGGGAGGCGGTTTAGAACAGAGTTGAGGAGGAACTTCTTCACTCAAAGGGTGGTGAATCTCTGGAATTCTCTGCCCGTTGAAGTGGTGGAGGCTGCCTCGCTAAATATTTTTAAGAAACGGGTTGATAGGTTTTTGATAAGAGAAGGGATTAAGGGTTATGGGGAGAGGGCAGGAAGGTGGAGCTGAGCCACGACAGATCAGCCATGATCTTATTGAATGGCGGGGCAGGCTCGAAGGGCTAGATGGCCTACTCCTGCTCCTATTTCTTATGTTCTTATGTTTCACCAGGGTAATTCCTGGGATGAGAGGGTTGTTTCATCAAGAGAGACTAAATAGTCTGGGTTTGTATTCCTTAGAGTTTAGAAAAGCGAGAGGTGACTTTATTCAGGCATATAAGATCCTGAGGGAATTTGACAGGGTAAATGGTGAGATGTTTTCACTAGTCTTGAACAAGAGGACATAACTACAAAATAAAAGGTTGATTATTTAATACTGAGGTGCATAGAAATTTCTTCTCGCAGAGGGTGGTGAATCTCAGGAATTCTCTGCCCCAAAAGGTGGTGGAGGTTGGATCATTAGAAGTATTTAAAGTGGATCTGGATAAATATTTGATAAACTGAGGAATAGAGGGCAATGGGGAAATGGCACAGAAAAGGAGGTGAAGCCGGTATAGATCAGTCATGATCGTAATGAATGGCGGGGCAGGCTTGAAGGGTCTAGTGGCCATTCCTGCTTCTATTTCTTGTGTTCTTGTATGTATGAATGACCTTCAGTTGGAGCACTTCATCATTTGCTGGACATTCATAAAATCATAAAATCTCTACAGCACAATAGGAGGCCATTCAGCCCATTGACTCAGGCCCTATTCTCATTACCCTCATATTTACTTTGCTAATCCGCTGACACTAAGGGGAAATTTGGCATGGCCAATCAACCTAACCTGCACACCTTTGGACTGTGGGGGAAACTGGAGCACCCAGAGGAAACGCAGACACAGGGAGAATATGCAAACTGCACAACAACCAGCCAAGGGCAGAATTGGACCCGGGTCCCTGGTGCTGAGGGGCAGCAGTGCTAACCATTGTGCCAACCAACTTATTCTTCTTCTTGAAGGTAGCCAGGTTCTTCTTCTAAATATTCTTCTTGGAGAAGTTGGTCTCGCCCAACGAGATTTTTAACATGACCCATTTTGCCACAGTTGTTGCATTGACTATCCTTGCTCCTGCATTTGCTTATTGAATGGTCCATGTTGGTGCATCTGTGAAATGCCTGTTGCTGTTTTGACTTCTTAAGGGCAGTTCACAACATGTGGATCTTCACTCCTGCACCGGAAGCCTCTTTCAGCCAGTTCCATGGACACTGTGATTTCTACTGCTGTCTTTAAAGTCAAAGCATGTTGCATCAGAGATCTTCATTGGATAGGCTCATTTTGGAAACCACACACTTGAAGAAAATCTTTGAATGACTCACCAAACTGACACTCTAGCCTTTTTGAGATTGATGTGGGTATGCCGGCGTTGGACTGGCGTAAACACAGTAAAAAGTCTGACAACACCAGGTTTTGTCCAACCTATTTATTTGATAATATCCTCACAAGCTTTCGGGTTAGTCCCTTTGTCACCTGACGAAGGGACTAACCCGAAAGCTTGTGAGTATATTATCAAATAAATAGGTTGGACAAAACCTGGTGTTGTCAGACTTTTTACTTTTTGAGATTGCCACAAACTGAGCAATGCTCCCTCCAGCCATTTGATTCCTTCGGTGGAATCTGAACCATTCCTCGGTGATTAGTGGCTTTGGAGAATCGTGCACTGCTCAGTCATCATAAGTTTTGTTTCCTGGCTTTGCTGGATGTACCAAGCTCCAGAGCAAATTAAAGGTTTTACTTCCTATTGTGACGAGAAAAGCCAGTACAAGCAACTCACTTGCAATTTTATTCACTGGGTATAAAGGACAAGAGCACGTGTGACTGGAAGGTTGTATGAATGTGTGTTACGAGGGTGTGTGAGAAGGTGTGCGAGTGTGAGGGTATGTGAGAGGACGTGTGTGAAAGTGTGTGTGGGAGGGTGAGTTTGAGTGAGGGTGAGGATGTGAGTGTGTAGCAAGGCTGAGTGAGAGTGAATGATTCCAAGTGTGTGAGTGAGTGTGAGTGAATATGAGTGAATGTGTGTGAGTGTGAGTGAGTGTATGTGTGAGGGTGAGTGCGCATATGTAAGAGTGAGTGTGAGTGAAAGTGAGGGAGTGAGTGTGAGTGAGTTTGAGGGCAAATGAGGATGAGTGTGTGAGGGTGAGTGTGAGTGAGTGTCAGGGTGAGTGAGAATGAGGGTGACTGTGAGTGAGTGTTAGGTTGAGTATCTTATCCATGTAACTATCTAAATGCTTTTTAAAAGATAAAATTGTACTCTCCTCTACTACTACCTCTGGCAGCTTGTTCCAGACACTCACCACCCTCTGTGTGAAGAAATTGCCCCTCTGGACACTTCTGTATCTCTCCCCTCTCACCTTAAACCTATGCCCTCTATGTTTAGACCTCCCTACCTTTAGGAAAAGATATTGACTATCTAGCTGATCTGTGCCCCTCATTATTTATATTCTGCATTGTAAGGATTCTATGAATCAGTAACCAGGCAGCAGTATCTGGGTTAGTACGCTGCCTCACCTGGTCAACTAGGTTATTAAATTAGCAGCAGATCTTTAGTATTTTTTAAAATAATTACAATGAAGTTTCAGAAGTTTATGTAAAATAATTGAAGCATTACAAGAATGGCAACGCGCCCAGACTCTTTAAGTACAGAAAAATCATTGGCATCTACTTCAATTAACCAATATGCAACTAGTTATTAGATTGAGTCCCAATGTGAAAGGCGTATGGAGCAGTGAGGGCATCGCGGTGGCTGTCCCAGTGTCACATCACATCCCGTGAATTACGAATCGCGCAGCACAGAACCAAACTGAAAATCATCCCGAAAATCTGCAAAAGATAGAACACAAAAAGGCAAATCAGCCAGAAGCAGAGAACTAGACTGGTGTCTGTAAAATGCAGAAAATCAGAGACAAAGAACTGGGATTGAGGGTTATAGATAGGCCTGATAGGTAGGGATATGATCGGTGCAACTTGTGGGTCGAAGGGCCTGTTTGTGCTGTACTGTTCTATGTTCTATGTTAAACAACCTCAAAGGAAGGAAAAGTCCTGTACCTTGGGAATACCCTGCTCCATGTGTTCAAAGAACTGTGAGTCAAGACTCACATGAGCAGGAACCACAGCATTAAATTCCTTAATTTGGAGTGTTATAGAATCATAAAAACACAACCTGTTATCACACAGAGACCTCTCAGCTACAGTGCCTATTTCAAACTCCTTTATAACATTATCCAATTTATCCACTTTCTTAACTGACCCAGTCAAACACATGCGTCTTTCATCTTTGATTTATTATTGTCACATGTATTAGTATACGGTGAAAAGTATTGTTTCTTGGGAGCTGTACAGACAAAGCATACCATTCTTAGAGAAGGAAACAAGAGAATGCAGAATGTAGTGTTACAGTCATAGCTACTGTATGGAGAAAGATCAACTTAATGCAAGGTAAGTCCATTCAAAAGTCTGACAGCAGCAGGGAAGAAGCTGTTCTTGAGTCGGTTGGTATGTGACCTCAGACTTCTGTATCTTTTTCCCGACAGGCGAAGGTGAAAGAGAGAATGTCTGGACTTAATTATGCTTTCCTGAGGCAGTGGGAAGTGTAGACAGAGTCAGTGGGTGGGAGACTGGTTTTAGTGATGGACTGGGCTTCATTCACAACCCTGGTTTCTTGCGGTCTCGGATCGAGCAGGAGCCGTACTTAAAGCTGTGATACACCCAGAGAGGATGCTTTCTATGGTAAAAGTTGGTGAGAGTTGTAGCAGACATGCGGATGTCTTATGGCTGGCTCACTCGGAATTGGAGGGAGCGTATTATTAAGTTTGTACTTGATACAAAACTTTTCTAAGTTAAGGAATATGACAGCTTTAGGAATTAAAATTTTGACTGGAGGTATATGGGGCTGTGTGATAGAAAAACTGATGAACAATCCCGAAGCAAATGTAATTCAGAGAATTATACTGAAATTACACACTGCCTGTATTTCTCATGAAAGGTTAGAGATGATAGAGGCAAATACTTGAACAATGGATGATCCATATCTAGGATTGCAGTGGGAGTCTGGAGAGAGGATAACAACATCCTTTAAAAATATCAATTACTCCTGTGAGTTACAGAATCAAAGAGATATGTTGAAAATAAAATAATTTGTTTGCATTTCTAATGGAATCAACACAAATCATTCCACACAGATAGTGATTCAGGATGAAGCCTTAGTTAGAAGATTCTTTCGTTTAATTTATTTATGTGTGCTTGCTGATAGAGTTCACTTTGCGTTTATTTTTTGAATAGTGTGGAGGAGCAGAGGGATCTAGGTGTATGTGTACATAGATCCCTGAAAGTTGGGAATCAAGTAGATAGGGTTGTTAAGAAGGCATACGGTGTCTTGGCGTTTATTGGTAGGGGGATTGAATTTAGGAGTCGCAGCGTCATGATGCTACTGTACACAACTCTGGTGCGGCCGCACTTGGAGTACTGTGTGCAGTTCTGGTCCCCACATTACAGGAAGGATGATG
Source organism: Prionace glauca (assembly GCA_037974335.1). Lineage (NCBI taxonomy): Eukaryota > Metazoa > Chordata > Chondrichthyes > Carcharhiniformes > Carcharhinidae > Prionace > Prionace glauca. The sequence goes on along the minus strand of CM075743.1, from coordinate 39,506,118 downwards.
CTTTGGAGAGGGTGCAGAGGAGGTTTACCAGGATGTTGCCTGGTATGGAGGGGAGATCCTATGAGGAGAGACTGAGGGATTTGGGGTTGTTTTCGCTGGAAAGAAGGCGGCTAAGAGGGGATCTTATTGAAACATATAAGATGATTAGAGGTTTAGATAGGGTGGACAGTGATAGCCTTTTTCCTCGGATGGAGAAAGCTAGCACGAGGGGGCATGGCTTTAAATTAAGGGGGGGTAGGCATAGGACGGATGTCAGGGGTAGGTTCTTTACCCAGAGGGTGGTGAGGGACTGGAATGCCCTGCCTGCTGCGGTTGTAAATGCGCCTAGTTTGGGGGCGTTTAAGAGATCTGTGGATAGGTTTATGGACGAAAAGGGATTGGTTTAGGTTAGTGGGTCATTGTTTTTTAACTGATCGGCACAACATCGTGGGCCGAAGGGCCTGTTCTGCGCTGTAATGTTCTATGTTTCATGGTGGGGAAACAGTTTGAGGATCTGCACTAGTTTGTAGCTGGTGGAAGAAATCCTGAGTGGTGCTAATCAAGCTTTGTGGCAGAAAGCAGTCAGCCTGGATAGTTAGCTTCAAAAGAGTTGCACAGAAGCAATGGGAGCATAGTCTTGAACTGCTGTAGTCTATGTGGCATAGGTACACCCATTGCACTGTTAGGGAAGGAATTCCAGGATTTTTACCCAGCAACAGTAGAGGAACAGTGATTTATTTCCAAGTCAGGATGGTGAGTGGCTTGAAGGTGATGGTGTTCCCATGAGTCTGCTACTCTAGTCCTTTAAGATGGTGGAGATTATGAATTTGGAGGCTGATGTTGAAGGAGCCTTGGTGAGTTGCTGCAGTGAATCTTGCAGTTGGTACACACGGCTGCCACTGTGCGTCAGTGTTGGAGAGAGTGAATGTTGAAGGTGGTATCTCGGGTGCTGATTAAACACATTGAGAAGTGTTGATAATAAACTGCATGGGAACACTCCCAATCCATTAGTGAGATCTTAATCACCTTGACTGGTCATTGGTTTGGATTTTTAAAGATTATCATTCCCATCAAACCTGATTAAAATGTTTGGAAAGATCAGAGTGGGCAAGGCAATGTTTAAAGATGTTATTATATTGACTTTCAAAATGAAAGATAAACTCCCTCATTAGAGAATTCTTGTTAATTTGAATTCACTGGAGTTGAACCTGGTTAAGAAACTGGCTGAGTGGCAGGTTGTGGAGATAATGGGCAGGTTGGCATTGATTTCATCAGCTCCTTCTCGATCCAGGGCTGCCATCTACCCAGGGCCACGGTTCCTGCTCACGTGAGTTTTTGAGCACATGGAGTAGGGCATTTCCAAGGTACAGGATTTCCCTTCCTTCATTCTCTGCCACCATTCCGCATCATCATGAAGGTTTTTAGACTGAAAGCATGATGCAGCTTAATGGACAGGCAGCTCCCGTGGTAAACAACTAGCAGTGAATGTCTGGTGTCAGTTAGAGTTTGTTGAACACACAGACTAATACTGGCTGGACAGATGTGACGAGTTGTTTCACACACAGATGTGTGTTGGGATTTATTAACAATTTGGATTATGGGTGAAAAAGCCAGCAGCCAGCTGGGATGTGGTGACTCTCAATACCCAGTGTTTAATGCCCATTGCCCTCGAGCCAATCAGTCTCAGACATGCAGTGTGGGTAAGGAGTCACATGTATACTCTGAGCAAACTGATACTCCTTCTCTTCAATTCACCAGTTTAGAATTAATGTTTGAAATTAGCTTCAAGTGTTGAGAAGTATTTGTTGGATTGACAAGATTCATTAAACTAAAAGCAAAATACTGCAGATGCTGGAAATCTGAAACAAAAACACAGAACTCTGGAAAGACGCAGCAAGTCTGGCAGCGCCTGTGGAGAGAGAAACAGAGTTAACGTTTCGGGTTTAATGTGACTCTTCTTCAGAGCTGAAGAGAGGGAGAAATGTGGTGGATTTTATATTGTCAAAGAGGGGGTGGAACAGCTGGAGCAGAGCAGGTCAGCGATTGGTGGTTGCTGGGAGAGATTGTAACAAGGCTGTGTAAATGATGAGACGGAGGAAAGGTTAACGGTAATGTGAAGGACTCCGGAACATTGATCCAACCTCCCTGTCACACGCCATTTTAACTCAGCGCCTTGCTCTCATGCCCACCTGTCTGTCAATGGGCTGCTGCAATGTTTCGGTGAACCTCATCTTCCGGTTGGGCACTTTACAACCTTCTGGACTCAACATAGAGTTCAACAACTTCACACCACAATCTCTCTCTTCCATCTTGACCCCGTTCTTATGCAAAAACATTGTTGTTCTAATGCAAGCCCTCCTCCCCCACTGGGCCATCTGTCACTTGTTCCTGTGTTTTGTTTTCACGATGCACTGGCCTTTATTCTCACAGTGACACTATTTTACCGTTCTGCCGCTCCTTCTCTGGCCCCCACACACTGCCATTAACACGTGACCCATACATCTCTGCTGAAAGCTCCCACCAATCACTGACCTTCTCCCGTATTACAGCTGTTCCACCCCCTCATAAAAAATATAAAATTCAGCAAATTTCTCCCTCACTATAGCGTTGAAGAGGAGTCCCATGGATTGCAGATGTTAACTGTTTCTCCCTGTCCAGATGTTTAGAGTTTCTGTGGTACTTTCTGTCCTTGTGACAAGGTGACAGTGGGGTCATCACACTGGCTGCACAGCCTGTAGCTGACACTGAGATGCATATGGGCTCAGGCCTATTGACCAAGGGAGTATATGACCCTTACCATCACTCCCGCAATCCCGATTCCCATCACTCCGATCATGTACAGCTTTGAATTGAAGAAGTCCTTTAATTTGGAAGTGCAATTCTGTGGAGACAATGAGCAGGAAGTCAGTAACTGTGATCAAAGATTGGAACATAGAACAAAGAACCCTACAGTGCAGAAACAGGCCCTTCGGCCCATCGAGTCTGCACCTAACACAATCCCACCCAGACCCTATCCCCATATCCCTACACATTTACCTGCTAATCCCTCTAACCTACACATCCCAGGACACTAAGGGGCAATTTTAGCATAGCCAATGAACCTAACCCGCACATCTTTGGACTGTGGGAGGAAACCGGAGCACCCGGAGAAAACCCACGCAGACACGAGGAGAATGTGCAAACTCCACACAGGCAGTGACCCGAGCCGGGAATCGAACCCAGGACCCTGGAGCTGTGAAGCAGCAGTGCTAACCAATGTGCTACCGTGATAATATGTTCTCATAAATAATCTGGTGAATACGTGCAAACACATCTACCCCAAGGAATTTTCATCTCCGACTCTCACTGCTGGGGATATTTGAATGATATTACTTGAGGGATAAATATTGATCAGGATTGACAAGAGAACTCCCCTGATCTTCTTGGGAATAACACCCTGGGATCCCTTATTTCAGCTGCTCATTCCGAAGACAGCAACTGCAACGGTTCTGAAATCCCTGGAGAATTGTCAATAAATCGTCCCCATGGACTTCCTCAATAGGAAAGGAGCAGCGGGAGCTTAAAACCAGCTGGATCTACCCTGGCCAGCAGCCAAAGGTCACCAGAGCTTAACGTGTGAGTGTGGCCACAGAAGCTATCTTCGCAACGTAAACAAAGGGTGTTGGTGACAGGAGGCTGTCCTCGGTGAGATTATTACATTTACAGACTGACAAGCTCACTTTTGAATATTGCTGCCTGGGTGAGTGTACAGCACAGACACTGAGCACTAGGTGTGAACAGCACTCGTGAGGCAGTACATAATCTGTCCAGCTGTACCGAGGCAGATCTGCTGTACACGTGGACAATCTATTGACAATCCTCAGCAGCCTTCAGAACTCGACAATTCGCTGCTCAGACTCTGTCTAAAAACTGAATTCAGTTTCACTCTCCCAAGGAAACGAATGAGAGAAAGATTATTGGATGTTATGAAATAAACAGCGGAACCCAAATGTTTAACAGTGCTCTGAACCTAAAGAGCACAGCAATGAACAAAACAGGCAATGGGAGCATACAGATGGATATCTACTGTCAGGTTAATACTCAGAATGGCAAAGGGAACAGACCAGAATCTGCACAATGTATCTGAAATAAATAAACAGGCTGAATCCAGGACTATTCCGTATTGTTGCAGCCAGGGGCAGTCACAGCTCATAGTTTATCATCACAGCTTTAAATGATTGAAGGGTCACTGTGACAGCATTGGGCAAACGAATCAAATAATTCTCTGTAGAATTCAATATGAAAGGGGGAACTCACCACAGGTGTGTGTAATGTAGGACACAGCAGCTGGATGGAGGGATCTGGGGTAGAATCGCCACAGCACTGCAACTAGAGACAGAGACAGGGATAGAGATAGAGAGAGGGGGGAGGAAAGAGAAACACAGGTCAAAATATTTTACATCAAACCCGGCACTACCTGAGAGGCTGGAACGCAAATGTGAGTGTGAGACTGTACATTGAGTGTGTCAGTGAGTGAGAGACTGTGTGAGTGTTTCAGTGAGTCTGAGACTGCGTGTATCAGAGTGAGTGAGAGACTGTACATTGGGTGTGTCAGTGAGTGTGAGACTGTACATTGAGTGTGTCAGTGAGTGAGAGACTGTGTGAGTGTTTCAGTGAGTCTGAGACTGCGTGTATCAGAGTGAGTGAGAGACTGTACATTGGGTGTGTCAGTGAGTGTGAGACTGTACATTGAGTGTGTCAGTGAGTGAGACTGTACATTGGGTGTGTCAGTGAGTGAGAGACTATACATTGAGTATGTCAGTGAGTGAGAGACTGTACATTGGGTGTGTCAGTGAGTGAGAGACTGTACATTGAGTGTGTCAGTGAGTGAGAGACTGTGTGAGTGTGTCAGTGAGTGAGAGACCGTATGAGTGTGTCAGTGAGTGTGAGACTGTACATTGAGTGTGTCAGTGAGTGTGAGACAGTGTGTGTCAGAGTAAGTGAGAGACTATACATTGAGTGTGTCAGTGAGTGAGAGACAGTGTGATTGTGTCAGAGTGAGTATGTCAGAGTATGTGCGAGACTGTACATTGAATGTGTCAGTGAGTGTGAGACTGAGTAGTGAGTGCATCAGTGAGTGTGAAGTTGTGAGTTTGTCAGAGTGAGTGTGAGACTGTACATTGAGAGTGTCAGTGGGTGGAGACTGTTTGAGTGTGTCAGTGAGTGAGAGACTGTACATTGAGAGTGTCAGTGGGTGGAGACTGTTTGAGTGTGTCAGTGAGTGTGAGACTGTGAGCAGTAAGTGTGTCAGTGAGAGTGAGACTGTGTGGGTGTGTCAATGAGTGTGAGGCTGTGAGCAGTGTGCATGTCAGTGAGTGTGAGACTGTGTGAGTGTGTCAGTGAGACCACATGCATGGTCTTTTCTTTCTGTCAAAACCCACAATGCCTACTTTATTTTCGACATTACACCCTCCAAGCCACTTACCATCCTAACTTGATTATAACACTGTTATATATCAAATATATCAAAATCCTGCAACTCACAGCCAAACAGCACTGTGGCTGTACCAACACCACATGGACTGTATTGACTCAGGAAGGCAGCTTAGCACCACCTTCTGATGAGATCCGCAGAGGTGGGCAGGTAATGAAGGTGATTCGAGTTCAGTTTGCAATGGTTTTTCCGCCTCTTGGCTACTGGCCTGGTGCTCAAATTACCAGCTCAACGGAGGACATCCATCTGCAAAAGCTTCACACTTTATCCCAGCCAGAGCTCCATCCTATTGGTGCAGCCACAAGACGGAAAGGTTGCAATCTCGACCAATGGCAATCCAAGTCTTGGTGTTTCTCTTCCTGTTGCTATGTTCCTTGTTGAGGGGCAGTCTGAGTTTGCACCCTGCCACTGCGGTTACCCCCTCTCTGTATGGGACTGCCGGGGGATTTCTCAACGTGAAGCCTGACCACTACGCTGATAAATACTGTGAGAACAAAGACCCCACCCCGCTCCGGAATATTCCGGATCCAGCCTCACTGCCGCTAGTGGGTGGTTTGGACCCCATTTTCTCTTGTTGTTAGGCTCTGAATCCTGAAGGAAAATCCTACCCATTCTGTCTGTTTTCCCTCTTTGGCTGGGAAAACCGGTTGATTAAAGGTATAAGGTGCTGTGATTGTTCTGGAAATTCGACGTGGATATTTGGTGAAGTGAGTGTGTAAAGTGTTCACTCACACAAGTGTTTGGGGTGGCTGAGTGTGTACACACTCTCACTACCCGTGGTGACCATGTGAAGTGTGTACTCACCACATTGTGAATGGAATGCAGTGTCCTGTTACCAGCTCCGGTAATTCGATAAGCATGCAGTGACTTACTGTAATAAACATTCATCTCTTGCAGAATCTGTCAGCAAAACACAAACAAGAAATCCTTTTTACAGCAAGATCCACAATCAAATCAGGTGGAGGGAGGGGGGGGTTGGAAAATGAGTGAAAGACAGGTTGGGGGAAGAGGGAGAGAGAGAAAAGGAGAGAGGAACATGGAGGACAAAGAAGAGGAAGGTGTAGAAAGGTGAAGAGAGAGAGATGGAGGATTGAAGAGAAGGGGTAACAAGAAGTGGGGGCAAGACAGACAGATAGTGAGCAGGAGTTTATGGCCTCGCTTGTCATGTAAAAAATAAAATCCCACCTGAGGTCAATGGGTATTTTCATCGTCTACTCTTTGCCCGCTCCGATTCCGTGGTGGGTGGGACGGTAAAATTCTGGCCAGTAAACGTGGAACCAGAAAAATGGAGAGACGGGAAGAGTTAGGAATGGGCAAAAAAAGTGGCAAAGGGATAGTGGGAGAAAGAAAAAAATGGAGCGAGAGGAGCGAGAGAGGGGGGTTGAGAGCGGAGGAAATGATTGAGAGACAAGTGGGAGAAGGAGATGACAGAGTTGTGATGGTGCAGATGGAGGCCATCCAGCACATCATATAATATCTTAAAATCGCTGCAGTGCAGGAGACCAATCGGCCCATCGAGTCTGCACCAACACTCTATTAGAGAACTTTACCCTCAGCCCACTCCCTCACTCTAGTTCCATAACCTGCACATTGATCATAGCCAATCCACCAAACCTGCACATGTTTGGTCTGTTTCTGGGGAATGATAACTGTGCTGGCTAAAGGCCCTTAAATCCCCTGGACCTGATGGGTTGCATCCTAGGATGTTAAAGGAAGTAACTACCTGCTGAACTCACATGCTAACCTCCTGTGATTTATGCACAAGGACCCCCAAATCCCTCCGTGCTGCAGCTTTCTGCAGCCTTTTTCCATTTAAATAATATTCAGTTCCTTTGTTCTTCCTACCAAAGTGCATAACTTCACGTCTGCATAGCGGATGCACTGGTAGTCATTTTCCAGGAATCCTTAAATTCCGAAAAAGGCACAGAGGATTGGAAAACTGCCAATCAAACAACCTTACTCAGAAAGAGAAGGGGATAAAAAAACAGGTAACTACAGACCAGTTAACTTATCATCTGAAGGTGGGAAAATATCAAAGTCCATATAACAGGATGTAGTAGCAGAACATTTAGAAATATGTAATATAATCAAACAAAGTCCGCATGGCTACTGCGTAGGTTTCCTCCCACAGTCCAAAGATGTGCGGGTTAAGTTGATTGGCCATGCTAAATTACTCCTTAGTGTCAGGGGGATTAGAAAGATAAATGTATGGGGTTGCAGAAAGAGCGCCTGGGTGGGATTGTGGTCGGTACAGACTCAATGGGCCAAATGGCCTCCTTCTATATTGTAGGGATTCTATGACTCTCTGAAATAATAAGAAAATGATGCAACTGGAATACCAGCAAACTGTTCTGTATACACTTGAGGTCAAGTGAAAACTAAAAGATAGAAAATAATTTCACCAGTAAAGAGTAATAAGAAGCATGTTGGAGCATGGGCTGGTTCAGGGTGCAGAGTAAATAAGCATTCTTTATACACATGGGCCGAGAATAATTGCACTGTGCTGACCTGTCGGGAGGGAATTACCCGGGGAGTTCTCAATATTGACTCTGTACCCCATTTAATCTCAAGGCATCAGGTCAAACGTGGGCAAGGAAACCTCCTACTGATTACCACGTACCATTCTCCATTCACTGCCCCCCCCACCCCAGCCCTCAGCTGACATATGAGTTCTCCTCCATGTCAGCATTCCAGGCAGTGAGTTAAACACTAAGATCGTGGGGAACCTGTAGATGTGGTGTATCTGGATTTCCAGAAGGCATTTGAAAAGGTGCCACACCAAAGACTGCTGCATAAGATAAAGGTGCACAGTGTTACGGGTAATGTATTAGCATGGATAGAGGATTGGTTAACTAACAGAAAATAAAGAGTGGGGGTAAATTAGTGTTTTTCTGGTTGGCGATCAGTGACTAGTGGTGTGCCTCAGGGATCAGTGTTGGGACTGCGATTGTTTACGAGTTACATAGATGATTTGGAGTTTGGGACCAAGTGTTGTGTGTCAAAATTCGCAGATGAAACTTAGATGGTTTGAAGAGCAAAGTGTGCAGGGGACATTGAAAGTCTGCAAAGGGATATAGATAATCTAAACGAGTGGATGAGCATCTGGCAGATGGAGTACAATGTGGGTAAATGTGAGGTCATCCATTTTGGTAGGAATAACAGCAAAATGGACTATTATTTAAATGGTAGAATATTGCAACATGCTGCTATGCAGAGGGACCTGGGTGTGCAGGAATCTCAAAGAGTTGGTTTGCAGGTGCAGCAGGTAATTAAGAAGGCAAATGGAATTTTGTCCTTCATTACTAGAAGGATGGAGTTTAAAAACAGCGAGTTTATTTTGCAGCTGTGAGACCACACCTGGAGTACTGCGTACAGTTTTGGTCTCCTTACTTGAGAAAGGATATACTGGCACTGGAGGGGGTGCAGAGGAGATTCACTCGATTGATTCTGGAATTGACAGGGTTGGCTTATGATGAGTGACCGAATAGACTGGGGCTACACTCATTGGAAATCAGGAGAATGAGGGGCAATCATACAGAAACATATAAGATTATGAAGGGGATAGATAAGATAGAAGCAGGGAAGTTGTTTCCACTGGCGAGAGAAATTAGAACAAGGGGGCATTGCCCCAAAATAAGGGGAAGCAGATTTAGGACTGAGTTGAGGAACTTTTTCACACAAAGGATTGTCAATCTGTGGAATTCCCTGCCCAGTGAAGCAGTTGAGACTACCCCTTTGAATGTTTTTAAGGCAAGGATAGATAAATTTTTGAACAGTAAAGGAATGAAGGGTTATGGCAAGTGGGCGGGGAAGTAGAGCTGAGTCCACAAAAAGATCAGCCATGATCTTATTGAGGGGCGGAGCAGACTCGAGGGGTCAGATCATAGAATCCTACAGTGCAGAAAGAGGCTCTTCAGCCCATCGAGTCTGCACCAATCACAATCCCACCCAGGCCCTACCTCCATATCACTACATATTTTACCTGCTAATCCCTCCAACCTAAGCATCCCAGGACACTAATGGGCAATTTCAGCATGGCCAATCAACCTAACCTGCACATCTTTGGACTGTGGGAGGAAACTGGAGCACCCGTAGGAAACCCACACAGACACGAGGAGAATGTGCAAACTCCACACAGGCAGTGACCCGAGCCGAGAATCGAACCCAGGTCCCTGGAGCTGTGAAGCAGCAGTGCTAACCACTGTGCTACCGTGCCGCCCTAGATGGCCTACTCCTGCTCCTAATTCTTATATTCTTATAGAGGGAAAACATTGCAGATGCTGGAATCAGCTCTGAGGAAGGATCACCCAGACACAAAACGTTGGCTCAATTCTCTCTCCACAGATACTGTCAGACCCGCTGAGATATTCCAGCATTTTCTGTTTTTGTTGTGATTGAGGCACAATGGTAAGAGAGCATATGATAGGAGATAAAAAGGCAGTGGAATTTTATGGATAGAACTAAGATATAGGAAAGTGTTTAATTCATTAATGCATTAAGGCAGTTGTGAAGTGGTAGATTGTATCAATGAGGAGATTGTGTTGCAGCAGAGACAGAGGGATTGAATGATCAAATAGATTGGGTTAAACTGACTGTCAGAAACATTGCAAATTTTGAGCTTTTTCAGGATGGTTTAGAATCATAGAATCATAGAAAAACTACAGCACAAACAGGCCCTTCGGCCCACAAGTTGTGCCGATCTTATTTCTACCTACTAGGCTTACCTAGTAAGCCCGCTGGAGGGGCGGAGTGAAGGAGCACTGAGTCAGGTAAGAAATTACCTGTTAAAAAACTGTTTAAATCATTTAAAAGCATTTTTGCGGGCTTTTTTGTGTTTACCGCTTTAAGAATTCAAAGGGAGTGGATAGCAGGGATTTGTGGGTAAGCGGTCTTTTAAACCGTGCCAGGTTTAAAAGGAGGCCTGGTGTAGACAGCGGGCAGCGGAGTGAGCGGGAAGCGGAGTGAGCTGCTAGATCTCAGGGCTTGGGAGAAAAGGGCCAGGTAAGTTTGAGTTGAAAACGGTGTTCAGTATTACTAAAGGGGAATAATGGAGGGGCATGTGATGTGCTGTTTCTGTATGATGTGGGAGCTGTTGGACCCCAGGGTCCTTGTGATGTGGGAGCTGGTGGACCCCAGGGTCCTTCCCAGTGACCATGTCTGCAGTAAGTGCAGGTTGCTGGAGGAGCTCCAGCTCAAGGTAGATGAGCTGGCCTCTGAGCTACAGACACTGAGGCTCATCAGGGGGAGAGAGGGTGCCATTGTCAATGGGTGCAAGTGACATCTACCCCCTCTGGACTGGCTAACTCTAAGGGTCAGGAACAGGAGGGGGCTGCTGAGAGGAGGAAGGGGGGTGGGGAGAGGAGGAAGGAGGGTGGGGACTGGAGGAAGGAGGGTGGGGACCGGAGGAAGGAGGGTGGGGACCAAATGCCTCAGCCTCTCAATCTGCATAACAGATTTGAGGTTCTTGCTTCCAGTCTGGACGAGAATGAGGGCTGTGAGGTTGGTGAGCAAACTGCACACGGTACAGTGATGCAGACACAGGTCATAGACAAAGAGAAAGTGAAAAGGAATGTAGTAGTAATTGGGGATAGTGGGTGAAGGGTATTGACACTGTCCTTTGTCACAATGACAAAGAGCACAGAAGGGTGTGTTGTCTGCCTGGTGCTCTCATCCAGGATGTCGCATCTGGGCTGCAGAGGAACCTGGAGTGGGAGGGTGAGACTCCAGTCGTTGTGGTACATGTGGGTGCCAACGACGTAGGCAAAATGCGGACTGAGGATCTGGGGAGGGAGTATGAAAAGCTGGGAATGGAATTAAAAAGTAGAACCGACAAGGTGGTTATCTCTGGACTACTGCCTGAACCGTGTGCAGACGGGTGGAGGGTTGATAGGATTAAGGAAGTGAATGGGTGGCTCAGGGATTGGTGTGGGAGGAATGGGTTTGAATTTATGGGGCAGTGGCATCAGTATTGGGGTAGGTGGGACCTGTTCGGGCGGGATGGGGTTGGTCTGAACCGTGCTGGGACCAGAATCCTGGCGAATCGTGTAGATAGGACTGTAAATAGGGCTTTAAACTAATTAGTGGGGGGGATGGTGCGAAGGTAGGTGAAATTACAGGGTCGAAAGTAAAGGAGAGGGTACAGGTAAGGGAAGATGCCAAGGATGTCCCAATAATAAAGGGGGTAGGGGGCGTGAGTAAGGTTGGTGGCGTTCCGGCAAATAGGGTCCAGGTGAAGGCTGGGATGAAGACACTTTATCTGAATGCACGAAGCATTCGGAATAAAGTGGATGAGCTGGTGGCGCAGATCAGCACAAATGGATATGATCTGGTGGCCATTACAGAGACGTGGCTGCAAGGTGACAGGGACTGGGAGCTGAATGTCCAGGGGTATCAAGTGTTTGGGAAGGATAGGCGGGAGGAAAATGCGGGGGGGACGTAGCTCTGCTGATTAAGGATAGCATCAGGGTGGTAGTAAGGGATGATATAGGAGCCAAAGAGCAGAAAGTGGAATCGTTGTGGATGGAGATTAGGAACAGCAAAGGGAAGAAGACGCTGGTGGGTGTTGTCTATAGGCCCCCGAATAATGATCTAGAGGTGGGGCGGGCTATTAACGCGCAAATAAGTGCGGCGTGCAGGAATGGAACGGCGATAATTATGGGGGATTTCAATCTACATATTGATTGGTCGACCCATGTTGGACGCGGTGGGCTCGAGGAGGAGTTCTTGGAATGCTGCCGGAATAATTTCCTTGAACAGTGTGTGTTGGAGCCGACGAGGGAGAGAGCTATCTTGGATCTGGTGCTATGTAATGAGGCAGGTAGAATTAGGGACCTTGTGGTGAAGGATCCTCTTGGAGAGAGTGATCATTGTATGGTAGAGTTTCTGGTGCAGATGGAGGAGGAGAAAGTGAGTTCCCGGACATGTGTCCTTTGTTTGAACAGAGGGGAGTACGGTAGGATGAGAGAAGAATTGGCGAATGTTGATTGGGGGAGCGCATTGGTAGGTAGGTCTGCTGAGGAGCAGTGGAGGATCTTTAAGGAGATCTTTCTTGGTGCTCAGCAGAAATTTATTCCGACGGTCAAAAAGGATCGTAGGAGGAGAGATAATCAGCCATGGATAACGAAGGAGGTAAAGGAGAGTATTAAATTAAAAGCGGATGCGTTTAGAGTAGCTAAGAGTAGTGGGTGAGAAGAAGATTGGGAGAGGTTTAAATATCAACAAAGAATGACGAAGAAGTTGATAAAGAAGGGTAGGAGAAACTATGAAGCTGGGCTAGCGCTTAATACAAAAAAGGATAGTAAGAGTTTTTATAAATGTATAAAAAGGAAGAGGCTGGCTAGGGTGAACGTTGGACCCTTAGAGGATGAGAGGGGGGACTTAGTGGTAGGGGATGGGGAAATGGCTGAGGTCTTGAATAACTTTTTTATTTTGGTCTTCACGGAGGAGGACGTGAATAGTTTGCCGGGTGTTAGCGATGGAAAGATGGTAGGAGTGGATGGCCTGAATGACATTATTGTTACTAGAGAGGCAGTGCTCGACAGACTGGAGGGACTGATTGTGGACAAGTCCCCAGGACCGGATGGAATGCATCCAAGGGTTCTGAAAGAAATGGCAGAGGTGATAGTGGATGCCTTGGTGATTATTTTCCAAACATCGCTGGATTCCAGGGAAGTGCCGGAAGATTGGAAAACGGCTAATGTTACGCAGTTGTTTAAGAAGGGTGGCAGGCAAAAGGCAGGGAATTATAGGCCGGTTAGTTTAACATCTGTTAGGTAAAATGTTAGAATCCGTGATCAAGGAGAAAATAGCGAGGCATCTTGAGGAGAATTGTTTGATAGAGTAGACGCAGCACGGTTTCGTTAAGGGGGAGTCGTGTCTGCCAAATTTATTGGACCTCTGAGGATGTGTCTAGGGCAGTGGATAGAGGAGAGCCAGTAGATGATTTTCAGAAGGCGTTTGATAAGGTGCCGCACAAGAGGTTATTACAGAAGGTTAAGGGGCATGGAGTTGGGGGTAGGGTGTTAGCATGGATAGAGGATTGGCTGTCAAATAGGAGGCAGAGAGTGGGGGTCAATGGGTGCTATTCGGATTGGCGGATGGTGACTAGTGGAGTGCCCCAGGGATCGGTGCTGGGGCCTCAGCTATTTACCATTTATATAGATGATCTGGAGGAGGGAACCGAGTGTAGGGTGTCGAAATTTGCTGATGACACCAAGATTGGGGGAACGGCAAATTGTGTGGAGGGTATGGAAAGTCTGCAGAAGGATCTAGATAGGCTGGGCGAATGGGCCAGGAAATGGCAAATGGAATTTAATGTTGGCAAGTGCGAGGTGGTCCACTTTGGTAGGAAGGACTATTGCTTACATGGCAAAAAACTGCAGCATGCAACGGTGCAGAGAGACCTCAGGGTCCCTGTGCATGAGTTGCAAAAACCCAGCCTGCAGGTGCAGCAGGTGGTCAGGAAGGCGAATGGGATGCTGGCCTTCATAGCGAGGGGGATTGAATATAAAAGTAGGGAGGTCTTGCTGCAGCTGTATAGGGCACTGGTGAGGCCGCAGCTGGAGTACTGTGTGCAGTTTTGGGCGCCGTACTTACGCAAGGATGTTTTGGCCTTGGAGGGAGTGCAGAGGAGGTTTACTAGGCTGATACCGGAGTTGAGGGGATTGAGCTATGAGGAGAGGCTGAATAAACTAGGCTTGTCCTCATTAGAGTTTAGAAGAATGAGGGGAGATCTCATTGAGACGTATAAGATGATGAATGGGATGGATAGGATAGAGGTGGAGAGACTCTTCCCACTCAGAAAGGACAGTAGGACTAGAGGGCACAGCCTCAAGATAAGGGGAGGGGCGGTTTAAAACAGAGTTGAGGAGGAACTTCTTCACTCAAAGGATGGTGAATCTCTGGAATTCTCTGCCCATTGAAGTGGTGGAGGCTGCCTCGCTAAATATTTTTAAGACGCGAGTTGATGGATTTTTGATAAGCGAGGGGATTAAGGGTTATGGGGAGAGGGCGGGAAAGTGGAACTGAGCAGCAACAGATCAGCCATGATCTTATTGAATGGCGGGGCAGGCTCGAAGGGCTAGAGGGCCTACTCCTGCTCCTATTTCTTATGTTCTTATAACTCTCAATCATATTAAGTCCCATGTACTCAGCCAGAAGTCTCTTAAAAGATCCTAATGAATTTGCCTCCACCACCACTGATGGCAGCCGATTCCATTCACCCACCACCCTCTGAGTGAAAAACTTACCCCTGACGACACGGGCGACACGGTAGCACAGTGGTTAGCACTGCTGCTTCACAGCTCCAGGGTCCTGGGTTCGATTCCCGGCTAGGGTCACTGCCTGTGTGGAGTTTGCACATTCTCCTCGTGTCTGCGTGGGTTTTCTCCGGGTGCTCCGGTTTCCTCCCACAGTCCAAAGATGTGCGGGTTAGGTTCATTGGCTATGCTAAAATTGCCCCTTAGTGTCCTGGGTTGTGTAGGTTAGAGGGATTAGCAGGTAAATGTGTAGGGATATGGGGATAGGGTCTGGGTGGGATTGTGTTCGGTGCAGACTTGATGGGCCGAAGGGCCTGTTTCTGCACTGTAGGGTTCTATGCTGGAGTTCTATCTCGTCTGTATCTACTCCCCAGCACCCTAAACCTGTGTCCTCTTGTGGCAGCCATTTCAGCCCTGGGGAAAAGCCTCTGAGAATCCACCCGATCAATACCTCTCAACATCTTTCTGCAACAAAATGTCCCACAGCCAATCAGAAACAAGCCAGGTTAAATATAAAGGAATAATGAGTGGAATTCTCCCACTGTGAGGCTCAGTGTCCATGCCAGTGGGAAAAACAAAGCATTCTCACAGCCTCTGCCAGGCGGTCTCACCCACTCGGAAGATGTTAATGAGGTTATTTCAGGCACCCTGCTGGCCAGCTGTGCTTCTCCAAGACCAGGTGCCTTTTATTAAAGATCGGCCTATCCTCTGCGTTCTGAGACAGGCAGCCCCCTCGTGCTAGCTTTCTCCATCCGAGGAAAAAGGCTATCACTGTCCACCCTATCTAAACCTCTAATCATCTTATATGTTTCAATAAGATCCCCTCTTAGAAGGATGGATTAGTAAATTTGCTGACGACACCAAAGTTGGAGGAGTTGTAGACAGTGAGGATGGATCTTACAGTTTGCCCCCCTTCCCCCAGAATATAAAATGGTGCCCCTTCAACACTGACCCAGGGAAGCACCGATGTGGAGATGCCGGCGTTGGACTGGGGTAAATGCAGTAAGAAGTCTGACAACACCAGGTTTAAGTCCAACCGATTTATTTGACAGTAAACTCACAAGCTTTCGGGGTTTCCCTCTTCATCAGGTGAATGGAGAGTGCTGGCCTCAGACAGAATGATGGGGGCGAAGGAAACACCACCAACCCCTCAATAAGGAGGGGTATCCTCCCCACCCACAAATAACAGGGAGGGGGGATGGACCATGATCTGAGTGGTGGCAGGGAGGATGCCCACGCCCCCAGCTGTGGACAGCAACTGCAAAGTCTGCCATTCTCACTGGTGGCCTGGATGGATGGCAGGAGGCTGATTGGCCTGTTAAATGGCTTGCATATTAATCAGTAGGCAGGGCAGGGTCATTGGAGTGGGTTGGGGTTGGCGGGGTCAGGTTAGGGTCGGTGGGGTTAGGGGGCAGTGTCAGTGGTGTAGAGAGATAGAAAGGAAAAGGGCTACTATAAGATTGTCAGACTCTGAGGGTTTTTGTTTAATCAACTTAGATGTGGGATTCACTTTATCAATGGGCTGCAAGTTTGCTAGTAATTGTAATGAGGTGTTTTAAATACTTTGTAGTTTTAAAGGTGCATGTAATACCTTTAATTAGTCCATACATATAAATATATTCTCTATACATTTTTAGAAATTAAACAAAGAAACTTTGATGCACAGTTACAGAGTGCCCCTTTGATATGAAACAGATGTTAGATACAGTCTTTTAAAGCACCCAACTATTGGAACCACAAGGACTCCATAAAGGAGGCTTAATTGTCTCACCAGGCACCTTATCAGAAACAACTGATACAAGAGTGAGTTTTAATGAAGCTGCTGTCTAATCAAAACAGAGTCAGAAAGATATTAATGTCTTAGCAAACCAAAAAGTTATGATAGAGAATTCAGTGGGAACTGACAAGACTTAGTGGTAACATAATGATACCCCTTAAAACTGTAGGTAAGTGATAAAAAGTTCAGTCATAGAACATAGAACATTACAGCGCAGTACAGGCCCTTTGGCCCTCGATGTTGAGCCGACCAGTGGAACCAATCTAATGACCCTCTAACCTAAACTATTCCAATGTTATCCATACGCCTATCCACTGACCATTTGAACCGCCCTTAAAGTTGGTGAGTCCACAACTGCTGCAGGCAGGGCATTCCACACCCTTACTACCCTCTCAGTAAAGAACCTATCTCTGACATCCATCCTATAATTACCACCCCTTAATTTAAAGCTATGTCCCCTCATGTTAGCCATCACCATCCAAGGAAAAAGGCTCTCACTGTCCACCCTATCCAATCCTTTGATCATCTTGTATGCCTCAATCAGGTCACCTCGTAACCTTCTTCTCTCCAATGAAAATAACCTCAAGTCCCTCAGCCTTTCCTCATAAGAACTTCCCACCATACCAGGCAACATCCTGGTAAACCTCCTCTGCACCCTTTCCAATGCCTCCACATCTTTCTTATAATGCGGCGACCAGAACTGTACGCAATACTCCAAGTGCAGCCGCACCAGAGTTTTGTACAGTTGTAACATGACCTCACGGCTCCGAAATTCAATCCCTCTACCAATAAAAGCTAACACACCGTATGCCTTCTTAACAACCTTATCAACCTGGGTTTCAACTTTCAGGGAGCTATGCACATGTACTCCAAGATCTCTCTGCTCATCAACACTACTAAGAGTCCTTCCATTAGACCTATATTCTGTACTCCTGTTACTCTTACCAAAGTGAATCACCTCACACTTTTCCGTATTAAACGCCATCTGCCACCTCTCGGCCCAGCTCTGCAGCTTATCTATGTCCCTCTGCAAACTTTAATATCCATCCTCACTGTCTACAACTCCTCCAACTTTGGTGTCGTCAGCAAATTTACTAATCCATCCTTCTAAGAGGGGATCTTATTGAAACATATAAGATGATTAGAGGTTTAGATAGGGTGGACAGTGATAGCCTTTTTCCTCTGATGGAGAAAGCTAGCACGAGGGGGCATAGCTTTAAATTAAGGGGGGGTAGTTATAGGATAGATGTCAGGGGTAGGTTCTTTACCCAGAGGGTGGTGAGGGATTGGAATGCCCTGCCTGCTGCAGTTGTAAATGCGCCTAGTTTGGGGGCGTTTAAGAGATCCATGGATAGGTTTATGGATGGAAAGGGATTGGTTTAGGTTAGAGGGTCATTGTTTTTTAACTGGTCGGCGCAACATCGTGGGCCGAAGGGCCTGTTCTGCGTTGTAATGTTCTATGTTCTATGTTCTACACCCTCATCTAGGTCATTTATAAAAATGACAAACAGTAGTGGCCCTAAAACAGATCCTTGAGGTAACTGAACTCCAGGTTGAATATTTCCCATCAACCACCACCCTCTGTCTTCTATCAGCTAGCCAATTCCTGATCCAAACTGCTAAATCACCCTCAATCCATGCATCTGCATTTTCTGCAATAGCCTACCATGGGGAACCTTATCAAACACTTTGCTAAAATCCATATACATCACGCCAACTGCCTTACCCTTATCCACCTCTTTGGTCACCTTTTCAAAAATCTCGAAGGTTTGTGAGGCACGACCTACCCTTCACAAAACCGTGTTGACTATCCCTAATCAATTTATTTCTCTCTAGATGATTATAAATCCTATCCCTTATAATTCTTTCCAAAACTTTGCCCACAACAGAAGTAAGGCTCACTGGTCTATAATTCCCAGGATGGTCTCTACTCCTCTTCTTGAACAAGGGGACAACATTTGCTGTCCTCCAGTCTTCCGGCATTATATCTGAAGCCAATGACGACATGAAGATCAAAGCCAAAGGCTCTGCAATCTCCTCCCTAGCCTCCCAGAGAATCCTAGGGTAAATCCCATCTGGTCCAGGGGACTTATCTATTTTCACACTTTCAAGAATTGCCTTATTGAATTGATAAGCAATGCATACATGTTCACCCAAGATTTGGGGGCCCCTATTAAGTCTTGTTGACCACCAACACAGCGATCAAAGTGAAGGAAAGACCAACATGGATTCACACATCTCATTGCAAGAGGGCTCCAGTCCCAAAGAAAAGGAATCATCAGCCTCACCGATGGACATTAAGGCTCTGTTTTCTTGTGACATTTATTGTACCGGTATTGCCTAATTGCACAAAAATACCTTCATGCACATGTCGTATACCTATGCCAAGGATATTAATGCTTCCAGCTGTAGGGTGTGTACACATGTACCAACACACTCGAAGGGAGATATTCCTTTAACACCAGTTCCTTTCAATTAATCAGAAATAACAGAATGGTGGGTGAATCAGAAAAGGTCACCCACAAATCAGAACGACAATAATACTTCTTAAGGAAGGACTAAGGGATAGCAAGAAACATTGGGAATCAGCTGGGTATAATATAAATAAATTGAAAGGATGGTTCTAACCTAATTAGAACTTTTCTCAGAAGCCCCCTGTCTTGTTCCTTTCGAACACAACAGAACTGGGGAGACCCAATGGAACAATTTATCTGGTCAGTATACAGACAGGTGATGGAAGGCAGGAATAAGTAAGTGTAACCATTCACTGATTCTCACATCTGCAAACTGAAGGAAATGGTATCAGTTTACTAACCTTAAGCTTAACATACTTTGTGTGTGGACACAAAGCATATCCCTAGTTGCCATTAAATTGGGAAGGGTCATGTTACTTGGGCTATGTAATAGCGTATATCCATCATTTGCCCTCCATAACACAACACCCCCTTTACTGGTCTAAATGAGCCCTTCCAAAGACGCAACAATTCCTTTTGATCCTTTTTCCCTCTGTCAGAGTGGGATTTACTTCAGTTGAAATAGTACAATTAGCTAAACTACTAGAAGTGGTGGCAAATGATACAACAAAAGCTATAAAAGGGTTAAGTGATGAGATGACAGTGACAGTTAAGAACAGGATGACCCCAGATTAATTGTTAGCTGAAAAAGGTGGGACATGTGCTATAATAGGGTCTGAATGCTGAACTTACATCCCCGAACATTCTGAGGAAACAGGTAGCTTAGTGGATCATATGCGACTGGAGGTTAAGAAGTTTAAGGAACCAGATTCATGGGCAAATTTTTGTTGGCTGAGGGAATGGTTAGGAGGAATAGGTAAGTCCCTACACATGGGTAATCATATTTTTGGCCGTTATCTTTACCCTATGTCTGATATTTGCCATGATAAAGTGCTGCTGCGCACGGCTTGGAAATGCTATTAGTTACTCCAGGAGCTGCAGCCACTATGATGATAACAACAACTTCAGAACTCTCAGAGAATGCAGTAAGCAAAGAAATGGAGAGACTTTACAAGATTCAATTAGATTGAAATTGTTGTCCTTGAGAAGGATAAGGGGGAGGGCGTGTCGAAAGGTAGAAAAGAAAAGGGCTACCATAAGAGTGACAGACTCTCCTAGGGTTTTTGTTTAATCAACTTAGATATAGCATTCACTTTAAATTAAAGGGGGGGCGAGTTTGCTCATAATTGTAATTTAAATACTCTGTAATTTTAAAGGTACATGTAATACATTTAATTAGGCCATACATGTAATGCCTTTAATTAGTCCATAAATATATCTGCTGTACATTTTTAGAAATTAAACAAAGAAACTTCGATGCTCAGTTACAGAGTGCCCCTTTAATACCAAACAGATGTTAGATACAGTCCTTTAAAGCACCCAACTGTTGGAATCACAAGACCATAATTGTCTCACCAGACACCTTATCAGAAACAACTGATACAAGAGTGAGTTTTAATGAAGCTGCCATCACAGTTTCTAATCAAAACAGAGTCAGAAAGATTTTAATGTCTTAGTGAATGAAAAAATTATGGTAGGAGATTTAGTGGAAACCGGCAACAATTAATCGTAACATGATGATACCCCTTGAAACTGTAGGAAGTGATAAAAAGCTCAGTCACTTAATTGATAAGCAATGCATACATGTGTTTCATTATGTTGGCAATAAACAAACTTATCAGAGCTATAATTGGGAAATATCCTGAAGGCAAGATGAGTTGATCACATCTCTTAGAGATTCAGTTAACTTCACTGACAAGGCCATAAAATACTAATGGCTTTTGTAGGCCCCCTTCATCAATTAAAGGATGCCCATGTGAGACTATTTTACTGAAGATGCTTTGTGAGGCTGCTATCAAAAATAGGATAAGAAGTCTGACAACACCAGGTTAAAGTCCAACAGGTTTATTTGGTAGCACAAGCCACTAGCTTTCAGAGCGCTGCCCCTTCACCTGATGACTTCTTACTGTGTTGACCCCAGTCCAACACTGGCATCTCCACATCACCAAAAATAGAGACATGATGTCTGACTAAGAAACTAGAGGACAGGTTTAGGGATGATATATTGGGATATCCCCGGAGATATCATGAACTCATAGATCAGGGTGGTTCAGTATTTTTTCTATTGGATCAATACGTAAAGTATGTCATTTCTAACACTTTTGATCAGATTGTGCCCAACTGACCGTGAGCTGCAGAATTGTACAAACCAGGATGATATTCTTTGTCCGGTGGAGCGGTATCTCAACCTAATATGTTGAGAGACTACCGCCCTTGCTAACAAGTAAAGACAATCTATTGGTTAAGTATGTTGTGTTAATGTGTTTTTGTGTTAAAGTCAAATTCAGAAGTCGAGATTTCGACAGCGGAGTTGAGTTCGGTGGAGCGGGGTCAGGTTGGGGTCAGCGGTTTGGAGTCGGCGGAGCGGGGTCAGGTTGGGGTCGTCGGAGCGGGGTCAGGTTGGGGTCAGTGGAGCGGGGTCAGGTCGGGGTCAGCGGTTTGGAGTCGGCGGAGCGGGGTCAGGTTGGGGTCGTCGGAGCGGGGTCAGGTTGGGGTCGTCGGAGCGCGGTCAGGTTGAGGTCAGTGGAGCGGGGTCAGGTCGGGGTCAGCGGTTTGGAGTCGTCGGAGCGGGGTCAGGTTGGGGTCAGTGGAGTGGGATCAGGTTGGGGTCAGTGGAGCAGGGTCAGGTTGGGGTTGGGACAGGGTCAGGCTGGGGTCGGTATGTTGGAGTCAGCGGGTTGGGGTTCATTGGGTGAACCCCAGTTTTTGGCTCTGAAGAAGTGAGAGAATGAGGCTCAGCGAGGCAGGTTTGATGGGCAGCTTCATGGTGTCTGGAAACCTGTATCACTGATTGTAAAATGATCACCCAATGCTGCTTCACAGCTATTCCGATTCAGGATTTTGGGAAGAGTGGCTTCAACGTGAGAGAGAGACACTGTCCACACCAAACAAATGTACACAAGCTGAGAATGGAAGGCTGATGTGATGATTTCTAATTTGGATGATTATGTGAGCGTCACTTCCCATTTCTTCAGCAAGGACAGAGAGAATAAATTACCTCATGTTTGTTTAGGAAGCCCCAGACACCGGCTGTGATCTCAGCTGTAAAAATCACCAGCAAACACAGGAAGAACTGAAAAGAGAAAGTGTCAACATTAACATTGAACCATCAGATCTGACCCCTGGGACACTCTAACCTTTAACCCCATACACACCAACCCCTGACTCCAGGAGCACATTAACGCTCGAACCAGGGCACATGTCGACCTCTGACCCCAGGTAAAGGTCAACCCTAACCCCAGAAGTAGACTAACTTCAGAACTCAGAAGCAGAGACCCATTGGTCCTTGATCATAAATGCAAAAACTGACCCTTGACCTCATAGCCTAGACATATACTCACCCTGACATACACCAATCTCTAACCTCACTGATAAACACTGACCCTGACAACAGAAACAAAACAGACTCATGACCCCAGACAGACTTTGACTTCTGACCCAGGCACAGATTAAAACTGACTGCAGATGCATATCAAACCCTGACCCTGACACACAAACACCTTGACCCTTGACGCACAATGACCCCTCACCCCAGACACGTACGCAGCAACTCATGACACCAGATCCAGACAGCAACTTGATCCCAACAATCAATGACCCCGATCCCAAACTCACATCATCTGATGACCACAATCCATGCCAAGCTATGACCCCTGACATAAAGAATCATGATCCCAGTTCACATTTATCCCTGACCCCTGACACAGGCCAACACCTGACAAACAATGAAAACTGACCCCTGATGAAATCCTGAACCCTGACCTCAGCAATGTTCTGGACCCTAACCACAGAAGCACAGAGACCCCTGATTGTTGACACACTTTGAGACCTGACCCCAGACACGCCAAGCCCTCACAGCAGGCCCATACTGACTGTTGTGTTCTTTTATTAACATGAATGTACCAATCATATACAAGGATTGGTGAAAATATAATGAGTTCTTTAGTTGAAGATAAGACCACATAAAGATATATTTAGCAGGAGGTTAATCTGATCTCTCCACATCCTCTGCTTGCAAATTCCCACAAATCACAGGACTAATACACATTTCCTGTCCTGTGATGTTAACTGGTTAGTCACACTGCATGGTGTCACCCCAAGATGCAACACAATCATATGCAGATCATATTTTGCTTGACAGAAACTTCATGGTTAGAAATTTTACTGCTTGAATCCTGTGTTTGATCATTCCATTGCACCCGGGGGGGGGGTGTGTGTGTGTGTGTGTGTGTGTGTGTGTGTGTATGTGTGGTGGTGGTGGTGGAATGCAACGATGAAGTGATGTGGTTGGCTCCCCACTTCTCACATATCATCCGAAAGTGTTGTGCAGTCTACTGGGGTCTGATATTGGAACAACTTCCTGAGATGCCCTGAAGATTAAGCTCAGTGTCGGATATGCAAGGTAACTTGGAGGGGGGGGGTTACTGGAAATGTGGAGTTGTGATCTCCTTGGATGTTGAAGAGGTCTGCCTGGCCCATGGATGTTTGAGTACCTCGTGAGGAAATAGAACAAAGGACAACTTTCAAAACTCTTGAAATAGTACCTAGTCTGTCCGTAAGCAGGACCCAGACCTTCCTGTCGCTTGTCATTCCAACACACTACCCTGCTCTCCTGTCCACATGTCCGTCCCTGACCTTTTGCAAGTTCCAGTGAAGCCCAACACAAACTGGGGGAACAGTACCTCAGCTGCCGAATGGGCTCTTTACAGCCTCTGGACTCAACATTGAATCCAACAATTTCAGAGCATCAACTGTCTCCTCCACCCTCACACCACTTCTATTTATTTCTATCTTATTAATCCAGTACTTTGTATTCTAGTAGATTTTTTATTTTAATTTCTTCCATCATTCCTTTTGTCCACTTCTAAATCTCACCTTACATTTTGTTTTCCTCCAAGCCCCCCCAACCCTCCCATCTGCCACATTCCTCAGGTTGCCTTTTGACATTGAAATGTTGGATCTATTCTCTCTTCACAGAGGCTGTCAGACTTCTTCTGTTTTTGTATCAGATCATAGAAAGCATTCTTCCAGATTGTATCACAGCTTGGTATGGGCTCCTGCTCTGCCCAAGACCACAAGGAACTACAAAAGGTTGTGAAAGTAGGCCAATCCATCGCCCAAACCAGCCTCCCATCCATTGATTCTGTCTACACTTCCTGCTGCCTCGGCAAAGCAGCCAGCGTAATTAAGAACCCCACGCACCCCAGACATTCTCTCTTTCACCTTTTTCCATCGAGAAATAGATACAAAAGCCTGAGATCATGTACCAACCAATTCAAGAACAGCTTCTTCCCTGCTGCTGTCAGACCTTTGAATGGAGTTACCTCGTATTAAGTTGATCTTTCTCTACACTCTAGCTATGACTGTAACACTACATTCCGCACTCTCGTGTTTCCTTCTCTATGAACAATATGTTTTTGTCCATATAGCACACAAGAAATAATACTTTTCATTGTATGTTAATACACATGACAATAATAAATCAAGTCAAATCAAAACCATCTTTTGTCTGGAATTTTCAGACAATATTCAGACAGACTTAATGTTCATCAATGGACGCCTTCATTGCATAGTTTGTTTAATTGGTTAGGAACTATTGAGGGTCAGAAATCAAAGTTCGCCACCTTGTTATAAGATCATAAAACATAGGAGCAGAATTAGGCCATTTGGCCCATTGAGTCTGTTCCACCATTCAATCATGGCTGATAATTGTCTCATCCTCATTCTTCTGCCTTTTCCCCATAATCCCTGATCCCCTTATTAATCAAGAATCTATCTATTTCTGTCTTAAAGACACTCAATGACCTGGCTAACTATGCCTTCTGTGGCAAAGAGTTTCACAGATTCACCACTCTCTGGCTGAAGAAATTCCTCCTCATCTCTGTTTTGAAGGAGTGTCCCTTCACTCTGAGATTGTGCCCTCTGGTTCTAGTTTTTCCAAAAGTGTAAACATCCTCTTCACATCCAGGCCTCGCAGTATCCTGTAAGTTTCAATAAGATCCTCCCTCATCCTTCTAAACTTCAACAAGTACAGACCCAGAATCCTCAACCGCTCGTCATACGACAAGCTCTTCATTCCATAGATCTTGTGAACCTTCTCTGGACCCCTCCAAGGCCATATCCGTATCCGAGGAAGGATGGGCCTTCCTCGGATACGGGCCCCAAAACTGCTCACAATACTCCAAATGGGATCTAACCGGAGCCTTATGCAGCCTCAGAAGTACATCCCTGCTCTTGTGTTCTAGCCCTCTTGACGTAAATACTAACATTGCATTTGCCTTCCTAACTGCTGACTGAACCTGCACATTAATCTTAAAAGAATCCTGTACAAGGACTCCCAAGTTCTTCTGTACTTCTGATTTCCCCATTTAGAAACTAGTCTATGCCGTCATTCCTCCTTCCAAAGTGCATAACCTTACACTTTTCCACATTGTATTCCATCTGCCACTTCTTTACCCACTCTCCTAACCTGTCCAAATCCTTCTGCAGCACCCCCCCCACTTCCTCAATACTACCTATCCCTCCGCACATCTTTGTATCATCTGCAAACTTAGCAACAGTGCCTTCAGTTCCTTCCTCCAAATTATTAATGTATATCGTGAGAAGTTGTGGTCCCAGCACTGACCCCTGAGACACACCACAAGTCACTGGCTGCCATCCTGAGAAAGACCCCTTTATCCCCACTCTCTGCCTTCTGCCAGTCACGATGTGGGAATGCCGGCGTTGGACTGGCATAAACACAGTAAAAAGTCTGACAACACCAGTCTCAACAGGGATCTTGGGTTCATGTCGCACTATCTGTAATCCCCGTGACTTGCCTGGGTTTGCAAAACCTCACTTACTGTACTGTCTGGAGACAATACACATCTCTTTAACCTGTGATCAGTGCTCCTTCCACTCACAGTATCAGCCACTTCAGGTCTTGAACAGCAGGTTAGGTGTAAGGATTCGCATTCTAATCAGTAATCTCTAAACTGTCTGTGCTTTATATGCTCTGTCTGAGGCCAGAACTCTCCATTCACCTGACGAAGAGGCAGTCCCCTCGAAAGCTTGTGAGAATATTATCAAATAAAACAGTTGGTCTAAAACCTGGTGTTGTCAGACTTTTTACTGTGTTTCTGCCAGTCAGCCAATCTTCTATCCATGCCAGGATCTTACCCTCAACATCATGGGCATTGAACTTATTTAACAGTCTCCTTTGCGGCACCTTGTCAAAAACCTTCTGGAAATCTAAATCATGTCCACTGGCTCTCTTTTATCGAATTTCCTTGTTACCTCCTCAAAGAATTCAAACAGATTTGTCAGACATGACCTCATCCTGATGGAGCTTGTAAACTGTAAATTGTAAAATAATTGAACTTTAACCCGAACAAATTCAGATTGGAAAGTTATTGCCTTCCAATAGATTGTTGAAAATACTGTGGCCATTTTGCAGCTTTTTGCAGGATTTTTAACTGTATCTGAAATTTTCACAGTGATCAGCTTATCTCCAGTGTTTTTAGAGTGAAACTGGCTTGAAGTTGCAAGGCCTTTGTGTCTGGGTGTACATGAAACCTAGACACACACCAATCCTGACTCAGTCTGGGTGTACACTAAACCCAGACACAGCAATTCCGACTCAGTCTGGGTGTACACTAAACCCAGACACAGCAATCCTGACTCAGTCTGGGTGTACACTAAACCCAGACACACATCAATCCTGACTCAGTCTGGGTGTACACTAAACCCAGACACAGCAATCCTGACTCAGTCTGGGTGTACATGAAACCCAGGCACATCAATCCTGAATCAGTCTGGGTGTACACTAAACCCAGACACAGCAATCCTGACTCAGTCTGGGTGCACACTAAACCCAGACACAGCAATCCTGACTCAGTCTGGGTGTACATGAAACCCAGGCACATCAATCCTGAATCAGTCTGGGTGTACACTAAACCCAGACACATCAATCCTGACTCAGTCTGGGTGTACACTAAACCCAGACACAGCAATCCTGACTCAGTCTGGGTGTACATGAAACCCAGGCACATCGTGTACATGAAACCTGGGTTTCATGTACACCCAGACTCAGTCTGGGTGTACATGAAACCCAGGTCGGCGGTGTTGTGGATGGTCTGGAAGGATGTCAAAAGTTGCAGCAGGACATAGATAGGATGCAGGAATGGGCGGAGAAGTGGCAGATGGACTTCAACGCGGATAAATGTGTAGTAGTCCATTTCGGCAGAACCAACGGGATGAACGAGTACACTATTAAGGGCAGGGGTCTTAGTAGCGTTGAAGAGCAGAAGGATCTCGGGGTCCGGGTTCACAGGACTCTTAAATCGGCCTCGCAGGTGGAGGAGGTGGTCAAGAAGGCGTATGGTGTACTGGCCTTCATTAATCGAGGGATTGAGTTTAGGAGTCGGGAGGTAATGCTGCAACTTTACAGGACCCTTGTCAGGCCTCATTTGGAGTACTGTGCGCAGTTCTGGTCGCCTCACTATAGGAAAGATGTAGAAGCTATTGAAAGGGTGCAGAGGAGATTTACAAGGATGTTGCCTGGACTGGGAGGCATGCCTTATGAAGATAGGTTGAGGGAGCTGGGACTCTTTTCCCTGGAGAGGCGAAGGTTGAGAGGCGACCTGATAGAAGTTTATAAAATGTTGAGAGGAATAGATAGGGTGGACTCTCAGAGGCTATTTCCCCGGGTTGAAATGGTCGCTACGAGGGGACACAGATTTAAGGTGCGGGGAGGGAGGTACAGAGGTGATGTTAGGGGTAAGTTTTTCACTCAGAGGGTGGTGAGTGATTGGAATCGGCTGCCGTCGTCGGTGGTGGAGGCGAACTCGCTGGGGTCTTTTAAAAGACTTCTGGATGAGTATATGGGGTTTAATGGGATTGGGGGTTATAGATAGGTCTATAGATTGGTGGGGTTGATGCGATCGGCGCAACTCGAGGGCCGAAGGGCCTGTTTGTGCTGTAGTGTTCTATTCTATCAATCCTGAATCAGTCTGGGTGTACACTAAAACCAGACACAGCAATCCTGACTCAGTCTGGGTGTACACTAAAACCAGACACAGCAATCCTGACTCAGTCTGGGTGTACACTAAACCCAGACACAGCAATCCTGACTCAGTCTGGGTGCACACTAAAACCAGACACAGCAATCCTGACTCAGTCTGGGTGTACACTAAAACCAGACACAGCAATCCTGACTCAGTCTGGGTGTACACTAAACCCAGACACAGCAATCCTGACTCAGTCTGGGTGCACACTAAAACCAGACACAGCAATCCTGACTCAGTCTGGGTGTACACTAAAACCAGACACAGCAATCCTGACTCAGTCTGGATGCACACTAAACCCAGACACAGCAATCCTGACTCAGTCTGGGTGTACACTAAAACCAGACACAGCAATCCAGACTCAGTCTGGGTGTACACTAAACCCAGACACAGCAATCCTGACTCAGTCTGGGTGCACACTAAAACCAGGCACATCAATCCTGACTCAGTCTGGGTGTACACTAAACCCAGACACAACAATCCTGACTCAGTCTGGGTGCACACTAAACCCAGACACAGCAATCCTGACTCAGTCTGGGTGTACATGAAACCCAGGCACATCAATCCTGAATCAGTCTGGGTGTACACTAAAACCAGACACAGCAATCCTGACTCAGTCTGGGTGTACACTAAAACCAGACACAGCAATCCTGACTCAGTCTGGGTGTACACTAAAACCAGACACAGCAATCCTGACTCAGTCTGGGTGTACACTAAACCCAGACACAGCAATCCTGACTCAGTCTGGGTGCACACTAAAACCAGACACAGCAATCCTGACTCAGTCTGGGTGCACACTAAAACCAGACACACCAATCCTGACTCAGTCTGGGTGTACATGAAACCCAGGCACATCAATCCTGAATCAGTCTGGGTGTACACTAAAACCAGACACATCAATCCTTACTCAGTCTGGGTGTACACTAAAACCAGACACAGCAATCCTGACTCAGTCTGGGTGTACACTAAACCCAGACACAGCAATCCTGACTCAGTCTGGGTGTACATGAAACCCAGGCACATCAATCCTGACTCAGTCTGGGTGTACACTAAACCCAGACACAGCAATCCTGACTCAGTCTGGGTGTACACTAAACCCAGACACAGCAATCCTGACTCAGTCTGGGTGTACACTAAAACCAGACACAGCAATCCTGACTCAGTCTGGGTGTACACTAAAACCAGACACAGCAATCCTGACTCAGTCTGGGTGTACATGAAACCCAGGCACATCAATCCTGACTCAGTCTGGGTGTACACTAAACCCAGACACAGCAATCCTGACTCAGTCTGGGTGTACACTAAACCCAGACACAGCAATCCTGACTCAGTCTGGGTGTACACTAAAACCAGACACAGCAATCCTGACTCAGTCTGGGTGTACACTAAAACCAGACACAGCAATCCTGACTCAGTCTGGGTGTACACTAAACCCAGACACAGCAATCCTGACTCAGTCTGGGTGCACACTAAACCCAGACACACCAATCCTGACTCAGTCTGGGTGCACACTAAACCCAGACACAGCAATCCTGACTCAGTCTGGGTGCACACTAAACCCAGACACACCAATCCTGACTCAGTCTGGGTGCACACTAAACCCAGACACATCAATCCTGACTCAGTCTGGGTGCACACTAAACCCAGACACAGCAATCCTGACTTAGTCTGGGTGTACACTAATCCTATACACAGCAATCCTGAATCAGTCTGGGTGCACACTAAACCCAGACACACCAATCCTGACTCAGTCTGGGTGTACACTAAACCCAGACACAGCAATCCTGACTCAGTCTGGGTGCACACTAAACCCAGACACAGCAATCCTGACTCAGTCTGGGTGCACACTAAACCCAGACACACCAATCCTGACTCAGTCTGGGTGCACACTAAACCCAGACACAGCAATCCTGACTCAGTCTGGGTGCACACTAAACCCAGACACAGCAATCCTGAATCAGTCTGGGTGCACACTAAACCCAGACACAGCAATCCTGACTTAGTCTGGGTGTACACTAATCCTAGACACAGCAATCCTGACTCAGTCTGGGTGTACACTAAACCCAGACACAGCAATCCTGACTCAGTCTGGGTGCACACTAAACCCAGGCACATCAATCCTGAATCAGTCTGGTTGTACACTAATCCTAGACACAGCAATCCTGACTTAGTCTGGGTGCACACTAAACCCAGACACATCAATCCTGAATCAGTCTGGTTGTACACTAATCCTAGACACAGCAATCCTGACTTAGTCTGGGTGCACACTAAAACCAGACACAGCAATCCTGACTCAGTCTGGGTGTACACTAAACCCAGGCACATCAATCCTGAATCAGTCTGGTTGTACACTAAACCCAGACACAGCAATCCTGACTTAGTCTGGGTGCACACTAAACCCAGACACACCAATCCTGACTCAGTCTGGGTGCACACTAAACCCAGACACATCAATCCTGACTCAGTCTGGGTGCACACTAAAACCAGACACGCAGCAATCCTTTAGCAAAGCCTTTACCTTTGATCTTTGAGTCCTCACTGTCCACAGGGATTGTGCCAGAGTACTGGAGAGTGGTAGATGTTGATCCTCTCTTCAAGAAAGGAAATAGGGATGACCCTGGTAATTATAAACCAGTTAATCTTACCTCAGTGGTTGGTAAATTAATGGAAAAGGTCTGAAAGATGGGATTGATGACCATTTGGAAAGATGCAGCTTAACCAGGGATAGTCAGCACGGTTAGCCAGGGATAGTCAGCCTCACAAATTTGATTGAATTCTTTGAGGAGGTAAATAAATGTGTAGATGAAGGTAGGGCAGTTAATGTTGTATACATGAATTTTAGTAAGGCATTTGATCAGGTTCCCCATGGTAGGCCCATGAAGAAAGTAAGGAGGTGTGGGATAGAAGGAAATTTGGCTGATTGGATAAGTAACTGACTGTCTCATAGAAGACAGAGGGTGGTGGTGGAGGGAAAATTTTCAGACTGGAGGCCAGTTACCAGCGGTGTACCACAGGGGTCAGTGCTGGGTCCTCTGCTATTTGTGATTTTTATCAATGACTTGTAAGAGGGGGTTGAAGGGTGGGTTAGTAAATTTGTTTTTGACACCAAGAGACATTGATAGGATGCAGAGCTGGGACGAAAAGTGGCAGATGGACTTTAATCCTGATAAGTGAAAGATGATTCATTTTGGTAGGACAAACTTGGGCGGCACGGTAGCACAGTGGTTAGCATTGCTGCTTCACAGCTCCAGGGTCCTGGGTTCGATTCCCGGCTCGGGTCACTGCCTGTGTGGAGTTTGCACATTCTCCTTGTGTCTGCGTGGGTTTTCTCCGGGTGCTCCGGTTTCCTCCCACAGTCCAAAGATGTGCGGGTTAGGTTCATTGGCTATGCTAAAATTGCCCCTTAGTATCCTGGGATGTGTAGGTTAGAGGGATTGGCAGATAAAATGTGTAGGGATATGGGGATAGGGTCTGGGTGGGATTGTGTTCGGTGCAGACTCGATGGGCCGAAGGGCCTGTTTCTGCACTGTAGGGTTCTATAAAAAAAAACTTGAATGTGGATTACAGGGTCAACGGCAGGGTTCTGAGGAATGTGGAGGAACAGAGAGATCTTGGAGTTCATATCCACAGATCTCTGAAGGTTGCCACTCAAGTGGATACAGCTGTGAAGAAGGTTTATAGTCTGTTAGTGTTTATTAACAGGGTTTGAGTTTAAGAGTCGTGGGGTTATGCTGCAATTATACAGGATCTTGGTGAGACCACATTTGGAATATTGACCACATTTGAATTGTTTGCAGTTCTGGTCACCTTACTATAAGAAGGATGTGGAAACATTGGAGAGAGTGCAGAGGAGATTTACCAAGATACTGCCTGGTTCGGAGGGTAGGTCTTATGAGGAAAGGTTGAGGGAGCTGGGGCTTTTCTCTTTAGAGCGGAGGAGAATGAGAGGTGACTTAATAGAGGTTTATAAGATGACGAGGGGGATAGAAAGTGTGTAAGTTCAGAAACTATTTCCTCGGGTGGATGTAGCTGTTACTAGGGGCATAACTATAAGGTTCATGGTAGGAGATATAGGAGGGATGTCCAAGGTAGATTCTTTATTCAGAGGGTGGTTGGAGTGTGGAATGCACTGCCTGCTGTGATAGTGGAGTCGGACACTTTAGGAACTTTCAAGCGGTTATTAGATAGGCACCAGAATGATAGGGAGTGGGATAGTTTTATCTTGGGATCAGATAATAGCTTGGCACAACATCAAGGGCTATACTGTACTGTGCTATACTGTTCTATGTTCTACGTACACTAAACCCAGACACACAGCAATCCTGAATCAGTCTGGGTGTACACTAAATCCAGACACACAGCAAGCCTGAGTCAGTCTGGGTGTACATGAAATTCAAATGCACATCAATTCTTACTCAGTCTGGGTTTACACGATACCCAGACACAGCAATCCTGAATCAGTCTGGGTGTACATGAAACCCAGGCACACAATGACCCTTGACCCCAGTTGAACACTGTCTGCTGATCTTGACACACAACCCCTGACCCTAACGCATATCATACTCTGATTCCAGACACAGTCCAACCTCTCCCAAATACAGACTGACCTCTGACCCTGACACACACCAAGTGAACTCCAGAAGCTCACTGATCCAGATCCCAGACACTGAGTCATCCATGACCCTGGGATTCAAACCTATCTTGAACTGATATACACATTGACTCCTGACCCCAGATAGACACTGACCTCAAACATAACACCAGACCTAAGATACTGTGGATGCTGGAATCCGAAACAAAAACAGAAAATGCTGGAAAATCTCAACAGGGCTGTCACCATCTGTGGAGAGAGAATGGAGGCAATGTTTCGATTCTGGGTCACCCTCCATCAGAACTCGAGGCATCCAGATTTGAAATGTTGGCTCTATTCTCTCTCCGCAGATGCAATTAGACCTGTTGAGATTTTCCAGCATTTTCTGCTTTGTTCTAACACCAGGCCTGACTTACACAGACCCCTGATTCTGGGGATACATTGACCTCTGACCCCATAATGGCCTTGGGCACAGACCTATGTCTGGTACATACTGACCCCTGACCCCAGCGAAGCACCAGCCCATGACCCCTGACCCCTGGCCTACTGAGTGATAAATGCTGATCGTTTATTCTGGGTTCTAATGATACTTACAGCTCCAAGTAAACACTGCGATTCCTGCACTGTTCCACAACATCCGAGAAATCCCACCACCATCATCAGGGCCCCTGTGGCAATCAGTATGTACACTCCTAGAAAATAGCAACACAGAGTGAGACAGTACACAGAGCCAGGCCAGGAAGATGGGAAAGAGGCAGAGAGGGGGAGGGTAGCAAGACAAAGGAAGGGAATGAAAGTTTTAATTTAGTTTATTTATTAGTGTCACAAGTAGGCTGACATTAACACTGCAATGAAGTTACTGTGTCACCACACTCCAGTGCCCGTTCAGGTAGAAAGGTAGAGGGGTGGACAAAGAGCCGGAGGGGGTGGGACAGACAGACAGAGAGAGAGAGAGAGAGATAGAGAGAGAGAGAGAAGGAAGGGGTGGGACATAGAGAGAGAGAGTGAGGGGTGGGACAGAGAGAGAGAAGGAAGGGGTGGAACATAGAGAGAGAGAGTGAGGGGTGGGACAGAGAGAGAGAAGGAAGGGGTGGGACATAGAGAGAGCAGAGAGAAAGAGAGAGAGAGAGGGTGGGTGGGAGAACAGAGAGGGGGTTGGGACAGAGAGAGGGGGGTGGGACAGAGAGAGGGGGGTGGGACAGAGAGGGGGTAGGACAGAGAGAGAGAGGGAGAGGGTTGGGACAAAGACAGGGGGATAGGATGGGGGAGGTGGTGGGACAGAGAGAGGGGGTGGGGCAGAGAGAGCGAGGGAGGGGGGGAGAGAGAGGAGTGAGTGGGAGAGAGAGAAGGAATGGGAGAAAGAGAGAGAGACATGGCATTTTCTATCCCAAGCCTGAGTTCAAACGTGAAACCAATAAAGTAAAGGCAAGGATGGCAGCATGGCTGGGTGCAGGAAGTAGAGAGAGTTGGGGGTGACATGTTTTACACAGGCCTTCTCCAACTGGGTGCTCCAACTGTAGATTTTTCTAATTGATATCAATAACCTAGACCTGGATCACAACTACAGTATTACCCACACTGAAGGAACAAGATTTACTGGAATGGTTCTCAGGATGGGGGATTTTAGTTACAAGGTGAGGTCGGAGAAGCTGGAGTGACAGAGATTGAGGGAGATTTGATCGAGGTGAACAGGATTGTACACACCTGTAGATAAGGTAATAAAGGAATGCTTTCCAAAGATGTGCGGGTTAGGTTGATTGGCCATGCTAAGAAATTGCCCCTTAGTGTCCAGGGATGCGGAGGTTAGAGGGATTAGTGGGTATAACATGTAGAGATATGGGAGTAGGGCCTGGGTGGGATTGTGTTCGGTACAGACTCGATGGGCCGAAGGGCCTCTTTCTGCACCGTAGGGTTCTATGATTCTATGATGATTCTTTCCCATGGGCTGATACTGCAGGAATTAGGGAACACAGATTTAAAGTTTTGGTTATGAGATACAGATGAATATGAGGGAGAGTTTTTACACAGCGAGTGGTAATGAGCTATGTCCCCTAGTACTTGACATTTCTGCTCCAGGAAAGAGTATCTGACTGTCCACTCTGCCCGTGCCACTCATATACTGGTAGACATCTATGAGGTCACTTGAGGCTATACTAAAGCCTCGGCCCAGCAGTTAAAATACAGCGTCATGATTCTGTGATAATATTGTGTCCCCACCTCATGAGGAATATTCTGGAACCGCACTTTAGGAAGGATGTGAAGGTTTTCAAGATGATGCAGAAACGATTCACCAGAGTGACTCCAGTGTTGGCGCTTGGCAAAAGGAAAGGCTGCCTTTGTGGTTAGACTCAGGAATGTGTGAGCTGGGAGTGTGGAGGA
This sequence comes from Prionace glauca, assembly GCA_037974335.1. NCBI lineage: Eukaryota > Metazoa > Chordata > Chondrichthyes > Carcharhiniformes > Carcharhinidae > Prionace > Prionace glauca. The sequence goes on along the minus strand of CM075743.1, from coordinate 39,471,045 downwards.
GGCAGATTCAGTCCAAGCTTTGAAAAGGAAATTTGAGAAAGATGTGAAGAGAAAGGATTGATAGGGTTACAGGAAGAGGGTGAGGGGGTGGGGCAATCAGTGAACTATTCATTCAGAGAGCCAACGCACACATAACAAGCCCAACAACCTTCTTGTACACTGTAACCATCCAGTGATTCCAGGTGGGACAATAGTCACACGGATAGATTGAAAAGGCTGGGATCATTCCACTTGGGAAGGGAAGGTCGAGAGGAGATTTGATAAATGTAGGAACTCGAGGGGTTTGGACAGAACAGATAGAGAGAAGAGTTCCAAACTGAATTACACCGAGTGTCAAAAGGCTCAATGGAGAGAGAGAGGAGGTGGGAGAGAGAGGGAAAGATGTCTTTTACACAAGTTAGTTATGCTTAGATAGTGTTCAGAAAAGAAAGGGGAGGAAGAAAGGGAGATGGGGTGGCGGTGCTGACTAGCGAAGACATTATCATGTTCAGAAGAGAGGATGTCCTTGAGGGACTGAGGACAGAATCTGTTTAGAGTCGAAATGTAAAACGGGGCGATCACAATCTTGGGGGCGTTCTATAGACATCCTAATACTGAGAGAGAGAGAGAGGCAGAGAGGAGCAAATTTACAGGGAAATTACAGGGTGAATAAGAACAATAGACTAATGATATTCATAGGTTTAATTACCTAAATATCGATTGGGACAATGTTGAAATAAAGCATAAAGAGGGGAGGAATTTCTGAAAATGTTCAGGACGTTCTTGATTAATAGGTTCTAGGGCTAGTCAGGAAGGGGCATTGGTGGATTTTTGTGAGTGAGTGGAGGAAGTGAACTGTGTATCTGTGGGGCAACAATACATCATAATGGTTAGATTAGTCATGGAGAAGAGCAAGGAATATTTAAAGAGGAATTTTCAATTGGCAAAGAGCTAACTCTAGTGTGAGGAGAGGGGATCTGGCCAGGGTTCAAATGGAACCAAGGAGTGAGAGCACAAACTGGAACACAACAATGAGTGATCATTCAGGAGGAGTTGTTTTAGGTACAGGCGCGGTGCATTCCAACAAGTGAGAAAGATAAAGGCAAGATTTTCAAACCATTCCCGCCGGTGGGATGTTCTGGTTGAGTTGATGGTGACTCCTCACCGTGGATTCCCTAGCAGCGAAGAGTGTGAACAGAAAGACAGGCATTCCGAGACAGCACACTGCCAAGGTAGCAGAATGTTTCTACATTTGGAGTCTGATGGTTCAGGACTTGTGCTTTGCTCTGGCTGAAAGGTAGCTACAGGATTAGAGAGAGGAAGTGAAGTGGAAATTAAGAGTATAAAGAGAAATATGGGAATAGAACGACAGCCAACATTAAAGGCAAGAAAGAACTCTCTATTGGCATGTAAATACTACACTGGGGGAGAGAAGAGTCCTATATAGCATCAAAGTATTCTTTGCTGGACAAGGGGGAAGCGAGAATACTTAATGAGTTTTTTAAAAATTCAATCACAGGGTCTGGGTGTCACTGGCTAGGCTCAGTATTCACTGCCCATCCCTAATTGTCATTGAGAAGGTGGTGGTGAGATGCCCTCTAGAAGCACTGCAGTCCCCAAGTACTTTGTAAGGATGTTTACTAAGGGAGAGAATGCTGACAAAATATTGGTAGAAGTAGAGATGGTAGGGGATGGGGTGAAAATTGATGAGACAGGTTTGACTATCTGAGAATAGGTAAGTTACCAACATAATTTTATTAAAGGCAGCTTGTGTTTGACCAATCCAATTACATTTTTGGATTAAGTTAGAAAGAAGGTTAATGAAGGGAATGCAGTGGATGTTTTCTATATGGATTTGAAAAAAGCTTTCAACAAAGTACACATGAAAGGCTGTGATACATAGATACATAGAACCCTACAGTGCAGAAACAGGCCCTTCGGCCCATCGAGTCCGCACCGAACACAATCCCACCCAGACCCTATCCCCATATCCCTGCTAATCCCTCTAACCTACACATCCCAGGACACTAAGGGGCAATTTTAGCATAGCCAATGAACCTAACCCGCACATCTTTGGACTGTGGGAGGAAACCGGAGCACCCAGAGAAAACCCACGCAGACACGAGGAGAATGTGCAAACTCCTGCTGGTTAATAAAATTGAGGCTTGTGTGATAGGAGGGTATTAGCTTGGATTTAAAAAGAATGGTGTAAATACAGGAACCAGCTAGAATGGTAAATGGTTATTTTTTAGGCTGGAGGATATTAGACAGTGGTGTTCCTTAATGGTAAAAAGTCTGACAACACCAGGTTTTAGTCCAACCTATTTATTTGATAATATTCTCACAAGCTTTCAAGGGGACTGCCTCTTCATCAGGTGAATGGAGAGTTCTGGCCTCAGACAGAGCATATAAAGCACAGACAGTTTAGAGATTACTGATTAGAATGTAATTAGAATAAATTAGATCAAATAAATAGGTTGGACTAAAACCTGATGTTGTCAGACTTTTTACTGTGTTTACGCCAGTCCAATGCTGGCATACCCACATCGTTCCTCAGTGGAACAGAATAGCAGAAACTCTGCTATTTTGATATAAATTAATGACTTGGATACTGGAATACAGAGTAAAATTTCAAACTTTGCCCTGTCAACGCCGGCATACCCACATCATGATACCAGACCCAGAGGTGTGGGAAAGAGTGAAAATGATACAAATTGTCAGATAGACCAGCAGAATGAGCAGACATGTGGCAGATGACATTTAATACGAGTAACGTTAGGTGATGTACTTTGTGTGTGTGTGTGTGGGGGGGGGGGGGGGCAAATTGGATTAAATAGCACGATTGTAAGGAGAGTGAGGATGGAGGCACCCGGAGGTTGAAGTGAGTACATTGTTGAACATGGCCAATCTTGTTGGCAGGGTGGTTAGCAAAGCAAGAGAATTATATCCAGTTCCAGTCACCACACTTCAGCATGGATGTGAGGGTCCCTGAGAGGGCGCAGAGAGAGAGTTACTAGAATACATAAGAACATAAGAAATAGGAGCAGGAGTAGGCCATCTGGCCCTTCGAGCCTGCCCCGTCATTCAATAAGATCATGGCTGATCTGTCGTGGCTCAGTTCCACATTCCGACCCTCTCCCCATAACCCTTAATCCCCTCTCTTATCAAAAACCCATCAACCCGCGTCTTAAAAATATTTAGCGAGGCAGCCTCCACCACTTCAACGGGCAAAGAATTCCAGAGATTCACCACCCTTTGAGTGAAGATGTTCCTCCTCAACTCCGTTCTAAAACGCCTCCCCTTTACCTTGAGGCTGTGCCCCCTAGTCCTACTGTCTTTTTTGAGCGGGAACAGTCTCTCCACCTCTATCCTATCCATCCCATTCATCATCTTATACGTCTCAATGAGATCTCCCCTCATTCTTCTAAACTCCAACGAGTACAAGCCTAGTTCATTCAGCCTCTCCTCATAGCTCAACCCCCTCAACTCCGGTATCAGTCTAGTAAACCTCCTCTGCACTCCCTCCAAGGCCAAAATATCTTTGCGCAGGTGCAGCACCCAAAACTGCACACAGTACTCCAGCTGCGGCCTCACCAATGCCCTATACAGCTGCAGCAAGACCTCCCTACTTTTATATTCAATCCCCCTCGCTATGAAGGCCAGCATCCCATTCGCCTTCCTGACCACCTGCTGCACCTGCAAGCTGGGTTTTTGCGACTCATGCACAAGGACCCCGAGGTCCCTCTGCACCGTCGCCTGCTGCAGTTTTTCGCCACGTAAGTAGTAGTCCTTCCTACCACTCTTCCCTCCAAAGTGGACCACCTCACACTTGCCAACATTAAATTTCATTTGCCATTTCCTGGCCCATTCGCCCAGCCTATCTAGATCCTTCTGCAGAATCTCCACACCCTCCGTACAATTTGCCGTTCCCCCAATCTTGGTGTCATCCGCAAATTTCGACACCCTACACTCGGTTCCCTCCTCCAGATCATCTATATAAATGGTAAAAAGCTGAGGACCCAGCACCGACCCCTGGGGCACTCCACTAGTCACCATCCGCCAATCCGAATAGCACCCGTTGACCCCCACTCTCTGCCTCCTATTTGACAACCAATCCTCTATCCACGCTAACACCCTATCCCCAACTCCAAGTCCCCTGACCTTCTGCAATAACCTCTTATGAGGTACTTTGTCAAACGCCTTCTGAAAATCCAGAAAGACCACATCCACTGGCTCTCCTCTATCCACTATCCTCGACACATCCTCATAGAGCTCCAGTAAATTTGTCAGACACGACTTCCCTTTAATGAAACCGTGCTGCGTCTGCTCTATCAAGCAATTCTCTTCAAAATGCCTCGCAATTTCCTCTTTAATAATGGATTCTAACATTTTACCTTCCACAGACGTTAAACTAACCGGCCTATAATTCCCTGCCTTTTGCCTGGCACCCTTCTTAAACAACGGCGTAACATTAGCCGTTTTCCAATCTTCCGGCACTTCCCCAGAATCCAGCGACATCTGGAAAATAACCACCAATGCATCCACTACAACCTCTGCCATTTCTTTCAGAACCCTCGGATGCATTCCATCCGGTCCTGGGGACTTGTCCACAATCAGCCCCTCCAGTCTGTCGAGCACTGTCTAGGGTGAAGGATTTCAGCTGGGGATTAGGAGCTGGACTCATTGAGGTTAAGGGGAGGTTTCATTGAAGTGTACAAGATTCTGACAGGTTTACATAAAGGTAGACAGGGAAAAAGCATTGTCATGAGGTGACATTGAAGGTTTTTGGTAAGGGATAAGAGGGAATATGTGGAAGAACATATTGAGACAGGAAGTAGAGATTGCTGATGAGGATGGTACAAGCAAAGATGATGGGGTGGGACACTTATTCTGGGAGGGACTCTGGTTCTGGGAGGGGGTCCTTGTTTTGGAGGGGAGACCTGGTTCCAGGGGATGGGAGACCTGGCGGGGGGAGGCCTGATTTCAGGGGGGGGTGAAGACCTGGTTCTGGTGGGGGGAGGGTGGGCCTGGTTCTGGGGGGGAACCTAGGTCTGGGGGACACCCTTGTTCTGGGGTCAGACCGTCATTCTGGGGGGGACCCTGGTTCTGGAGGGGGACCCTAGTTCTGGTGGGAGCCCGGTTTTGGGGGAAGGCACTGGTTCTGGGAGGGGGTCCCTTGTTCTGGGGGGCCCCTGGTTCTGGGGGGGGGAATGGAGCTCTGGTTCTGGGAGGGGGTCCCGTGTTCTGGGGGGCCCCTGGTTCTGGGGGGGGGAATGGAGCTCTGGTTCTGGGAGGGGGGCCCTGATTCTTGGGGGGGGTGGAGAACCCTGGTTCAGGGGGGTGCCCTAGTTCTGGGGGATGTCCCTGGATCTGGCAGGGAAAGGGGAGACCCTAGTTCTGGGGGGGAGGGGACCCTGATTCTAGGGGGATGTGTTGGCCCAAATGGATTAAATGTCTGTAGGACAGCACTGAGAGAATAGTGACTATTGTATCATAAGGTTTGGATTAGATATGAAAGAAGACATGAAAGGGAAAGCCAACTTTGATGGGATCAGAATGCGTCTGAGTCGAGTGAGTTGGAATCAAATGTTGGTGGAAAAGACAGTAGCTGAACAATAAGCTTCCTTCAAAGAGATAGTACTGCAAGAAACACCAAGGTTGGAGACAAAAGATTGGACAATCCAGAACACTCTGGATGATGAGAGAGACAAGGTAGAAAATACAAAGGAGAAAAACTAATCTGAAAAGGAAAAGACCAGCAGCTAACATAAAAAGGAAACCTAAAGGTTTCTCTACACATGCACGTGGCTCTAACATCCATCATTATGAAGTGGTTCGAAAGGCTAATCATGGCACGAATCAATTCCAGCCTCCCGGACTACCTGGATCCACTACAGTTCACCTACCACCACAACAGGTCCACAGCAGACCGTCATCTCCCTGGCCCTGCACTCAACCCTGGAACACCTAGATAACAAGGACACCTATGTCGGGCTCCTATTTATTGACTATAACTCAGCTTCAACACCATTATTCCTACGAAACTCATCTCCAAACTCCGTGGCCTGGACCTCTCTGAGATTGGATCCTGAACTCCCTAACTCACAGACCACAATCAGTAAGGATAGGCAGCAACACCTCCTCCAAGACCATCCTCAACACAGATACCCCACAAGGCTGTGTTCTCAGCATCCTACTGTACTCCTTATCCACCCATGACTATAGGGCGAAAATCCCCTCCAATTCGATTATCAAATTTGCTAATGACACCACAGTAGAGGGTTGGATCTCAAACAATGACGATACAGAGTGTAGGAATGAATTAGAGAATCTGGTGAACTGCTACGGCAACAATAATCTCTCCCTCAACGCCAATAAAATGAAGGAGATTGTCATCAACTTCAGGAAGTGTAGAGGAGAACATGCCCTTCAAGTTTTTAGGTGTGCAGATCACCAACAACCTGTCCTGGTCCCTCCATGCCAACGCTATAGTTAAGAAAGCCCACCAACGCCTCTACTTTGGTCAGAAGTCTAAAGAAATTTTGCATGTCAACTCCGACTCTCATCAACTTTTACAGATGCACCTTTACAGAAAGCATTCTTTGTATCACAGCTTGGTATGGCTCTTGCTCTGCCCAAGATTTCAAGAAACTACAAAAGGTTGTGAATGTAGCCCAATCATCATGCAAACCAGCCTCCCATCCATCTACACTTCCTCAATTATGAAGGGCAAAACTGCACACTGTACAAAGAAGCATGTTGACAGATACACGAATAGGCCAGGAATAGAGGAATATGGACCACTTAGAGGCAAAAGGTTTTTAGTTTAGAAAGGCATACAGCACAGGAACAGGCCATTCGGCCCACTAAGCCTATGCCAACTCACAACGCCTTTCTAAACTAAAAATCTTTTGCCTCTAAGTGGTCCATATTCCTCTATTCTCGTATCTGTCAAGATGCTTCTTAAATGTTGCTATTGTATCTGCTTCTACCACCTCCTCTGGCAGCGCATTCCGGCACTTCCCACCCTCTGTGTAAAAAAAAACTTGCCTCTCACATCTCTTTTAAACTTTCCCGCTTTTACCTTAAACCTATGCCCCCTTGATATTTCTACCCTGGGAAAAAGACACCGACTATCTATTCTATCCATGCCTCTGATAATTTTGTAAATTTCTATCAGGTTGCCTTACCCCTCAGCCTCCGACATTCAAGTGAAAACAAACCATTTATCCATTATCTCCTTATAGAACATAGAACATTACAGCACAGAACAGGCCCTTCGGCCCACGATGTTGCGCTGACCAGTTAAAAAACAATGACCCTCTAACCTAAACCAATCCCTTTTCATCCATAAACCTATCCACGGATCTCTTAAAATGCCCCCAAACTAGGCGCATTTACAACTGCAGCTGGCAGGGCATTCCAATCCCTCACCACCCTCTGGGTAAAGAACCTACCCCTGACATCCGTCCTATAACTACCACCCCTTAATTTAAAGCCATGCCCCCTCGTGCTAGCTTTCTCCATCAGAGGAAAAAGGCTATCACTATCCACCCTATCTAAACCTCTAATCATCTTATATGTTTCAATAAGATCCCCTCTTAGCCGCCTTCTTTCCAGCGAAAACAACCCCAAATCCCTCAGTCTCTCCTCATAGGATCTCCCCTCCATACCAGGCAACATCCTGGTAAACCTCCTCTGCACCCTCTCCAAAGCCTTCACATCCTTCCTGTAATGTGGGGACCAGAACTGCACACAAAACTCCAAGTGCGGCCGTACTAGAGATGTGTACAGTTGCATCATGACGCTGCGACTCCTAAATTCAATCCCCCTACCAATAAACGCCAAAACTCCGTATGCCTTCTTAACAACCTTATCTACTTGATTCCCAACTTTCAGGGATTATATTATATTATATTATATTATAGCTAATATCCTCCAAACCAGGCAATGTCCTGTCCTGATAAACCTTTTCTGTAACCCCTCCAAAGTCTCTACATCCTCCTGGTAATGTGGTGACCAGAACTGTATGCAGCGTTCCAAATGTGGCCTAATTAAAGTTCTGGCTGGCTGCAACATGACTTGCCAATTTGTATTCTCTATACCTGACTGATGAAGGCTAGCATGCCGTACTAGGTGCCTCCTTGACCACCTTCTCCACTTGTCATGCCATTTTCACGAAATTGTGGATCTGTGCTACCTGTGGATCCCTCCATCTTAATATATTCCAGGTGTGGTCTCACTAAAACTCTGTAGTCACCAAGAAGGGCAGGAAAGGTCAGCCTGAGCTATAGACCTACAGCTTGGACTGGAATGACAAATCATGTGGAGAGGTGTAATTATCAGCCAGGTCAGCGAGGCATTGGGGCTGAGGTTTAAAGGTAGTAACTCAATCCTGAGGGCGCTTGAGCTGAGGTTACAACAGAAATGTGGGCTTTTGCCTATGGTTTTTCGAGGAAGCTTTTTACTCACAAGTTGTTGTTTTAAGCGTTGTATAGAACATAGAACATAGAACATTACAGCGCAGAACAGGCCCTTCGGCCCACGATGTTGCGCCGACCAGTTACAAAACAATGACCCACTAGCCTAAACCAATCCCTTTTCATCCATAAACCTATCCACAGATCTTTTAAACGCCCCCAAACTAGGTGCATTTACAACTGCAGCTGGCAGGGCATTCCAGTTCCTCACCACCCTCTGGGTAAAGAACCTACCCCTGACATCTGTCCTATAACTACCCCCCCTTAATTTAAAATCGTGCCCCCTCGTGCTAGCTTTCTCCATCCTAGGAAAAAGGCTATCACTATCTACCCTGTCTAAACCTCTAATCATCTTATATGTTTCAATGAGATCCCCTCTTAGCCGCCTTCTTTCCAGCGAAAACAACCCCAAATCTCTCAATCTCTCCTCATAGGATCTCCCCTCCATACCAGGCAACATCCTGGTAAACCTCCTCTGCACCCTCTCCAAAGCCTCTACATCCTTCCTGTAATGTGGGGACCAGAACTGCACACAAAACTCCAAGTGCGGCCGCACCAGAGATGTGTACAGTTGTATCATGACGCTGCGACTCCTAAATTCAATCCCCCTACTAATAAACGTCAAAACTCCGTATGCCTTCTTAACAACCTTATCTACTTGATTCCCAACTTTCAGGGATCTATGTACACATACACCTAGATCCCTCTGCATCATTCCACGAGTTTAGAGTTCTTGTATTGGGACATCAAGAGTGTTTTAATAAAAACTTTTGTGGTTGAACCTTTGTCTGGAGCATACACCTCTTCCACCAGTCACTTAACCTGTCTATACATTGTTCAAACCTCTCTGTGTCCTCCATACAGTTTAAATTCACATAAAGTTTTCTACTATCACAAAACCAATGTATATATTTTCTTTTTGTTGAAGTTTTTAATCGCAGTCCCTGCATTGATCCTCGCTACAGTCCATCAGTCACTGCTGCCAATTTGAAAATGCCCTGTTTATCTTACTCCTTGCTTCCTACCCATTGACTAATCCTCTATCTTTGCTCACAAATGATTTCTGACTCCATGAGCTTTTATTCTGCCTATTAACCATCTGAGTGGCATCTTACTGAATGCCTTTCGGAAAAAAATAAATATACCACATCTACTGGTTCCCCTTTATCTAGCTTACAAATGATATCTTCAAAAACAAGGATAAATTTGGAATCACATTTTGTCAGATCACTGAATTTCCCCTAATAATGGATTCCAGAGACTATCGCCATTCCTGGGTCAGAACTCTCTTCCTTACAGCACTGTGGGTGTACCTACACCACAGGAGCTGCAGAGATTCACAAAGGCAGTTCACAACCATCTTCTGAATAGCAGCCAGGGATGCACAGTCAGTGCTGGTTTAGCCAGCTATGTCCACATCCCATAAATGGATGGAAAGAAGTTTTCACAGTGCCTGATGTCCGGTACCTATTGCCAGTCTCTGCATTAACTGTCAGTGTGCTGACTAGAGATTATTCCTGGTTTTTTGCTGTGCTACCTACTGGGGCTACTGTTAGTCTCAATGCTGATTGGAGATTAATCAGGTTATTGGCAATTAGCCAGGAGTTACTAAGAGTATTGTCAGTGCCAGTAACTACAGGCATCTTGTCACTCACTAGTCTCACAGGCAGTGTTTGTACTGAACCAGAATCACAGAATTATTATGGTGCAAAAGGAGGCCATTCAGCCCATCGGGTTTGCACCGTCTCAGCGTCCAAACCAGGCCAAGCTCTCCCCACCCTCATAACTGGCCCATTTAGTCTGGCCAATCCACCCAACTTGGACTGTGGGAGGAAACGGGAGCACCAGGAGGAAACCCACGCAGACACGGGGAGAATGTGAGGACTCCACACAGAAACTGACCCGAGGCCAGAATTGAACCTGGGAACCTGGCGCTGTGAGGCAGCAGTGCTAACCAACCACTGTGCCAGCCACTGTTACTGCTGATTGGACAATTCCCAATGATTGGCAGTCTGCAGGCTGTTGGCGAGTTACTATGGTTACTGCTAGTCACTGTTCTAATGGATCTATCCAAGCACAACTGTTGGACTCTATATTAATTGGAATTTCTCTTTCTCTTCCCCGTTTGTGTAGGAACAGGAGTTTATTGTCATTATTAGCAGTCTCTGCTTTGACTGGCAGACTGGGTTCAGTGTGTGGTGTTTACAAAGGGTTAAACAGCCCTGCTGATTGCTTGAAATCCAGTCTAGAACTCTGTCCTAATGGGCACAACCTTTTCCACCATCAGGAACCCACCACTTCCTGCACACAAGCTATTAATAGAGAAAAGTGCACACAAACCAGACAAACATCTCCCCACCCCAAGATCCTATAATCTTCACCAGTCTACTCCCAATACTGTATCACCCAGCCCTCAGCCAGAGCATACTGCTCATTCACAGAGCAGCTCATAGATAGGGTCAGAGAGAGAGAGAGAGAGACAGCATGAACAAGGTGGCACAGACTCAAGGGCAGCAGCTGACAGACTCAAGGATACAGCAAGAGAAAAACGGAGAGAAAGAAAGAGAAATAGAGGCAGAGCAAGGTAGATAAACATTAAGAAATGAAGAGAGAAGGAAAAACAGACACAAAATTAGTGAAGGGGAGACAGAGATACTGGGATGTAAAAGAGAGGCAGGCAGAACGTGAGGGAGAGAGGGAGTGAGACAGAGTAAGGGAGGGAGAAAGGGAGCAAGACAGAGAGTGAGGGAGAGAGGGACTAAGACAGAGAGAGTGAGGAAGAGAGTGAGTGAGAGAGTGAGTGAGACAGAGAGAGTGAGACAGTGAGACGGAGAGAGTGCGGGAGAGAGGGAATGAGATAGAGAGTAGGGGAGAGACGGAGTGAGACAGAGAGCGAGGGAGAGAGAGAGACAATGAGACAGAGTGTGAGGGAGACAGGGGGTGAGAGCGAGAGAGTGAGGGAGAAAGGGAGTGAGTCAGAGAGAATAGGGCAGAGAGGGAGTGAGACACAGAGAGCAAGGGAGAGAAAGAGAGAATGAGGCAGAGAGAGTGAGGGAGAGAGGGAGTGAGTCAGAGAGAATAGGGGAGAGAGGGAGTGAGACACAGAGAGCAAGGGAGAGAAAGAGAGAATGAGGCAGAGAGAGTGAGGGAGGGAGGGAGTGAGACAGAGGGAGTGAGACGGAGAGAGTGAGGGAGTGAGACAGAGAGGTTGAGGGAGGGAGTGAGACAGAGAGGGTGAGGGAGAGAGTGAGTGAGACAGAGAGAGTGGGGGAGAGAGGGAGACAAAGAGAGTGAGGGAGAGAGGGAGAGAGGGAGCGAGACGGAGAGTGTGAGGGAGACAGAGTGAGGGAGAGAGGGGGTGAGACAGAGAGAATGAGGAAGAGGGGGTGAGACAGAGAGAGTGAGGGAGAGAGGGAGTGTAATAGGAAATGACAGTCTATCTTGCATTAAGTTGATCTTTCTCTACACCCTGGCTATGACTGTAGTACTACATTCTGCATTCTCTCCATTCCTTCTCTATGAACGGTATGCTTTGTATAGCATGCAAGAAAGAATACTTCTCACTGTGTACTAATACATGAAACAATAATAAATTAAATCAAAAAGATGCAGCACGCCCTCAGTACTGACCCTCTGACAGTGCGACCTACCCTCAAAACAATGCTCCCTCAGTGCGGCGCTCCCTCAGTGCAGCACTCTCTCAATGTGGTGGTCCCTCAATGTGGCACTCCCTCAATGGACGCTCCCTCAATGTGGCACTCCCTCAATGGGCACTCCCTCAATGCGGCGCTCCCTCAATGCGGCGCTCCCTCAATGCGACGCTCCCTCAATGTGATGCTCCCTCAGTGTGGCGCTCCCTCAATGTGATGCTCCCTCAGTGTGGCGCTTCCTCAATGCGGCGCTCCCTCAATGCGGCGCTCCCTCAATGTGACGCTCCCTCAATGTGATGCTCCCTCAGTGTGGCGCTGCCTCAATGTGGCGCTCCCTCAGTGCGGCGCTCCCTCAATGCGGTGCTCCCTCAATGTGAAGCTCCCTCAATGTGATGCTCCCTCAATGTGATGCTCCCTCAGTGTGGCGCTCCCTCAATGCGCGCTCCCTCAATGCGGCGCTCCCTCAATGTGATGCTCCCTCAATGTGACGCTCCCTCAATGTGACGCTCCCTCAATGTGATGCTCCCTCAATGTGACGCTCCCTCAATGTGGCGCTCCCTCAATGTGACACTCCCTCAATGTGACGCTCCCTCAATGTGGCGCTCCCTCAATGTGACGCTCCCTCAATGTGATGCTCCCTCAGTGTGGCGCTCCCTCAATGTGACGCTCCCTCAATGTGACGCTCCCTCAATGTGGCGCTCCCTCAATGTGACACTCCCTCAATGTGGCGCACCCTCAATGTGACGCTCCCTCAGTGTGACGCTCACTCAATGTGACGCTCCCTCAATGTGACGCTCCCTCAATGTGATGCTCCCTCAATGTGACGCTCCCTCAATGTGATGCTCCCTCAATGTGACGCTCCCTCAGTGCGGCGCTCCCTCAATGTGATGTTCCCTCAGTGTGGCGCTCCCTCAATGTGACGCTCCCTCAATGTGACGCTCCCTCACTGCGGCGCTCCCTCAATGTGATGCTCCCTCAGTGTGGCGCTCCCTCAATGTGATGCTCCCTCAATGTGACGCTCCCTCAATGTGACGCTCCCTCAGTGTGACGCTCCCTCAATGTGACGCTCCCTCAATGTGACGCTCCCTCAGTGCGGCGCTCCCTCAATGTGATGCTCCCTCAGTGTGGCGCTCCCTCAATGTGACGCTCCCTCAATGTGACGCTCCCTCAGTGCGGCGCTCCCTCAATGTGACGCTCCCTCAATGTGACGCTCCCTCAGTGCGGCGCTCCCTCAATGTGACGCTCCCTCAATGTGACGCTCCCTCAATGTGACGCTCCCTCAGTGCGGCGCTCCCTCAATGTGACGCTCCCTCAATGTGACGCTCCCTCAGTGCGGCGCTCCCTCAATGTGACGCTCCCTCAATGTGACGCTCCCTCAGTGTGGCGCTCCCTCAATGTGACGCTCCCTCAATGTGACGCTCCCTCAATGTGACGCTCCCTCAGTGCGGCGCTCCCTCAGTGCGGCGCTCCCTCAATGTGACGCTCCCTCAATGTGACGCTCCCTCAGTGCGGCGCTCCCTCAGTGCGGCGCTCCCTCAATGTGACGCTCCCTCAATGTGACGCTCCCTCAATGTGACGCTCCCTCAGTGCGGCGCTCCCTCAGTGCGGCGCTCCCTCAATGTGACGCTCCCTCAATGTGACGCTCCCTCAATGTGATGCTCGCTCAGTGCGGCGCTCCTTCAATGTGACGCTCCCTCAATGTGACGCTCCCTCAATGTGACGCTCCCTCAGTGCGGCGCTCCCTCAGTGCGGCGCTCCCTCAATGTGACACTCCCTCAATGTGACGCTCCCTCAATGTGACGCTCCCTCAATGTGACGCTCCCTCAGTGCGGCGCTCCCTCAATGTGATGCTCCCTCAGTGTGGCGCTCCCTCAATGTGACGCTCCCTCAATGTGACGCTCCCTCAATGTGACGCTCCCTCAGTGCGGCGCTCCCTCAGTGCGGCGCTCCCTCAATGTGACACTCCCTCAATGTGATGCTCCCTCAATGTGACGCTCCCTCAATGTGACGCTCCCTCAGTGCGGCGCTCCCTCAATGTGATGCTCCCTCAGTGTGGCGCTCCCTCAATGTGACGCTCCCTCAATGTGACGCTCCCTCAATGTGACGCTCCCTCAGTGCGGCGCTCCCTCAGTGCAGCGCTCCCTCAGTGCGGCGCTCCCTCAGTGCAGCGCTCCCTCAGTGCGGCGCTTCATCAGTGTAGCACTCTCTCAATGTGACGCTCCCTCAATGTGCTGCTCCCTCAGTGCGGCGCTCCCTCAGTGCGGCGCTCCCTCAGTGCAGCGCTCCCTCAGTGCGGCGCTTCATCAGTGTAGCACTCTCTCAATGTGACGCTCCCTCAATGTGATGCTCCCTCAGTGCGGCGCTCCCTCAGTGCGGCGCTCCCTCAGTGTAGCGCTCCCTCAGTGCGGCGCTCCCTCAGTGCAGCACTCTCTCAGAGCGGCGCTCCCTCAGTGCAGCACTCTCTCAGAGAGGCGCTTCATTAGTGTAGCACTCTCTCAATGTGACGCTCCCTCAATGTGATGCTCCCTCAGTGCAGCGCTCCCTCAGTGCGGTGCTCCCTCAGTGCGGCGCTCCCTCAGTGCGAATGAAGATACATAACAACGGTGGCAGGGGTTAGCACTGCTGCCTCACAGCGTAGTCTCACAGCACCAGAGACCTAGGTTTGATTCCCAGTTTGGGTCACTGTGTGTGCGGAGTTTGCATATTCTCCCCATGTCTGCATGGGCTTCTCCCGGGTGCTCCGGTTTCCTCCCACAGTCCAAAGATGTGCTGGTTCGTGGTTTGGTGATTCTAAATTCTCCCTCAGTGTACCTGAACAGGTGCTGGACTATGGCAGCCAGGAAATTTTTACAGTATCTTCATTGCAGTGTTAATGTAAGCCTACTTGTGATACTAGTAAACAAACTTTAAGAGACAGAGGGAGACATGGGACAGAGAGAGAGGCAGAGATGAAGGCAAAGTGTGATAGAGAGAAATACTGAAAGAAACAGTAATAGAGAGAGAAATACTTAGAGATGGACACATGGATTTGGGCCTGTGTCTGTGGGAGTTTGCGCGTTCTCCCCGTGGTTGCGTGGGTTTCCTCCGGGTGCTCCGGTTTCCTCCCACATCCCAAAGATGTGCTTTTAGGCTGATTGATTGGGTAACAAATTGTCCCTATATTGGACCTCCCTGATCTTCGCACATTAGGCGTAGACTAAAATCATGAATAGGTCACTGACCATGGGACGGCGGCGCGGGCTCGTTGGGCCGAAGGGCCTGTTTCCCGTGCTGTGTTGTTCTTTGTTCTTTGAAACTGAGCCGAGGAGACCCTGAGAGGGGCATGTTGAGTGGAGGGGGAGGGGAGTTAACACAGAGGGAGTTGGAGAAAAGGATAGAGAAGAAAAAGATGGCTAGCCAGAGAGAATGATAAAAAGAGGGGGGAATGGAGTGAGAGAATCAGAGAGAGGGAGAGAGAGAGAGAGAAGGGGAAGAGAATTGAAGGAGTGAGAGAGGGGGAGAGAAGAAAAGAGAAGATGCAAAGAAGGGGAAATGGGAGTAGGGGGAGAACCGGAGAAAGGAGGAATTAACAGAAAGGGAACCGGGAAGAGGAGGGAATGGGGGGCCGGGGAGAATGGAGGAAGGGGGAAATAGAGAGAGGGAGGAAACAAAGAGACAAGCAGTGCATCCCAGATTCTCACCACCATCTGAGTGTTTTTATTTTTTCAAATTCCCTCTGAATCTCCTGCCCCTTCCCCTAAAACAAATCCCCAATTTGTGATTGATCACTCAACCATGGGGAACAGCTGCTTTCTATTTACCCTGTCCATACCCCTCGTAATATTATACACCTCAATCCCCCCTCAGCCTTTTTTGCTTTAAAGAAAGCAATCTAAGCCTATCTAGTCTCTCCTATAGCTCAAATGCTCCATCCCAGCAACATTCTGGTGAATCTCCCTATACTCCCTCTAGTGCTATCATATCCTTCCTATAGTGAGATGCCCAGAACTGCACACAGTATTCTAGCTGTAGCCTAACCTATGCTCTGTACATTACCTCCTTGCTCTTATACTTTATGTCATGAATGATAAAAGCAAGTGTCCCATATGCTTTCTTAACTATCCTGTTCACCTGCTCTGTCAACTTCGGGGATCTGTGAATAATTACTTCAAGATCCAGCTGTTCATCTGAGCTTCCCAGTGTCCTGCCATTCATTAAATACTCCCTCTTGTTACTTCTTACAATGTGCATCATCTCACACTTATCAGGGTTAAATACCATCTGCCACTGCTCTGCCCATCTGACCAACCTATCTATATCTTCTTGTAACCTACAACATACATTCTTCACTATTAACCACCCAACCAATCTTGGTGCCATCTGCAAACTTGCTTAACATTCCTGCACATTTTCATCAATATCATTTATGTATATAACAAACAATAAGGACCCCAGTGCTGAACCTTGTGATACGCCACTGGACACTGGCCTCCAGTCACTCAATCAGCCTTCTAACCACTCCCCTATGTGTCCTATTACCCAGCCAGTTTCTGATCCATCTCGGCAAGTTTCCTTGAATTCCAAGTGCTTTAAACTTGTCAGTCAGTCTCCCGTGTGGGATCTTGTCAAAAGCTTTGCCAAAATCCATAAAAACTATATCAGCAGAAGAGCAAGTTGCGTGAAATTCTGGAGGACTTGAACCGTCTATTTATAAATATTATAAGAACGTAAGAAATAGGAGCAGGAGTAGGCCATCTAGCCCTTCAAGCCTGCCCTGCCATTCAATAAGATCATGGCTGATCTGAAGTGGATCAGTTCCACTTTCCTGCTTTCTCCCCATAACCCTTAATTCCCTTGTCTGTCAAAAACCTATCTACCTGTGACTTAAATATATTTAGCGAGGTAGCCTCCACCACTTCAACGGGCAGAGAATTCTAGAGATTCACCACCCTTTGACTGAAGAAGTTCCTCCTCAACTCCAATCTAAACTGCCCTCCCCCTTATCTTGAGGCTGTGCCCTCTAGTCCTGCTATCCTTTCTAAGCGGGAAGAATCTCTCCACCTCTACCCTATCCATCCCTTTCATTATCTTATATGTCTCTATAAGATCCCCCCTCATTCTTCTAAACTCCAGCGAGTACAGACCCAGTCTATTTAGTCTCTCTTCATTGTCCAACCCCCTCATCTCCGGTATCAGCCTAGTGAACCTCCTCTGCACTCCCTCCAAGGCCAAAATATCCTTGCGCAGGTGCAGCGCCCAAGACTGCACACAGTGAATTTTGGGAATTTTGGGGTTAAACTGAGGAAGGGAAGGAGAATATTGATCAGTGTGTGAGCGGATTGAGACAAGGAGCTGAATCCTGTGAGATTGAAGGATGATGTGATGAGCGATAGGAGGAGATCATCCTGTGAGTGCACGCCTTCTGAGAGAGGGAAATTTTATGCTCAGAAAGCTACTGATGTGAGCAGAAACTCAGAGATGGCTAGGGTTCAGCTGCAGAGCATTTACTGGATAATTGACAGAGAGTGGCTCCATTTTGAGAGGCAGTGGAGATTGTTAAGAACAAGGTGTTGTAAACAAGAGCAAGGCCAGAGAGCTGAATGTAAGTGCTGAGGAGGACACTACACGAGGAAATGATTGCTAGACAGACGTCGGACGATAATTCTGACAAATCAGTCTCAGCGGCACGGTAGCACAGTGGTTAGCACTGCTGTTTCACAGCTCCAGGGTCCTGGGTTCGATTCCCGGCTCGGGTCACTGCCTGTGTGGAGTTTGCACATTCTCCTCGTGTCTGCGTGGGTTTTCTCCGGGTGCTCCGGTTTCCTCCCACAGTCCAAAGATGTGCGGGTTAGGTTCATTGGCTATGCTAAAATTTCCCCTTAGTGTCCTGGGATGTGTAGGTTAGAGGGATTAGCAGGTAAAATGTGTAGGGATATGGGGATAGGGTCTGGGAGGGATTGTGTTCGGTGCAGACTCGATGGGCCGAAGGGCCTGTTTCTGCACTGTAGGGTTCTAACATTGCTTTGCAGCCCTAGAACAGGTTGACTAGAGCAAAGCAGACTGAGGAGAGATTTGAACGAGGTGTATAAGGTTATGACAGCCTCAGATGATAAAGACAAAGATAAACTGTTCCCACTAAAAGTGATAATGACTAAAGTCAGGCAGGAGGTCATGTATTGACAGTGAAATACATCACCCTAATCCTGATACAGTGTGATCTGCAGCAGAGATACAGCAACTGACTGATGTAAAGGCAGGTCAATTATTCATTTATTTTTGTGAAATACTAAGCAAATCTTACCCATTTGTCAACAGCTTGTCAATTTCTACACAACTCACTGCAAAGGATGTTCAGTGATAATAGGACATAGAACGAGAAGCAACTTTCATTCACATCAAACAGCGAGTGACAACAATACCAGAGTTGATGAATTATGCTGTTAACAATAAGGTCACTCTGATGGGACCTCGGGGTCCTTGTGCATGAGTCGCAAAAACCCAGCTTGCAGGTGCAGCAGGTGGTCAGGAAGGCGAATGGGATGCTGGCCTTCATAGCGAGGGGGATTGAATATAGGAGTAGGGAGGTCTTGCTACAGCTGTATAGGGCATTGGTGAGGCCGCAGCTGGAGTACTGTGTGCAGTTTTGGGCGCCGCACCTGCGCAAGGATATTTTGGCCCTGGAGGGAGTGCAGAGGAGGTTTACTCGGCTGATACCGGAGTTGAGGGGATTGAGCTATGAGGAGAGGCTGAATAAACTAGGCTTGTACTCGTTAGAGTTTAGAAGAATGAGGGGAGATCTCATTGAGACGTATAAGATGATGAATGGGATGGATAGGATAGAGGTGGAGAGACTGTTCCCGCTCAAAAAAGACAGTAGGACTAGGGGGCACAGCCTCAAGATAAAGGGGGGGCGGTTTAGAACAGAGTTGAGGAGGAACTTCTTCACTCAAAGGGTGGTGAATCTCTGGAATTCTCTGCCCGTTGAAGTGGTGGAGGCTGCCTTGCTAAATATTTTTAAGAAACGAGTTGATGGGTTTTTGATAAGAGAAGGGATTAAGGGTTATGGGGAGAGGGCAGGAAGGTGGAGCTGAGTCACGACAGATCAGCCATGATCTTATTGAATGGCGGGGCAGGCTCGAAGGGCCAGATGGCCTACTCCTGCTCCTATTTCTTATGTTCTTATGTTCTTATGCCTGAGAGACAGAACTTGGAGAAACCCTCAGGCAACAAGGACAATCAGTTACATTTGTATCAAAGGTATCAACACAAACTGAGTAACACAATTCACAGATTGAGAAAAAATACCTGTCTTCACGTGTGAGTATTTTATTCAGTGCTTGTCTGGGAGAGAAGAAGTAATATTGGAGTCTGATCACAAGCCATTCCTCTGGCCATGGGGAAAGGTGCTAGATGATTATAGAAGCTAATGTGATTCTGCTATCTAAGAAGGATTGTAGAGATAAAATAGGAACTACAGCCTAGTGAGGGAAGTTACGTTGGAGTTGTATTGAACTTCGATGAGACACAGCTAGAGCACTGTGTGTAATTCTGGTCACCACATTATTGGAAGGATGTGATTGCACTAGAAGGGGTGCAGAGGAGTTTTGCCTGGGGTGGGATATTTAAGTTATGAAAAGAGGTTGGATAGGCTTGGGTTGTTTTTGCTGGCCATGATGTGGAGATGCCGGCGTTGGACTGAAATAAAACACAAAGAAATCCTACAACACCAGTTTAAAGTCCAAACAGGTTTATTTGTAGCAAAAACCACAAGCTTTTGGGACAGACTGTCCCTTGGTCAGGTGGCTGGAGCAGAGGAGACTGAGGACGATCTGATTGAGGTGTATAAGATTACGAAGGACATGGACAGGGTGGTTCAGGAGCACTTGTTTCCCTTAGTTCAAGGGTCAGTCACGAGGAGAGATAGGTTGAACCATAGAACCCTACAGTGCAGAAACAGGCCCTTTGGCCCATCGAGTCCGCACCGAACACAATCCCACCCAGACCCTATCCCCATATCCCTACACATTTACCCACCAATCCCTCCAACCTACACATCCCAGGACACTAAGGGGCAATTTTAGCATAGCCAATGAACCTAATCCGCACATCTTTGGACTGTGGGAGGAAACCGGAGCACCCGGAGAAAACCCACGCAGACACGAGGAGAATGTGCAAACTCCACACAGGCAGTGACCCAAGCCAGGAATCGAACCCAGGACCCTGGAGCTGTGAAGCAGCAGTGCTAACCACTGTGCTACCGTGCCGCCCAAAAGTGAGGGGCAGCAGGTTTGGGGGAATATAGGGAAAAACCTTTTTTAATCAGAAGGTGGTGATGGTCTGGAATGTGCTGCCTGGGAGGGTAGTGGAGGCAAGTTGCCTCACATCCTTTAAAAAGTATCTGGATGAGCACTTGGCACATCATAACATTCAGGGCTTTGGGCCAAGTGTTGGTCAATGGGTTTATGTAGGAGGTCAGGTACTTCTAATGTGTCGGTGTAGACCCGATGGGCCGAAGGGTCTCTTCTGCTCTGTATGATTCTATAATTCATTTCAAAACATCTTTCTCAAACACTGGAGTATCTGGAAAGGATGTTACTTCATTTGCAGAGATCTACATTTGGGACTGAAGTACAGGCAAGGATGTACATTGCTGACATGTTTTTTGGAACTGCTCTCGCTTTGCAGGAAGTGGATGATGCAAGTACAGAGTGTGAAATCTTCCAGCTTCAGCGGAGAGCAAAATAATTTCATCAACCCAAACCTGGCACAGACATTGAATCTGACAGATAAGCATCTCCCTCAAATCAAGCAGTTAACATAATGAGACCCAATTCTTCAAGTTTCAGGATGACCTGAAACCATCAAAGACACAACTCTGGCTTTCTGAGAGAAACAGAGATCAGCTGTCACACAAGATGGAATTGTGTAGAAAGGGACAAGGGTTGTTATCTCTAAAAGGCTGAGAGGAGAGTTCCGATTCCCAGGAACATCCTAAACCAAAATAACCAACTTCACTCAATAACTCCCAAATGAAGAAGTTGCCAATACAATTCTACATTTTATAGCTTCTAACATGAATCAGGACCAAACGTGAATTAGCAATACTTCAAATAAAATAATTCTTCAGTTAAAATCTCACGTTAAACAACAAAGACATACCTTAGACAACCACAAGCATTCCCGCCTGTCCTGTACAAATCTAGCACTACATAGCTACAGAGTTCCACAACTTGCTGCTCTTTATTCGCACAGGGTAGGTCAGGAGGTCAGTCCAATAACTGCTTTCACCCCTGAGTTTTATCGATGAATTATCATCAGTAATGTACTCTTCTATGTTCTCCCTCTTCCCTGGGTCAAAATAGTACAGATGATGTAGTTTTGGTTTGGCCCCTTCTGGTTGACAGACTGCTCTTTAGTGTCTCCAAGCTATTTGCACAATTTTCCAGGTTTTAAGCCTTTTTAGACCATAAGACATAGGAGCAAGATTAGGCCGTTCAGCCCATCGAGTCTGCTCAGCCATTCAATCATGGCTGATATTGTTATGATCCCCATTCTCCTGCCTTTTCCCCATAACCCCTGATCCCCTTATTAATCAAGAACCTATCTATCTCATAAGAACATAAGAACTTAAGGAATAGGAGCAGGAGTAGGCCATCTCTGTCTTAAAAATACTCAATGACCTGATCTCCACAGCCTTCTGCGGCAAAGAGTTCCACAGATTCACTGCTCTCTGGCTGAAGAAATTCCTCCTCATCTCTGTTTTAAAGGATCATCCCTTTTGCCTGAGGTTGTGCCCTCTGGTTCTAGTTTTTCCTACAGGTGGAAACATCCTCTCCACATCCACTCTATCCAGGCCTCACAGTATTCTGTTAGTTTCAATAAGATCCCCCCTCATCCTCCTAAACTCCAATGAGTACAGACCCAGGTCCTCAACCATTCCTCATACGACAAGTTCTTCATTCCAGGATTCATTCTTGTGAGCCTCCTCTGGACCCCTCCAAGACCAGCATATCCTTCCTTAAATACGGAGTCCAAAACTGCTCACAATACTCCACATGGGGACTGACCAGAGCCTTATACAGCCTCAGAAGTACATCCCTGCACTTGTACACTAGCCCTCTTGACATGAGTGCTAACATTGTGCTTGCCTTCCTAACTGCTGCCCGAACCTAAACGTTAACCTTAAGAAAATCTTGAACAAGGACTCCTAGGTCACTTTGTGTTTCTGATTTCCTAAGCATTTCCTCATTTAGAAAATAGTCTAAGACTTCATTCCTCCTTCCAAAGTGATTAACATTGTATTCCATCTGCCACTTCTTTCCCACTCTGCTAATCTGTCCATATCCTTCTGCAGCCCTCCTGCTTCCTCAATACTATTTGTCCTTCTACATATCTTTGTATCACCTGCAAACTTAGCAACAGTGCTTTCAGATCCTTCTTCCAAATTGTTTATATATATTGTGAAAAGTTGTGGTCCCAGCACTGACCCCTGAGGCACAACACTAGCCTCCGGCTGCCATCCTGAAAAAGATCCCTTTATCCCTACTCTCTGCCTTCTGCCAGTCAGCCAATCCTCTATCCAGGCCCCATTCCCATAACCTCACATATTTACCCTGACACTAAGGGGCAATTTAGCATAACCTAACCTGCGCATCTCTGGACTGTGCAAGGAAACTGGAGCATCAGGACGAAACCCACGCAAACACAGGGAGAATGTGCAAACTCCACATAGACAGTGACCCGAGGCTGGAATTGAACCCGGGTCCCTGGCGCTGTGAGGCAACAGTGCTAACCACTGTGCCACCATGCCATCTGTTTTGGCGTAGTCAGGCCTAGTCTTGAGGTAGCTGGGCTTGGCCTAGAGCTATTCAGGCACAGTCACAGGGTAATCAGGCCTATTCCTGGGGTAGTCAGGTGTGGTCTGTGGATAGTTGGGCCCTGGTCTGGACAGTCTGGAGCCAGTCAGGCCTACTTTGGGATAGTCAGACCTGGTCCAGTGGGTAATGGGTTCTGGTCCTGAGGTAGTTGGGCCTGCTCTGGGTGGTAATTGAGTAGTTTGGGGCTAGTCAGGCCTAGTCTTGAGGACAATGTCCACCTTTCTTTCTACATTCTGTAACGGTTGGTGCCAGAGCCTATAGACCAAAATTTATCAATGGCAGAATAGTCAAAATGGTGAAAGGTCAATCAAGTTTCCAGATGTGAAGCTCGGAATTCCATGTGCAATGAGCTGTACCTCAACTTTCCAGCTTATCTATCAGCTAGCTCTGTCATACTGCTATATTCCAACACCACTGCCTCCATCTGGCCGTTCCTGCTGGTGTTCACTTGTTTTACACAATTCAGGGTTTATAAACTCTCCTTGGTGTGTCTGGCTGATGACGGCAGCTTCCTCCACACCAAGCTTCACTCACCAATGTAGAAAGATGTGGGGCAATGGTCACCACTGAATATGGTGGTTGTGTCTGAGTCAAAGCGAAGCCACAGGCCAAACGAGAGGACTGCAGTGCCAGTCAGCTGGGAACAGAGAGAAAATCAGAGTCAGTAATTGACAATGAGAGTAATGGCAGTAACAGTATTAGAGAACAAGTGTAATGGGACTGACAGAAAAAGGAAGGGACAATAATGACTGTAACAGGGAATGACCATAACGGGGAATGATTGTAATGGGGAGTGGCTGTAACAGGGAATGGCTGGAATGGGGAAAGACTGGAACAGGGAATGACTGTAACGAGAGTAGCTGTAACAGGGAATGACTGTGGTGGAGAGTGCCTATAATGAGGAGTGACTGTAACGGGGAATGATTGTAATGGGGAGTGGCTGTAACAGGGAATGGCTGTAATGAGGAGTGCCTGTAATGAGGACAGTCACAGCATACAAACCTATTATAATGAGGAGTGGAAGTCCAGGGAAAAGTTCCACCGCTGACATCCACCTAGGATTAACCCTTGGCATCCCAACAATCCTCTTCACATCTCCATGCTGGCCCTCAGTGACACTCTGTTTCACTCTTTTATGGGATGTGGGCATTGTAAACAAGGATATCATTGAAAAGGAATGCGTTATTTTGTGTGTTGTCACTGCAACAGCTCCCCCCCCAACCTCACCACCAACTCCAGCAAATTCCCCCAGCTCTCTCGATTGTTAGACCGTCGATCTGCCAACCAGCAAGTACGGAAATTCCCCGCCCTAAATATTGAGAACATTGTGTCATTGCCTTTGCCCCATGTCGCCAACGCAATTCCTCCCCCTGGTAACTTTCTTGAAGCTGATGGCAACATTGGTGTCATGTTTGACCTATTACTTCTGACAACCCCCAGAGTCAGAGATCGCCCCCCCCCAGTCACTGAAACCCCCCCCCAGAGTCAGAGAACCCCCCTGAGTCACTGAGACCCCACTGAATAACTGAGATCCCCTGAGTCACTGAGAACCCCCCCCACGTCAGAGACCTCCCCCCAAGTCACTGAGACGCACCCCCCCCAAGTCACTGAGACTCCCCCGAGTCACTGAGACCTCCCCCAAGTCACAAAGACCTCCCCGAGTCACAGAGACCACCCCTAGTCACGGAGACCTCCACCCCAAGTCACTGAGAACCCCCCGACTCACTAAGACCCACCCAGAGTCACTGAGAACCCCCCCCCGAGTCACTAAGACCCACCCAGAGTCACTGAGAACCCCCCCGAGTCACTGAGACCCACCCAGAGTCACTGAGAACCCCCCCGAGTCACTAAGACCCACCCAGAGTCACTGAGAACCCCCCCGAGTCACTGAGACCCACCCAGAGTCACTGAGAACCCCCCCCCGAGTCACTGAGACCCACCCAGAGTCACTGAGAACCCCCCCCCGACTCACTGAGACCCACCCAGAGTCACTGAGAACCCCCCCGAGTCACTAAGACCCACCCAGAGTCACTGAGAACCCCCCCCAAGTCACTAAGACCCATCCAGAGTCACTGAGAACCCCCCCGAAGTCACTGAGACCCACCCAGAGTCACTGAGAACCCCCCCGAGTCACTGAGACCCACCCAGAGTCACTGAGAACCCCCCCCCGAGTCACTAAGACCCACCCAGAGTCACTGAGAACCCCCCCGAGTCACTGAGACCCACCCAGAGTCACTGAGAACCCCCCCCCGAGTCACTAAGACCCACCCAGAGTCACTGAGAACCCCCCCCCGAGTCACTGAGACCCACCCAGAGTCACTGAGAACCCCCCCCCCAAGTCACTAAGACCCACCCAGAGTCACTGAGAACCCCCCCCCCAAGTCACTAAGACCCACCCAGAGTCACTGAGAACCCCCCCCCCAAGTCACTAAGACCCACCCAGAGTCACTGAGAACCCCCCCCAAGTCACTGAGACCCACCCAGAGTCACTGAGAACCCCCCCGAGTCACTAAGACCCACCCAGAGTCACTGAGAACCCCCCCCCCGAGTCACTAAGACCCACCCAGAGTCACTGAGAACCCCCCCGAGTCACTAAGACCCACCCAGAGTCACTGAGAACCCCCCCGAGTCACTAAGACCCACCCAGAGTCACTGAGAACCCCCCCCCGAGTCACTAAGACCCACCCAGAGTCACTGAGAACCCCCCCCCCAAGTCACTAAGACCCACCCAGAGTCACTGAGAACCCCCCCGAGTCACTAAGACCCACCCAGAGTCACTGAGAACCCCCCCCCGAGTCACTAAGACCCACCCAGAGTCACTGAGAACCCCCCCGAGTCACTAAGACCCACCCAGAGTCACTGAGAACCCCCCCGAGTCACTAAGACCCACCCAGAGTCACTGAGAACCCCCCCCCCGAGTCACTAAGACCCACCCAGAGTCACTGAGAACCCCCCCGAGTCACTAAGACCCACCCAGAGTCACTGAGAACCCCCCCGAGTCACTAAGACCCACCCAGAGTCACTGAGAACCCCCCCCGAGTCACTAAGACCCACCCAGAGTCACTGAGAACCCCCCCCCCAAGTCACTAAGACCCACCCAGAGTCACTGAGAACCCCCCCCCGAGTCACTAAGACCCACCCAGAGTCACTGAGAACCCCCCCCCGAGTCACTAAGACCCACCCAGAGTCACTGAGAACCCCCCCCCGAGTCACTAAGACCCACCCAGAGTCACTGAGAACCCCCCCCGAGTCACTAAGACCCACCCAGAGTCACTGAGAACCCCCCCCCGAGTCACTAAGACCCACCCAGAGTCACTGAGAACCCCCCCGAGTCACTAAGACCCACCCAGAGTCACTGAGAACCCCCCCCGAGTCACTAAGACCCACCCAGAGTCACTGAGAACCCCCCCCGAGTCACTAAGACCCACCCAGAGTCACTGAGAACCCCCCCCGAGTCACTAAGACCCACCCAGAGTCACTGAGAACCCCCCCCCGAGTCACTAAGACCCACCCAGAGTCACTGAGAACCCCCCCGAGTCACTAAGACCCACCCAGAGTCACTGAGAACCCCCCCCGAGTCACTAAGACCCACCCAGAGTCACTGAGAACCCCCCCCCCGAGTCACTAAGACCCACCCAGAGTCACTGAGAACCCCCCCCCCAAGTCACTAAGACCCACCCAGAGTCACTGAGAACCCCCCCCCCGAGTCACTAAGACCCACCCAGAGTCACTGAGAACCCCCCCCAAGTCACTAAGACCCACCCAGAGTCACTGAGAACCCCCCCGAGTCACTAAGACCCACCCAGAGTCACTGAGAACCCCCCCCCCGAGTCACTGAGACCCACCCAGAGTCACTGAGAACCCCCCCCCGAGTCACTAAGACCCACCCAGAGTCACTGAGAACCCCCCCCCCAAGTCACTAAGACCCACCCAGAGTCACTGAGAACCCCCCCCCGAAGTCACTAAGACCCCCCCGAGTCACTAAGACCCACCCAGAGTCACTGAGAACCCCCCCCGAGTCACTAAGACCCACCCAGAGTCACTGAGAACCCCCCCCCAAGTCACTAAGACCCACCCAGAGTCACTGAGAACCCCCCCCGACTCACTAAGACCCACCCAGAGTCACTGAGAACCCCCCCCCCAAGTCACTAAGACCCACCCAGAGTCACTGAGAACCCCCCCGAGTCACTGAGACCCACCCAGAGTCACTGAGAACCCCCCCCCGAGTCACTAAGACCCACCCAGAGTCACTGAGAACCCCCCCCCCAAGTCACTAAGACCCACCCAGAGTCACTGAGAACCCCCCCGAAGTCACTGAGACCCACCCAGAGTCACTGAGAACCCCCCCCCGAGTCACTAAGACCCACCCAGAGTCACTGAGAACCCCCCCCCAAGTCACTGAGACCCACCCAGAGTCACTGAGAACCCCCCCCCAAGTCACTGAGACCCACCCAGAGTCACTGAGAACCCCCCCCCAAGTCACTGAGACCCACCCAGAGTCACTGAGAACCTCCCCGAGTCACTGAGACCCACCCAGAGTCACTGAGAACCCCCCCCCGAGTCACTAAGACCCACCCAGAGTCACTGAGAACCCCCCCCCAAGTCACTGAGACCCACCCAGAGTCACTGAGAACCTCCCCGAGTCACTGAGACCCACCCAGAGTCACTGAGAACCCCCCCCCAAGTCACTAAGACCCACCCAGAGTCACTGAGAACCCCCCCGAGTCACTAAGACCCACCCAGAGTCACTGAGAACCCCCCCCCCAAGTCACTAAGACCCACCCAGAGTCACTGAGAACCCCCCCAAGTCACTAAGACCCACCCAGAGTCACTGAGAACCCCCCCCCGAGTCACTAAGACCCACCCAGAGTCACTGAGAACCCCCCCCCCAAGTCACTAAGACCCACCCAGAGTCACTGAGAACCCCCCCCGAAGTCACTAAGACCCACCCAGAGTCACTGAGAACCCCCCCCCGAGTCACTGAGACCCACCCAGAGTCACTGAGAACCCCCCCCCGAGTCACTGAGACCCACCCAGAGTCACTGAGAACCCCCCCGAGTCACTAAGACCCACCCAGAGTCACTGAGAACCCCCCCCCGAGTCACTAAGACCCACCCAGAGTCACTGAGAACCCCCCCCCGAGTCACTAAGACCCACCCAGAGTCACTGAGAACCCCCCCCCCAAGTCACTAAGACCCACCCAGAGTCACTGAGAACCCCCCCCCGAAGTCACTAAGACCCACCCAGAGTCACTGAGAACCCCCCCGAGTCACTAAGACCCACCCAGAGTCACTGAGAACCCCCCCCGAGTCACTAAGACCCACCCAGAGTCACTGAGAACCCCCCCCAAGTCACTAAGACCCACCCAGAGTCACTGAGAACCCCCCCCGACTCACTAAGACCCACCCAGAGTCACTGAGAACCCCCCCCCCAAGTCACTAAGACCCACCCAGAGTCACTGAGAACCCCCCCGAGTCACTGAGACCCACCCAGAGTCACTGAGAACCCCCCCCCGAGTCACTAAGACCCACCCAGAGTCACTGAGAACCCCCCCCCCAAGTCACTAAGACCCACCCAGAGTCACTGAGAACCCCCCCGAAGTCACTGAGACCCACCCAGAGTCACTGAGAACCCCCCCCGAGTCACTAAGACCCACCCAGAGTCACTGAGAACCCCCCGCCGAGTCACTAAGACCCACCCAGAGTCACTGAGAACCCCCCCCCGAGTCACTAAGACCCACCCAGAGTCACTGAGAACCCCCCCCCGAGTCACTAAGACCCACCCAGAGTCACTGAGAACCCCCCCCCGAGTCACTAAGACCCACCCAGAGTCACTGAGAACCCCCCCCCCAAGTCACTAAGACCCACCCAGAGTCACTGAGAACCCCCCCCAAGTCACTGAGACCCACCCAGAGTCACTGAGAACCTCCCCGAGTCACTGAGACCCACCCAGAGTCACTGAGAACCCCCCCGAGTCACTAAGACCCACCCAGAGTCACTGAGAACCCCCCCCCCAAGTCACTAAGACCCACCCAGAGTCACTGAGAACCCCCCCCCCAAGTCACTAAGACCCACCCAGAGTCACTGAGAACCCCCCCCCCAAGTCACTAAGACCCACCCAGAGTCACTGAGAACCCCCCCCCCAAGTCACTAAGACCCACCCAGAGTCACTGAGAACCCCCCCCCCAAGTCACTAAGACCCACCCAGAGTCACTGAGAACCCCCCCCCCAAGTCACTAAGACCCACCCAGAGTCACTGAGAACCCCCCCCCCAAGTCACTAAGACCCACCCAGAGTCACTGAGAACCCCCCCCCCAAGTCACTAAGACCCACCCAGAGTCACTGAGAACCCCCCCCCCAAGTCACTAAGACCCACCCAGAGTCACTGAGAACCCCCCCCCCAAGTCACTAAGACCCACCCAGAGTCACTGAGAACCCCCCCCCCAAGTCACTAAGACCCACCCAGAGTCACTGAGAACCCCCCCCCCAAGTCACTAAGACCCACCCAGAGTCACTGAGAACCCCCCCCCCAAGTCACTAAGACCCACCCAGAGTCACTGAGAACCCCCCCCGAAGTCACTGAGACCCACCCAGAGTCACTGAGAACCCCCCCCGAGTCACTAAGACCCACCCAGAGTCACTGAGAACCCCCCCCCGAGTCACTAAGACCCACCCAGAGTCACTGAGAACCCCCCCCCGAGTCACTAAGACCCACCCAGAGTCACTGAGAACCCCCCCCCCAAGTCACTAAGACCCACCCAGAGTCACTGAGAACCCCCCCGAAGTCACTGAGACCCACCCAGAGTCACTGAGAACCCCCCCCCCAAGTCACTGAGACCCACCCAGAGTCACTGAGAACCTCCCCGAGTCACTGAGACCCACCCAGAGTCACTGAGAACCCCCCCGAGTCACTAAGACCCACCCAGAGTCACTGAGAACCCCCCCCCCAAGTCACTAAGACCCACCCAGAGTCACTGAGAACCCCCCCAAGTCACTAAGACCCACCCAGAGTCACTGAGAACCCCCCCCCGAGTCACTAAGACCCACCCAGAGTCACTGAGAACCCCCCCCCGAGTCACTAAGACCCACCCAGAGTCACTGAGAACCCCCCCCCGAGTCACTAAGACCCACCCAGAGTCACTGAGAACCCCCCCCGAGTCACTAAGACCCACCCAGAGTCACTGAGAACCCCCCCCCCAAGTCACTAAGACCCACCCAGAGTCACTGAGAACCCCCCCGAAGTCACTGAGACCCACCCAGAGTCACTGAGAACCCCCCCCCCAAGTCACTGAGACCCACCCAGAGTCACTGAGAACCTCCCCGAGTCACTGAGACCCACCCAGAGTCACTGAGAACCCCCCCGAGTCACTAAGACCCACCCAGAGTCACTGAGAACCCCCCCCCCAAGTCACTAAGACCCACCCAGAGTCACTGAGAACCCCCCCAAGTCACTAAGACCCACCCAGAGTCACTGAGAACCCCCCCCCGAGTCACTAAGACCCACCCAGAGTCACTGAGAACCCCCCCCGAGTCACTAAGACCCACCCAGAGTCACTGAGAACCCCCCGACTCACTGAGACCCACCCAGAGTCACTGAGAACCCCCCCCAAGTCACTAAGACCCACCCAGAGTCACTGAGAACCCCCCCCAAGTCACTGAGACCCACCCAGAGTCACTGAGAACCCCCCCCGAGTCACTGAGACCCACCCAGAGTCACTGAGAACCCCCCGACTCACTGAGACCCACCCAGAGTCACTGAGAACCCCCCGACTCACTGAGACCCACCCAGAGTCACTGAGAACCCCCCCCGAGTCACTAAGACCCACCCAGAGTCACTGAGAACCCCCCCGAGTCACTGAGACCCACCCAGAGTCACTGAGAACCCCCCCCCGAGTCACTAAGACCCACCCAGAGTCACTGAGAACCCCCCCCGAGTCACTGAGACCCACCCAGAGTCACTGAGAACCCCCCGACTCACTGAGACCCACCCAGAGTCACTGAGAACCCCCCGACTCACTGAGACCCACCCAGAGTCACTGAGAACCCCCCCCGAGTCACTAAGACCCACCCAGAGTCACTGAGAACCTCCCCGAGTCACTGAGACCCACCCAGAGTCACTGAGAACCCCCCCGAGTCACTAAGACCCACCCAGAGTCACTGAGACCCACCCAGAGTCACTGAGAACCCCCCCCCAAGTCACTAAGACCCACCCAGAGTCACTGAGAACCCCCCCCCGAGTCACTGAGACCCACCCAGAGTCACTGAGAACCCCCCCGAGTCACTGAGACCCACCCAGAGTCACTGAGAACCCCCCCCCGAGTCACTAAGACCCACCCAGAGTCACTGAGAACCTCCCCCCCAAGTCACTGAGACCACATCTGGAGATTTGTATTTTGTTAACATTGTTCAGATTTGAGCACATCCCAGAACACTTTGCAGCCAATGAGGTGTTTTTAAGCGATGTCATTTTTGTAACATTGGAAAAGCAGCAGGGTATTGTGCACAGCAAGATTCCAGAAGGAGCACTATGCCATGTTTTAGTAACATTGATTAACCCTAGTACTCTTCATTCACACAGTGCAATGGGGATCTTTTCATTCAACAAAAGAGTGTGGAACTGGTGTTGAGTATCTGGCCCTAAAGTCAGCACTCCAGCAGTGCAGCACTCCCTCAATCTCGCACTGGAATATCAGCCTTCTTGTGGTCAAATCTATAGACTGGGAGCAATATTCACAACCTTCAGACCAGAGTGGTAACCACCTAGCCAAAACTGACAAAGATTCTTCACTCCACTCAGCCTCTACATGTTCCATACCAAACTCCTCCTTTACCACTTTCTCACCTCTAAACGTGACTATCCCAACACTCTTGGTGCAGCCCTCACACATTCCACACATCATAAACCTCAGACCATCCAACCCCTATACTTATACCAAGTCCCGTTTCCTGATAATCCTATATCCTATATATTACCTTAATCTATTAAAAGACTTCTGGATGAGTATATGGGGTTTAATGGGATTGGGGGTTATAGATAGGTCTATAGATTGGTGGGGTTGATGGGATCGGCGCAACTCGAGGGCCGAAGGGCCTGTTTGTGCTGTAATGTTCTATGTTCTATGTTCTATATCAAATTCTCAACCCTCTATCCAATTTCCTCCATGATGCAGCTGTTCTGATCTCTCTAACAAACCCTCCCTTTCCCTGTGACAAACCCTTCCTCTCTCTCTGTAGTAAACCCTCCCTCTCTCTGTAATTAAACCCTCCCTCTCTCTGTAATAAACCCTCTCTCTCTCTGTAATAAACCCTCTCTCTCTGT
The DNA here is from genome assembly GCA_037974335.1 of Prionace glauca. Lineage (NCBI taxonomy): Eukaryota > Metazoa > Chordata > Chondrichthyes > Carcharhiniformes > Carcharhinidae > Prionace > Prionace glauca. The sequence goes on along the minus strand of CM075743.1, from coordinate 39,438,762 downwards.
AATTAAACCCTCCCTTTCTCTGTAATAAACCCTCCCTCTCTCTGTAATAAACCCTCTCTCTCTCTGTAATAAACCCTCTCTCTCTGTAATTAAACCCTCCCTCTCTCTGTAATAAACCCTCTCTCTCTCTGTGTAATAAACCCTCTCTCTCTCTGTAATAAACCCTCTCTCTCTGTAATTAAACCCTCCCTTTCTCTGTAATAAACCCTCCCTCTCTCTGTAATAAACCCTCCCTTTCTTGGTAATCTCATGTAGCCCCACATTTCTGCCAAGATTTCTGTGCTTCTCAAATTCTGGCCTCCTCAGTATCCCCAGTTTTAATCATCCATCGTTGATGGCCTTGTCTTCAACTGCCAAGACCCCAAACTCTGGAGTTCTCTTAATAAACTCCACCTCACTACCGTTCTTTACCACACTACTTAGATCCCTCTTTCACCAAATTTTTGGTCATCTGACCTAATGTCTCTCATATTCATGGTGACAAATTATATTGGGTAAGTCACATGGCTTCAGAGGGTACATTAAAGGTACTATATAAAGCCAAGTTGTTGTTGTAATGTGCATTGAAAGTAGGAGGAGTGAACAGAGAGGTTAGTAAGAGTAATGGGAGTAAATAAATCACAGCGATGGAAAATGAATGTAACAATGGTGACTGAGAGAAATGTGGAATCACTGGAACAGACTGTAATAGCAGACTATAACAGAGGAGCAGACTATAACAGAGGAGTAGACTGTAACAGGACAGTGGGCTGTAACAAAGGAGCAGACTGTAATGGTTGAGTGAACTGTAATGGAGGGGTGGACTGTAATAGAGAAGCAAACTGTAACAGAGGAGCGGACTGTAACTGAGGAGATTTACTCCCCAGGACACACAATTTAGGATTAGCATTAGGATTAATTTAGGATTAACAGCAAGTCATTAGAAAAGCTAAGAATATTATCATTTATTGTGAGGGGATTGATTACAAAAGTAGGGAGGCTATGCTTCACTGTCCAGAGCATTGGTGAAACCTCATCTGGAGTACCATGTACAGTATTGGTCTCCTTATTTAAAGAAAAATGTAAATGTATTAGAAAATGTTTTAAGAAGGTTTAAGAACAAAGAAAAGAAGAAAGAACGGTACAGCACAGGAACAGGCCCTTCAGCCCTCCAAGCCTGAGCCGATCATGATGTCTGCCTAAACTAAAGCTGTTACAGAGTCCATATCCTTTCCATTCCCATCCATTCATGTATTCATCTAGTGGCCCCTTACATGTTGCAATCGTACCTGCTCCCACCTCCACCCCAGGCAGTGTGTTCCAGACAGTCACCACCTCTGTGTAAAAAGCTTGCCTCACAAATCTCCTCTAAAGTTTTCCCAGGTACCTTAAACCTATGTCCCCTAATACTTGACTTTTCTACCCTAGGGAAGAGCATCTGACGATACATTCTGTCCCTGCCCCTCATAATCTTGCAGACCTCTATCAGGTCATCCCTCAACCTCCATCGTTCCAGTGAGAACAAACTGAGTTTATCCAATCTCTCCTCATAGCTAATGCCCTCTATACCAACATCCTGGTAAACCCCTTCGTACCCGCTCCAAAGCACCCACATCCTTCTGGTAGTGTGGCAACCAGAATTGTACACAATATTCTAAATGAGGCCTCACTAAGGTTCTGTGCATCTGCAGCAGGACCCGTCAATTTTTATACTCAATGCCCCGACCAATGAAGGCAAGCGTGCCGTATGCTTTCTTGACTACCTTATCCACTTACGTTGCCACTTTCAGTGATAGGTGGACATATATGAAAGCCCAGATCTCTTTGCCTGTCAATACTCCTAAGGGTTTTACATTTACTGTGTAATTCCTACATGCATAATTTAACTTAATTTAACTAGTTTACCCAACTAATACAGGAATGGACCAGTTGTTTTATGAGGAAGGGTTGGAGAGGTGAGGTTCGTATCTACTGGAGTTTAGAAGAGTAAGAGGCAACTTGACCAAAGCCTTTAAGATCCTAAGAACATAAGAAATAGGAGCAGGAGTAGGCCATCTGGTCCTTCGAGCCTGCCCCGCCATTCAATAAGCTCATGGCTGATCTGTCGTGGCTCAGTTCCACATTCCGGCCCTCTCCCCATAACCCATAATCCCCTCTCTTATCAAAAACCCATCAACCCGCTTCTTAAAAATATTTAGCGAGGCAGCCTCCACCACTTCAACGGGCAGAGAATTCCAGAGATTCACCACCCTTTGAGTGAAGAAGTTCCTCCTCAACTCTGTTCTAAACCGCCTCCACTTTATCTTGAGGCTATGCCCTCTAGTCCTACTGTCTTTTTTGAGCGGGAAGAGTCTCTCCACCTCTATCCTATCCATCCCATTCATCATCTTATACGTCTCAATGAGATCTCCCCTCATTCTTCTAAACTCTAACGAGTACAAGCCTAGTTTATTCAGCCTCTCCTCATTGCTCAACCCCCTCAACTCCAGTATCAGCCTAGTAAACCTCCTCTGCACTCCCTCCAAGGCCAAAATATCTTTGCGCAGGTGCGGCACCCAAAACTGCACACAGTACTCCAGCTGCGGCCTCACCAATGCCCTATACAGCTGCAGCAAGACCTCCCTACTTTTATATTCAATCCCCCTCGCTATGAAGGCCAATATCCTGAGGGATATTGACATGATAGATGTGGAGAGGATGATTCTTCTTGTTGAAGAATCTAGAATCTGGGTGGGGGGGTGGGTCACTGATTAAAAACAAGGGGCAACCCATTAAAGACAGAGATGAGGAGAAATGCTTGTTCACTCAGAGCGTTGAGTCTGTCTGGAATGCTCTTCCTCAAATGATGGGGGAAGGACAGTCTTTAAATACTTTAAAGGCAGAACGAGAATGATTGTGGATAATCAAGGCTGTGGGGTAAAGGTTATTGGAGCAGGCAGGAGTATGGGGTTGAAGTTGTAATCAGATCAGCCATGATCGTATTGAATAGTGGAGCAGGTTGGAGAGGCTGGGTGGCCTAGTCCTTCTCTTAATTTGTATGTTGTTCGACCAAGAGAGAGGCATTGACACCTGAAGTGTGAGGAAAATGAGTTCCAAGAGGGAGTCTGGGTGACACGGTGTCACAGTGCTGAGGACCCGGGTTTGATTCCTGGTTTGGGTAACTGACTGTATGGAGTCTGCACATTATTCCCATGTCTGTGTGGGTTTTTTCCAGGTGTTCCGGTTTCCTCCCACAGTCCAAAGATGTGTAGGTTAGGTGGATTGGCCATGATAAATTTCCCCTTAGTATCCAAAGATGTGTAGATTAGAAAAATGTGTGGGGTTGGAGGGTTCATGGGGAATAGGGGTGGGCCTGGGCAAGAAAGGGTGGGTATAGACCTGATGGATGAATGACCTGCCTCTGCATTATGGGGATTCTACAGAGTCAGTAACATCTGGAAGACTGAAGGGAATGAGAACACAGACACAAACCTCAAAACATTCTCCAGTCCAGTCTGTTTTTCCAGAATGAAATAATCATATTCCAAGAGAAATCCAAGTCTGACACCACGAGAGATAAGTTTTTTGTTGAGTCCCAGAACGGGAATGGAGGAGACACAAGCTGTGCAATTTGTTCAGAGGTTTGATCTTTGTGTAAGCAGCGTGGATGAACTGTGTGGAAGCTGTTAATAGGAATGGAGTGATTGTCAGGGGCAGTACAATGAGGTCCATCAATGAGATTGATGGAGACCATTGATCAATGAAGACCATCAATGAGATTGATGGTCTTCTCTGCAGCAAGGAGCAAGATTCCAGTTTAAGTTAAGTTTAAGTTTATTAGTGTCACAAGTAGGCTTACATTAACACTGCAATGAAGTTGCTGTGAAAATCCCCGAGTCATCATACTCAGCCACCTGTTCAGGTACACTGAGGGAGAATTTAGCATGGCCAATCCACCTAACCCAGCATATCTTTCGGCCTGCAGGAGGAAACTGGAGCACCCAAAGGAAACCCACACAGACACGGGGAGAACATGCACAGACAGCCACCCAAGCCAGGAATTGAATCCGGGTCCTTGGCATTGTGAGGCAGCAGTGCTAACTGCTGTGCCCAAATGCCACCCAATGCAGATGGCTGTATTGCCCAGTGCTATGGTTTGGGACATTTGCTCTGGGTTGGAGAGGAACTTGCAGTGGGACGGAGCGGGGGATGGAATCCAGTGATCACGGTTCATGTAGGTACCAAACACCTAGGCAGGTTCAGGAAAGAGTTTCCTACACTTCATCACTGATAAACACCGAAGTTAGATCCCAGAATGAGCTTCAGGTTAGATTCACTATGGACAGAGGTGTGAGCAGAGATGGAAGTAGCATCTGGAAGTACAAAAGAATCAGCATACATCTGAAAACCAGTCACAGATGGGGAAGTTCTCTGTGGATACAAGAAGGAAGAGGAGAACAGTTTTTGAAATGTGGGTATGATAGATGATGCTCGGAATCAGTTGAATGGACTGAAAGATAAATGAGTGGCTCAGATCAAGAGTTCAGGAATCAAAAGGGTACAGGTAGCGAGAGAAATTGCCAAGAATAGACATTGGAAACTAAGACCTGACAGCCTTGTCTTGGCAGCATTTGAAGAGAAATTGAAAGTGAGAAGTAAAATGGGTGGTTGATGAAGATTGAGATGTGATCTGAGAAAACAAGAAGACAATGAGATTGCCCAACAAAGGCTATGGTGACATTGAATGACCAATTCTTGTTAGCAAAGCAAATAACCTCACTCTTCCCCACATTATTTCTCATCTTCCACTTTATTGCCCATTCACTTAATCATTCATTTTTCTGTGTCCTCCTCACGGCTCAATTTCCATCTAACTTTATATCATGGATAAATTTAGCGACATTACTCTCAAACGTTTCATCTAACTGACAAATATACATATAAAAGCTAAGGTTCCAGTGCTGATCTTTGTAGCACTCCATTAGATACAGCTTGCCAATCCTTATTCAGAGTCTCCACTTCCAGTCTGTTAATTATTGGCTATCCATGCTAATATATTGTGTACAATACCGTGATCCCTTATCTTGATTATTAATCTTTTGGGTATCAATTTACTGACTGCCTTTTGGAAATCCAGGTACACCACATTTACCGATTTACCTTCCTCTACCAAAGAAATAATACAGCACAGCCATGAGTGAGGTATATAAGATTATGAGGGATATGGATTTGGTGAAAGGGGGGGTAGGAGATTCAGAGGCAATTTGAGAAAGAAAATTCACTCAGAGAGTGGTGGGAATATAAAACGCACTGTCTGGAAAGGTAGGGGAGGCTGGAAACCTTACAATCTTTCAAAAGAATTTGTGTGAGCACTTGAAATATCGTAACATTCAAGGGTATGAGACAAGTTTAGGAAAATGGGATAAGTGCGCCTTTACTGATAGTTATTGTCAGTACAGATTCAATGGGCTGAAAGGCCTTTTCTCTGCGGTACAACTTGATGATTCTATGACTATGACTGCCCCTGCCCCCCCAACGCCCTCTCCCGCTTCACCGCACACCCCCCCCCCTCCCCACCTCCACAAAGGGTTCAGGAAACTCTCCCCATCCCTAATACCCCATCCATAATGTCTGTGCCTCAGACTCCAGCCCAACCATATTGTGCGAACAAAGTTCCTCAGACACACAGGTGACCAGGAAAGCTAGTGGAATGTTAGCCCTTATTTCAAAGGGGTTGGAGTATAAGAGTAGGGAAGTCTTGCTGTAACTATACAAGGTACCAGTGAGATCCCATCTGGAGTCCTGTAAGCAGTTTTGTCCTCTTATTTAAGGACAGATATTATTTCGGTGGGGGCAGTTCAGAGAAGGTTCACTGGGATAATCCCCGGTATGGAAGGATTGTCTTATAAGGAAACGTTAAACAGGTTGGGACTTCATTCATTGGAATTTAGAAGAATGAGAGGTGATCTCATTGAAACATATAGGACTCTTGAGAGGCTTGACAGGGTAAATGCTGAGAGAATGTTTCCCCTGATGGGAGAGCCTAGGATCAGAGGGCATCATCTCAGTATAAAGGGGGACCAATTTGAATATAAAAGTAGGGAGATCTTGCTGCGGCTGTATAGGGCATTGGTGAGGCCGCAGCTGGAGTACTGTGTGCAGTTTTGGGCGCCGCACCTGCGCAAAGATATTTTGGCCTTGGAGGGAGTGCAGAGGAGGTTTACTAGGCTGATACTGGAGTTGAGGGGGTTGAGCTATGAGGAGAGGCTGAATAAACTAGGCTTGTACTCGTTAGAGTTTAGAAGAATGAGGGGAGATCTCATTGAGACGTATAAGATGATGAATGGGATGAATAGGATAGAGGTGGAGAGACTCTTCCCGCTCAAAAAGACAGTAGGACTAGGGGGCATAGCCTCAAGATAAAGGGGGGGCATTTTAGAACGGAGTTGAGGAGGAACTTCTTCACTCAAAGGGTGGTGAATCTCTGGAATTCTCTGCCCGTTGAAGTGGTGGAGGCTGCCTCGCTAAATATTTTTAAGACACGGGTTGATGGGTTTTTGATAAGAGAAGGGATTAAGGGTTATGGGGAGAGGGCGGGAAGGTGGAACTGAGCAGTGACAGATCAGCCATGATCTTATTGAATGGCGGGGCAGGCTCGAAGGGCTAGATGGCCTACTTCTGCTCCTATTTCTTATGTTCTTACGTTCAATTTAAGACTCAGATGGAGAAGAATTTCTTCTCTCTGAGGTTGTGGGTCTTTGAAATTCCTTGGCACAGAGAGCAGTGGGGGCAGATTTCTTAGCCGCGATTCTCCCATCCGTGCCCGCCACTCTTCCGATGGGTCCAGCCAGGGAACCCACGCCTTGAACAGGAATTTGTGCATGCGCCAAGAACGCACGCGCATCTCCCAGAGCCAGGGAACAGTCGCTGGTCAGACCACCCTGGAAACCAGCAGGAAGAAAGGTAAGTGATTTAAATTTGTTTTTAATCGATTTTAGATATGTAGATTTGTTAATTTCTCAGGTTCCGATTTCAGGACCCGATTTCGAATCTCCCATCCCGCCAGAAGTACTTCACGGCAGCGGGGTTCAGACTAAGTTCCCCACATTCGGCAGGGGGGAATGGGCGAGTGGGAGACCTTGCTGGAATGGAGGGAGGGCAATCAGGGCACCCCCCCGAGGGTCAGGCAGTGGGGGGAGGCGGGGGGGGGGGGGGGTGGCTGCTGCCCCCTGGTATGTGCCCCCAGCACTGTCCAAGGAGCAAAGTGCCCATGCCCAGGGCTACCTTGGCACTGCCCATTGGGCATCGGGCAGTGCCAAGGGGGCAGGGCCTATTGTGGGCAGAGCCTAGGTGCGATTGGTGAGGGGGCGGGGCGGGTTTCCACTGCCATTCTGCATTGGGATCGGTCTGAGGTGGAGGGAGGACAGTAATTTTGGCGGGCTGAGGGTGTGGGGGTGTGGGGGTCTGCTGGAGTGGGGGGCTTCCTCTGGGGGGAGGGGGGGGGTGAGAATGGGGATCTTACCTGGGGAGGGGGGTGGTCAATGGGAGGGGTGATCTGCTGGGGTGAAGGAGGATGCCACTGCTGGAGAGTGGGGACTGGCATTAGGGCGCTCTCTTATGGGTGGGAGGGGGAGGGGGTATCGGGACTGGCCTGACAGGTGGGGGGGTGGGATTGGAATTACAGCACTGTGGGGCTCCTGGGCCTCCCAGCGATCGGGCTGTCCAGCAAACAGAGAGATTGACAGATCGGGGCCACTGCACATACGCAGAGTTTCAGAACCGTCAGACTCCAGTGAGAATAGCACCCCCCCTCCCCGGGGTTTAATGAGATCCATGGGATCTCTGCAGTGCTCAGACTGCAGAGATTCAGGTGAGAAGCTGAACTGACAAAACAGTCGGGATCTCGAACAGGTTTTCTGCCAATTCAGCACTTTCTGGAGAATCGCTCCCCCTTGCGTATATTTAAGGCTGAAATAGGTAGATTTTTGATCAGTAACGGAATCAAGGGTTAAAGGAAAAGGGCAGAAAGGTGGACATGATTCTAATTAATGGTGGGGCAGGCCTGAAGGGCCAAATGGCCTCCTCCTGTTCCTATTTCTTATTGTCCTATAGGCTGCAGCCACTCAGTCAGGATGTAGTTATCCGGGATAATAATGCTCTCCCCACACTCCCAACCGCTTCACATTAGCTGCCCTGTCATGTCCATTTAATCTGATTTATTTGATCAGTTAATTGATGATTAAATTACTAAAGCTACAGTCTCCTTTATTAAAATAAAACTTTATTAATTTAGTCATCAATTAACTAATCAAATAAATCAGATTAAACGGCCAAGACAGGGCAGCTAATGTGAAGCGGTTGGGAGTAAACATAGAACAAACATAGAACCCTACAGTGCAGAAACAGGCCCTTCGGCCCATCGAGTCTGCACCAAACACAATCCCACCCAGACCCTATCCCCATATCCCTACACATTTACCTGCTAATCCCTCTAACCTACACATCCCAGGACACTAAGGGGCAATTTTAGCATAGCCAATGAACCTAACCCGCACATCTTTGGACTGTGGGAGGAAACCGGAGCACCCGGAGAAAACCCACGCAGACACGAGGAGAATGTGCAAACTCCACACAGGCAGTGACCCGAGCCGGGAATCGAACCCAGGACCCTGGAGCTGTGAAGCAGCAGTGCTAACCACTGTGCTACCGTGTGTGGAGAGCATTATTATCCTGGATAACTACATCCTGACTGAGTGACTGCAGCCGATAGTCTCCTCACTCAGAGGCAACAGAGAAACACTCATCAAATCCTGAAGTAACAGGCATCAAATAAAACCTGAAATTCCTTCTTCCTCTGCACAGATTCCCAATGTTTACACTGTTTATGTTCACTCTGCACACACTTGAGGAAACATTCCCCTGGATACAGTCTGGGAGTCACACTTGGTGGGACAGGAATAAGAGGTTAGCCTCACTCTCTTTTAAACTCTGAGCTACACCAGTATTTATTAAGATGAGGCTATTAGGCTAATCCAGTCAACCCGTTGCTTCCCAGTTAAGATCCTGGTCCCTTCACCTCACTTATTCTCTATCTTTATGTTCTAATCATAGAATCCCTACAGTGCAAAAGAAGGCCATTCAGCCCATCGAGCCTGCAACAACAACAATCCCACTCAGACTCTATAAGAAATAGGAGCAGGAGTAGGCCATCTAGCCCTTCGAGCCTGCCCCGCCATTCAATAAGATCATGGTTGATCTGTCATGGCTCAGTTCCACATTCCGGCCCTCTCCCCATAACCCTTAATCCCCTCTCTTATCAAAAACCCATCAACCCGCTTCTTGAAAATATTTAGCGAGGCAGCCTCCACCACTTCAACGGGTAGAGAATTCCAGAGATTCACCACCCTTTGAGTGAAGAAGTTCCTCCTCAACTCCGTTCTAAAACGCCCCCCCCTTTATCTTGAGGCTGTCCTCCCTAGTCCTACTGTCTTTTTTGAGCGGGAAGAGTCTCTCCTATCCATCCCATTCATCATCTTATACATCTCAATGAGATCTCCCCTCGTTCTTCTAAACTCTAACGAGTACAAGCCCAGTTTATTCAGCCTCTCCTCAATCCCTGATAATCCCTCTGACACTAAGGAACAATTTGGCATGGCCAATCAATCTAACCTTTGGAGCGTGGGAGGAAACCCACGCAGATATGGGGAGAATGTGCAAACTCTGCAAAGACAGTGACCCAAGACCAGAATTGAACCTGGGCGCCTGACGCTGTGAGGCAGCAATGTTAACTACTGTGCCACTGTGCTGGCCACTTTCCGATATCTTTACAAACCCCACTTTTATTGATCCTGGTCCCTTCACCTCACTCACCCTTTGTCTTTGGAAGCCTGGAGGAAATGAAGGATGTTAATTGGCTCTGAGCAGTTTATGTGAAGCTTGCTCCTCCCCAAGCCCTTACTAAAACGATCTATCTTTCACTGAACACTCACAGCCTTTCCAGGTGACACTGTCCGCTTTCCACCATTTCCTGTTTTCATTTCACAACAGACACAGGTCATACCCAGTCCGACCCAGACACCCACCAGGTCAGAGGTCAGGGCAGGCACAGTGACCCCTAGCCTGCTGGACTGTACCCATTCTGTGGAGTCAACAACCTCAACAGGTCACAGAAACTGACCCAAACACAAAAGAAAAAACATGTATTTATAAAGTGTTTAGAGTAAACACACCAGGGCCAGGGCTTTACCACCTCACCATGGTGTCTCCCTCCCCCATCCCCTCCCCCTCCCTCTCCCCCTTCCCGTCACCCTCCCCCACCCCCACCCACCCCACCCCCACGCCTCCCGGCAGCAAATGTGGTGAGCCATTTAAACCTCCATTCAAACTGACTGGGTGGGAGGGGTCAGTAACGTGCTCTGATATCGGAAACACAACAGCCAATATGTGCATAGCAAGATCCCACAAACCACAATCTGAAAATGACCAAATAAAAATGATGTAATCAGGTGGTCACCAAGGGCAGTGTGAAATTGGGAAAAATCCTGAAATCCTGTGATAACAATAATAGTAAACACAGCGACTGAGCCTTTAGGAAGATAGGAACAGGTTGGGGAATTGGCTAGGTGGTTAGCAGATGCAGGTTAATGTGGAAGGCAATAGTGTGGGAACAAAGGAATATGAGAGTTCAGTCCTGGATGGTGTCAAGCTTCTTGAATGTTGTTGGAGCTGCACCCATCCAGGCAAGTGAGCAGCACTCCATCACCCTCCTGACTTGTATCTTGTAAATGATGGACAGGCTTTGGGGAGTCAGGTGGTGAGTAACTCGCCGCAGTAATCCTAGCCTCTGACCTGCTCTTAATGTTTACGTGATCAGTCCAGTTGAGTTTCCGGTCAATGGTAAACCCGAGGGTGTTGACAGTGGGGGATTCAGTGATGGTTACAACCATTGAATGTCAGGGGGCGGTGGTTAGAGTGCCTCTTATTGGTGATAGTTATTGTCTGGCATTTGTGTGGTGCGAATGTTACTTGCCACTTGTCAGCTCAAGTCTGAATATTGTCCAGATCTTGTTGCATTTGAATATGGACTGTTTCAGTATCTGAGGAGTCACGAATGGTGCTAAACATTGAGCAATCATCGGCGAACATCCCCACTTCTGACCTTATGACAGAGGGAAGGTCATTGATGAAGCAGCTATGAAGATTGTTGGGCCTCGGACACTATCATGAGGGATTCCTGCAGAGATGTCCCGGAGCTGAGATGATTAACCCTCCACAGCCACAACCATCTTCCTATGTACCAGGTATGACTCCAACCAGCAGAGAGTTTGCCCACTGATACCCATTGATTCCAGTTTTGCTTGGGTTTTTTGATGCTACACCGGGTCGAATGCAGTCTTGATGTCAAGGACTGTCATTATCACCTCACCTCTGGAGTCCAGCTCTTTTGTCCATGTTTAAACCAAGGCTGTAATGAGGTCAGGAGCTGATTGACTCTGGCGAAACCCAAACTGGGCATCACTGAGCAGGTTATTGCTGAGCAGGTGCTGCTTGATAGCACTGCCGACAACCCCTTCCAACACTTTACTGATGATCGAGTAATTGGCCTGATTGGATTTATCCTGCTTTTTGTGTACAGGATACCTGGGCAATTTTCCACATTGTCAGGTAGATGCCAGTATTGCAACTTAAAGAGCTTGGCTCAGAGAGCGGCAAGTTCTGGAGATCAAGTCTTCAAAGCTATTGCTGGAATGTTATCAGGGCCCATTGCCTTTGCAGAGTCCAGTTTCTCCAACCATTTCTTGATATCATGTGGGGTGAATGAAATTGGCTGGAGACCAGCACCTGAGATGCTGGGGACCACTGGAGGAGGCCAAGATGGATCATCTACTCAGCACTTCTGGCTGAAGATTGCTGCAAATACTTCAGCCTTACCTTTTGCACTGATGGGCTGGGCTCTTTCATCATTGAAGGTGGGCATATTTGTGGAGCCTCCTCCTCCCAGTGAGTTGTTTAATTGTCCGCCACCATTCACAACTGGATGTGGCAGGACTGCAGAGCTTGAAATTGAAGAGCTTGAACAGCAGAGCTGAAGAACAAACTACCTTCAAAAAGTTTAGGCCTCAAAAGGGAAAGGAAGGGCAAACAAATCTAGAGCTCCCTAGAGATAGACATTAAGATAAAGAAAAAAGTGTGTCTATGACAAGTGTCAGATAGAAAACACAATAGAGAACCAGACTTAATACAGATGGTTCAGAGAGCAGGTGAAAAAGAATGAGTGTGAAAAGAGACTGGCAACTAATAGAATTGCAAAATCTTCTAACAGTATATAAAGAGCAAAAGGGTGGTGAAAAGACGATCTGGGCCAATAAGGACCAAAAAGGGGAATGCTGTATTTTTAGATGAATACATTGCGTCTGTCTTTACCCAGGAAGAAGATGTTACCCAGGTCACGGCGAAAGAAGCTAAAATGGTCAATAAGGAAGAAGATTTGGATGGGTTATCTGAATTTAAAGTTGATAAGGCAATGGGAACAGATAAGATGCTGAGGAAGACTGAATAACTATGGCCTGTGCAATTTCCATTCTCAATTCCTACAGTCTTCTCGCCCCTGATTAGAATGTGAGCCTTTACAGCTAATCAAGTCTTAAAGGTGCAGACAATGTGAGTGGAGATAGCATTAAGAGATATGTATTGTCTCCAGACAGGACAGTAAGTGAGATGTCACAAGCCCAGGCAAGTCATGGGGGTTACAGATAGTGTGACATGAATGCAAGATCTCAGTTGAGGCTGTCCTCATGAATGCAGAACTTGGCTATCAGTCTCTGCTCAGCGACTCTGCGCTGTCCAGGCCTCATCGGGGCCTTACCAATTTTAATAACAATCTTCCCTTGTCTCAGGGATGGTGCCAGAACTCTGGACAACTGCAAACATTACACCCTTATCCAAAAGAGGGTATGAAGATAAACACAGCATCCACAGGCTAATCAGTGAAACCAGTGTTGGGGAAAAAATAATCCCAAACAAAATTCATCGTCACACAGGCAGATGGGTTGGGTTGGGGGAGGGGGGGCAGGTGGGTGGGGGGGTGCAATTTGGGAAAGGCAATGTGGATTTCTTACATGTTTAACAAACTTGTTTGGGTTTTTTAAAGGGGTAACAGAAAGGTTGCTAAGAGTAATACTGTTGAGGTGGTGGTCTACATGGATATCCACTATCCCACTCTCTCCCTATATCCCTGTATCAAAATCAGTTTAACATCACTGCCCAAGTCTCTCCCTATATCCCTGTATCAAAATCAGTTTAACATCACTGCCCCACTCTCTCCCTATATCCCTGTATCAAAATCAGTTTAACATCACTACCCCACTCTCTCCCTACATCCCTGTATCAAAATCAGTTTAACATGTGTGCAGTTCTGGTCCCCACATTACAGGAAGGATGTAGAGGCTTTGGAGAGGGTGCAGAGGAGGTTTACCAGGATGTTGCCTGGTATGGAGGGGAGATCCTATGAGGAGAGACTGAGAGATTTGGGGTTGTTTTCGCTGGAAAGAAGGCGGCTAAGAGGGGATCTCATTGAAACATATAAGATGATTAGAGGTTTAGACAGGGTAGATAGTGATAGCCTTTTTCCTAGGATGGAGAAAGCTAGCACGAGGGGGCACGATTTTGAATTAAGGGGGGGTAGTTATAGGACAGATGTCAGGGGTAGGTTCTTTACCCAGAGGGTGGTGAGGGACTGGAATGCCCTGCCAGCTGCAGTTGTAAATGTACCTAGTTTGGGGGCGTTTAAGAGATCTGTGGATAGGTTTATGGATGAAAAGGGATTGGTTTAGGCTAGTGGGTCATTGTTTTGTAACTGGTCGGCGCAACATCGTGGGCCGAAGGGCCTGTTCTGCGCTGTAATGTTCTATGTTCTATGTTCTATGTTCTATGTTCTACATCACTGCCCCACTCTCTCCCTACATCCCTGTATCAAAATCAGTTTAACATCACTGCCCCACTCTTTCCCTACATCCCTGTATCAATCCCAATTAAAAGTTTCAAAACACCAGGTTAAAATCCAACCGGTTTATTTGGTAGCAAACGCCACTAACTTTCGGGGCTTTGCCCCTTCGTCGGGTGAGTGGAGAGTTGATCACAAACAGGGCATATAAAGGCACTCACTCAGTTTACAAAATACTGATTAGAATGTGAGCCTTTACAGCTAATCAAGTCTTAAAGGTGTCGACAATGTGAGTGGAGATAGCATTAAGAGATGTGTATTGTCTCCAGACAGGACAGTAAGTGAGATGTTGCAAGCCCAGGCAAGTCGTGGGGGTTACAGATAGTGTGACATGAACCCAAGATCTCAGTTGAGGCCATCTGCATGAATGCAGAACTTGGCTATCAGTCTCTGCTCAGCGACTCTGTGCTGTCGTGTGTCGCAAAGGCTGCTTGGAGAACGTTTACCCGGAGATCAGAGGCCAAATGCCCGTGATCACTGAAGTGTTCGCCAACAGGAAACAAAAAATCGTGCCTGGTGATTGTTGAGCGGTGTTCATTCATCTGTTGTCGTAGCGTCTGCACGGTCTCCCAATGTACCATGCCTCGGGACATCCTTTCCTGCAGCGTATCAGGTAGACAACATTGGCCGAATTGCAAGAGTATGTACCACATACCTGGCAGATGGTGTTCTCACATGAGATGATGGCATCCATGTCGATGATCTGGCATGTCTTGCAGAGGTTGCTGTGGCAGGGTTGTGTGGTACTGTTCTCCTGAAGGCTGGGTAGTTTGCTGCGGACAATGGTCTGTTTGACGTTGTGCGGTTGTTTGAAGGCAAGAAGTGGGGATGTAGGGATGGTCTTGGTGAGATGTTTGTCTTCATCAATGACATGTTGAAGACTCTGGAGAAGATGTCATAAATTCTCCGCTCCGGGAAAGTACTGGACGACGAAGGGTACTCTGTCCACCATGTCTCATGTTTGTCTTCTGAGGAGATCAGTGTGGTTTTTCGCTGTGGCACGTCATGTGTGTAGGGGTGTAACTGTATTAATCCCAGTTTAACATCACTGCCCCACCCTCTCCCTGAATCCTTGTATCAATCCCTGTTTAATGTCACTGTCCCACTCTCTTTCTCTATCCCTGTATCAATCCGTTTAACATCACTGTTCCACTCTGTCCCAATATCAATCCCAGTTTAACACCACTGTCCCACTCTTTCCCAAAATCCCTGTATCAATCCCAGTTTAACATCATTGTCCCACTCTCTCCTGACATTGCTGTTTCAATCCCAGTTTAATGTCACTGTCCTACTATCTCCCTATATCCCTGTATCAATCCCAGTTTTACATCACTGTCCTACTCTCTCCCTATATCCCTGTACTAATCTCAGTTTAATGTCATTGCCCCACTCTCTCCCTATATCCTTCTATCAATCCCAGTTTAATGTCACTGCCCCACTCTCTCCCTAAATCCTTCTATCAATCCCAGTTTAATGTCACCATCCCACTCTCTCCCTGTATCTCTGTATCAATCCCAGTTGAATGTAGTGCCCCATTCTCTCCTCATAGTCGTGTATCAATCCTTGTTTAAGATCACTGCCCCACTCTCTCCCTGTATCTCTGTATCAATCCCAGTTTTACATCACTGTCCCACTCTCTCCTGAATCTCTGTATCATTCCCAGTTTTACATCACTGTCCCACTCTCTCCTGAATCTCTGTATCATTCCCAGTTTTACATCACTGTCCCACTCTCTCCTGTATCGCTGCATAAGAACATAAGAACATAAGAAATAGGAGCAGGAGTAGGTCATCTGGCCCTTCGAGCCTGCCCCGCCATTCAATAAGATCATGGCTGATCTGTCGTGGCTCAGTTCCACATTCCGGCCCTCTCCCCATAACCCTTAATCCCCTCTCTTATCAAAAACCCATCAACCCGCTTCTTGAAAATATTTAGCGAGGCAGCCTCCACCACTTCAACGGGTAGAGAATTCCAGAGATTCACCACCCTTTGAGTGAAGAAATTCCTCCTCAACTCCGTTCTAAAATGCCCCCCCTTTATCTTGAGGCTGTGCTCCCTAGTCCTACTGTCTTTTTTGAGCGGGAAGAGTCTCTCCACCTCTATCCTATCCATCCCATTCATCATCTTATACGTCTCAATGAGATCTCCCCTCATTCTTCTAAACTCTAACGAGTACAAGCCTAGTTTATTCAGCCTCTCCTCATAGCTCAACCCCCTCAACTCCAGTATCAGCCTAGTAAACCTCCTCTGCACTCCCTCCAAGGCCAAAATATCTTTGCGCAGGTGCGGCGCCCAAAACTGCACACAGTACTCCAGCTGCGGCCTCACCAATGCCCTATACAGCTGCAGCAAGACCTCCCTACTTTTATATTCAATCCCCTTCGCTATGAAGGCCAGCATCCCATTCGCCTTCCTGACCACCTGCTGCACCTGCAAGCTGGGTTTTTGCGACTCATGCACAATCAATCACTGTTGAATGTCACTGTCCCACTCTCTCCTCATATTCCTGTATCAATCCCAGTTTTACATCACTGTCCCACTCTCTCCTGTATCTCTGTATCAATCCCAGTTTTACATCACTGTCCCACTCTCTCCTGTATCTCTGTATCAATCCCAGTTTTACATCACTGTCCCACTCTCTCCTGTATCTCTGTATCAATCCCAGTTTTACATCACTGTCCCACTCTCTCCCTGTATCTCTGTATCAATCCCAGTTTTACATCATTGTCCCACTCTCTCCCTGTATCTCTGTATCAATCCCAGTTTTACATCACTGTCCCACTCTCTCCCTGTATCTCTGTATCAATCCCAGTTTTACATCACTGTCCCACTCTCGCCTGTATCTCTGTATCAATCCCAGTTTTACATCACTGTCCCACTCTCTCCCTGTATCTCTGTATCAATCCCAGTTTTACATCACTGCCCCACTCTCTCCTGTATCTCTGTATCAATCCCAGTTTTACATCACTGTCCCACTCTCTCCTGTATCTCTGTATCAATCCCAGTTTTACATCACTGTCCCACTCTCTCCTGTATCTCTGTATCAATCCCAGTTTTACATCACTGTCCCACTCTCTCCTGTATCTCTGTATCAATCCCAGTTTTACATCACTGTCCCACTCTCTCCTGTATCTCTGTATCAATCCCAGTTTTATACCACTGTCCCACTCTCTCCTGTATCTCTGTATCAATCCCAGTTTTACATCACTGTCCCACTCTCTCCTGTATCTCTGTATCAATCCCAGTTTTACATCACTGTCCCACTCTCTCCTGTATCTCTGTATCAATCCCAGTTTTACATCACTGTCCCACTCTCTCCCTGTATCTCTGTATCAATCCCAGTTTTACATCACTGTCCCACTCTCTCCTGTATCTCTGTATCATTCCCAGTTTTACATCACTGTCCCACTCTCTCCTGTATCGCTGCATCAATCACTGTTGAATGTCACTGCCCCACTCTCTCCTCATATTCCTGTATCAATCCCAGTTTAATGTCACTGCCTCATTCTCTCCCTGTATCAATCCCAGTTTAACAATACTGTCCCACTCTCTCCCTACATCCGTGTATCAATTCTAGTTTAACATTATTGTCCCGCTCTCTCCTGATATCCCTGTGTCAATTCCACTCTAATGTCACTGTCCCACTCTCTCCCTTTATCTCTGTACTAATCCCAATTTAATTTCCCTGTATCAATCCCAGTTTAATATCACTGCCCCACTCTCTCCCTATATCCTTCTATCAATCCCAGTTGAATGTCACTGTCCCACTCTCTGCCTGTATCCCTGTATTAATCCCAGTTGAATGTCACTGCCCCACTCTCTCCTCATAGCCCTGTATCAATCCCTGTTTAACATCACTGTCCCACTCTTTGTATCACTGTATAAATCCCAGTTGAATGTCACTGCCCCACTTTCTCCTCATAGCTCTGTAACTATAGTCCCACTATCCATAAACTAACCCCACAGACCCACTCTAAGATTTCTAGAAGTACAGCACAGACTGTGGCCATCTGTCCACTCACCCATCAGCTCTGTTTTGGATCTTTCAAGGATCAACCCAGTTTATCACACTCCCTCACTCTTTTCCCCATACCATGAAGATTTTATCTAACTTCCTTCTCAAGGCTACCATTGACATAATATTCTTTTGCTTTCCAAATCCTAATCCCTCATTGTGGGGCTAAACTTTTCCTTGATTTTATTTGCCAGTCACATCAAATCTATGTCCCTATTTATAAGATGCAGATTCTCCTTTGTTAACTTGCTTTCCTAAGCACAATCGCCCCGAGCTCTCTCTGTTCTTTAAAACTGTCTCATTTTACTGCAACATAAGACCATAAGATATAGGACCAGAATTAGGCCATTCAGCCCATTGAGTCTACCCTGCCATTCAATCATGGCTGATATTTTTGTCATTCCCATTCTCCTGCCTTTTCCCCATGACCCTCGATCCCCTTATTGATCAAGAGCCTATCTATCTCTGTCTTAAAGGCACTCAATGACCTGGCCTCCACAGCCCTCTATGGCAATCAGCTCCACAGGTTCACCATTCTCTGGCTGAAGAAATTCCCCCTCATCTCTGTTTTAAAGGAGCATCCCTTCGCTCTGAGGTTGTGCCATTGAGTTCTCCCACTAGTGGATACATCCTCTCCACGTTCACTCTGTCTAGGCCTCTCAATATTCTGTAAGTTTCAATTAGATCCCTCCCTCACTCTTCTAAGCTCCATCGAGTATAGACCCAAACTCCTCAACTACTCCTCATATGACTAACCCTTCATTCCTGGGATCATTCTCATGAACCTCCTCTAAACCCCCTCCAAGGCCAGGACATTCTTCCTTAGGTATGGAGCCCAAAACTGTTGACAATATTGTAAATACAGTCTGTCAGAGCCTTATACAGCCTCATCAGTACATCCCTGCATCTCCCTCAGTCTCCCAGTCAGAATATATCACCCCATGTTTTTCTGTGCTGACTTCCATCTGCATGTGTCCACTCATTCCAACCACCTACTTTTGTCCCCTTATTGACTCGACTTCCAAGTTTTGTGTCCACTGCAGGTTTTAAGATTGTTCCCTCTGCCTTCAAGTCCAAGTCATTAATGTATATTTACAAAGTGTAGGAGTCCCAATGCTGAAGCTTCCTGATGACACTGTATCCCTCCTTCCAATCTGAGGAACAGCTGCTAACCACATCTCTGGTTTCTATGTCTTTGCCAATGTCATAACTATGCTGTTACTGTCCCTTTAATTCCATTGGCTTCACCCGCACCAACCACACTCTCTTCAAATAACTTGGCAAAGGCCACTGCTGACTCCATGATTAGTTCTTGTGTGTTTTAATGTTTGCTAATCATTTCCCAGATGATGAAACTCAGATTTCTGTAGTTATCACTTTATCAATATTGGTGTAACATTCCCATCCTCCAACTTTCTGAGTTCTGTATCTGAGGATCGGAAGATTGGATTTAACACCTCTGCAATTTTAACCCTTAGTTCCAGAGCAACTTGTGGTGTTTCCCATCTGAATTGCATTACTTTGAATCATAAAGGAACTTATATAAAGCAGGCCATTTATCTGCCATACTCTGTTTAGTCTTAAAGTAAAGTTTCCCATCTAACTTTTTCCCTGTAGTACTGAAAGGTCCTCACCATCAAGTATCTCTGCAACTATCTTTAAATGATTGAAGGAATCAGTGGCATTATGTTTTCCCGTCAGGTTTTACTTACAACTAGATTCTGGAAAACAACATTGATGCTTACCAAAGACAAAGACAAGTTCATGTTTAGAACATAGAACATGTTGGAATATGTTATTGTATCACAGCAAGATCTCAGGGACATGGACTCTACCCACTCCCTCAGAGGCACAGAATGGCTATCTGACCATCAGCGTGGGCTCAGCAAGAGGATTATGTCTTTGAAAAGAAAATCTAAAGTGCTTCGCACAGTGTTAAGCCAAACAGGAGCTTTGATGTAATTGTTCCTAATGAGGAACTAGAACACATTGAGCCACAGGAATTGCTCATATCTCAGAGGACAATGTTATCATTGAAGATTCTTGGAAAAACAGCAGGGATCTGAGATCCTAGGATTCATTAAATATCAACACCAGGTAGCTTTGTCAATAACAACTGACACAAGCTCCTAGATGATGCTTACAGATCTTACTGACAAGGAAAACCAGAGACCATCGCACAATGATCTCTGGGGCAGAATACTCCAGTCATCTGCGAGACTAACAACTCACTGTATGCAATGACGCCAATGAGTCACTTCCACAGCACCACCCTCTAAAAGAGCTTCTTCTCAATCCTTCATAAGTAGAAGTCACTGAGGCCATAAAGCAGCTTTCTCTGGGCAAGCCCCGGCAACTGATGACACACCAGCTCAAGTGAGAAAACTCACTAGTGTTTTCTGCCTGATCTAGAATCAGGGCCCAAGATGACCAGGACACCTCTAAAACTCATCGCTACAGATGGAAAGGGGGAAATCCATCTGTGATAAACAGTGTGGAATATTACTTCTTTCAACCCTTGCAGGAACAATTCATTGCATTGGAATCTTGATCAATAGGGCCAGTTGTTTGAGGAATGGCAGATGAAGTTTAATTTAGATAACTGCGAAGTGATGCTTTTTGGTAGATTGAACCAGGGCAGGACTTACTCAGTTAATGGTAGGGCCCTGGGGAGAGTCACAGAACAAAGATCTGGAGGTACAGCTTCATAACTCCTTGAAAGTGGCGTCACAGGCGGACAGAGTGGTGAAGGCGGCATTCAGCGTGTTTGGTTTCATTGGTCAGAACATTGTTTACAGGAATTGGACGTCATGTTGAAGTTGTACAAGACATTGGTAAGGCCACACTTGGAATACTGTGTGCAATTCTGGTCACCTTATTATAGAAAGGGTATTACTAAACTAGAAAGAGTGCAGAAGAGATTTACTAAGCTGCTATTGGGACTTGATGGTTTGAGTTATAAGGAGAGCTGTTGGGCTTGGGCTGTTTTCCCTTGAGAGACGTCGGCTGAGGGGGGATCTAATAGAGGTTTATAAGATTATGAAGGGGATAGTTAGAGTAAATGGTGGTAAGCTTTTTCCGCTATTAGAAATGGATAGAACGAGGGGTCACGGGCTTAGGGTGAGGGGGGCTAGATATAAGACAAATATTAGAGGGCAGTTTTTCACGCATAGGGTAGTGGGGGTGTGGAATGCACTACCGAGTAAGGTGGTGGAAGCAGGTACGCTAGGGTTGTTTAAGAGTCACTTAGACAGCCACATGAGCGGTCTACATATAGGGGGATATAGCAGGCCTTACTAAACATTGTAGGCTTGGGATTCCGTTTTTGCCTCAGGGATGTTACAGTCTTTGCCTGTTTAATAATGAATTTTTTGTCTCTACAGGCATTTAAGTCCACCTTGTTGACCAGCAAGGGGCATGCATGCGGCAGGTTGTAGTGGGCTGCTCTTGGATGTTGCTTCGGGAGTTGCCTATTGCTTCATGTCGTTAGTGTGCTTAAACTGGACCATCTCAAGGGCAACATGACAGCTCAGAGACTATCACTGTTGCTGTGCGGACACATGGATTTGGGCCTGTGTCTGTGGGAGTTTGCGCGTTCTCCCCGTGGTTGCGTGGGTTTCCTCCGGGTGCTCCGGTTTCCTCCCACATCCCAAAGATGTGCTTTTAGGTTGATTGATTGGGTAACAAATTGTCCCTATATTGGACCTCCCTGATCCTCGCACATTAGGCGTGGACTAAAATCATGAATAGGTCACTGAGACAATGGGACGGCGGCGCGGGCTCGTTGGGCCGAAGGGCCTGTTTCCCGTGCTGTGTTGTTCTTTGTTCTTTGAGAGGCTTTATAGACTGGGACTTTTTCCTCTGGAGTGTTGAAGGCTAGGCAGTGATGTTGCAGAGGTCTACAGAATATTGAGGAGCACAGATCAGCTAGGTAGTCAATATCTTTTCCCAAAAGTAGGGGCGACTAAAACTAGAGGGCATAGGTTTAAGGTAAGAGGGGAGAGATAAAAAAGGGCCCAGAGGGGCAATTTTTTCCACATAGAGGGTGGTGAGCATCTGGAACAAGTTGCCAGAGGTAGCAGTAGAGACAGGTACAATTTTGTCTTTTAGAAAGCGTTTAGACACTTACATGGGTAAGATGGTTTAGAGGGATTATGGGTCAAATGCGGGCAATTGGAACTAGGTAGGAATGTTGTGGAGGCCAGAAATCTAACAACTGTTAAAACATATTTGGATGAGCACTTGTAAGATCAAAACATTCAAAGATATGGGGCAAGCGCAGGAAAATGAGATTAGCATGACTTTAAATGGTAGTTATTGTTGGTGCAGGTTTCAATGGGCCAAAGGGCCTTTTCTGCACTGTATGATTCTATGGCTCTACTCTATGACCCCATCTTCACTACCAATAACACTCTCCAGCCTTCAGTACAGAACTTCTGGTAGCCCTTCGAATAAAATTATGCTGGGTAACAAAATCAACCAACATTTCCAGTGGCATGCTTAGCATTGATGGTTCAACATCCAAGTGGAGAGGATCTGCAAGAAAATCACGCATATTGACACAGACATCAAGTTTCTACACATTATTTTGTAAATTGAGTTTGTGTCTTTATATGCCCTGTTTGTGAACAGAACTCCCACTTATCTGACGAAGGAGCAGCGCTCTGAAAGTGAGTGGCTTTTGCTGTGAAATAAGCTTGTTGAACTGTAACCTGGTGTTGTGAGACATCTTCCTTTGTTTACCCCAGTCCAATGCCAGCATCTCCACATCATGCTCAGCATGTGACAGACTCACTCAGGGCAGAGAGATGAATCTGATTAAAGTTCAGAGTCTACCAGGCAGTGCTTCTTACATCATTTCTGTGTGAGTTTGGGACTGGAACAACCAACCATAATCACATCAAACAATGCAAAGCATTCCATTGCCTCTGCCTGACATCTATTTACAACATCAGATGGCAGACCAGAATCCCCACACTGAGGTTTTTGCTAAGTGCTATGCATCTGGCATTGAGAACAAGCTGATCAGAGCTCAGCGTCAGTGTGTCAGTCAGGGGGTTCACATAGAGCAATCCCACAAACCAAAGCCAGCCGAGCATGGGATCCATACCACAGCACATCCCAGATTTAAAGACAATCGGAACACCAATCTCAAGGCTTGCAAGCTGAACTCTAATATCTGGGAGTAAACAATCTTAGATCCAAACACAGAAGTCTCTGTCATCAAGCAATTCTGACATTCGCAGAGAACAGAGCAAGCAAAAATTGGTGTTATCCGATGTATGACATTAGAAATGTACCGACAATGAGGAACACTACAGACAGTTACTCGCAGATCTAACCAAAGAACAAACCTGTCAACTCAACAGACTGATCAAGACCTTTAATCCGGACCTTCAGAGCACCTTCCGTGTTCTCATCCCACGTACTTCCCGCATTGGAGATCCCTACTGTCTTCTGAAGATACACGAGGCCAACACATCCGGCCGACCCATCGTATCAGGCTATGGGACCCTGTGCGAGAACCTCTCTGGCTACGTCAAGGGCATCCTGAAACCCACTGTACAAAGAACCCCCAGCTTTTGTCGCAACACTACGGACTTCCTACAGAAACTCAGCACATACGGAGCAGTTGAACCAGGAGCACTCCTCGTTACAATGGATGTCTCAGCGCTCTACACCAGCATCCCCCACAACAATGGCATTGCGGCAACTGCCTCAGTGTTCAACGCTGACAACTGCCAATCTCCAAATGCAATTTTACAACTCATCTGTTTCATCTTGGACCACAATGTCTTCACCTTCAACAACCAGTTCTTCATCCAGACACAAAGAACAGCCATGGGGACCAAATTCTCACCTCAATATGTCAACACCTATTTGTAATTTTTATTAATGATCTGGATGAGGGTATAGTTGGGTGGATTAGTAAGTTTGCTGATGACACCAAAGTCGGAGGTGTGGTAGATTGTGAGGAAGGGTGTCATAGTTTGCAGGATGACTTAGAAAGGTTGCAGAGCTGGGCTGAGAGGTGGCGGATGGAGTTTAATGTGGAGAAGTGTGAGGTAATTCATTTCGGTAGGAATAACAGATGTGTTGAGTATAGGGCTAACGGGAGGACTTTGAATAGTGTGGAGGAGCAGAGGGATCTAGGTGTATGTGTACATAGATCCCTGAAAGTTGGGAATCAAGTAGATAAGGTTGTTAAGAAGGCATACGGAGTCTTGGCGTTTATTGGTAGGGGGATTGAATTTAGGAGTCGCAGCGTCATGATGCAACTGTACACATCTCTGGTGCGGCCACACTTGGAGTTTTGTGTGCAGTTCTGGTCCCCACATTACAGGAAGGATGTAGAGGCTTTGGAGAGGGTGCAGAGGAGGTTTACCAGGATGTTGCCTGGTATGGAGGGGAGATCCTATGAGGAGAGATTGAGAGATTTGGGGTTGTTTTCGCTGGAAAGAAGGCGGCTAAGAGGGGATCTCATTGAAACATATAAGATGATTAGAGGTTTAGACAGGGTAGATAGTGATAGCCTTTTTCCTAGGATGGAGAAAGCTAGCACGAGGGGGCACGATTTTAAATTAAGGGGGGGTAGTTATAGGACAGATGTCAGGGGTAGGTTCTTTACCCAGAGGGTGGTGAGGGACTGGAATGCCCTGCCAGCCGCAGTTGTAAATGCACCTAGTTTGGGGGCGTTTAAGAGATCTGTGGATAGGTTTATGGATGAAAAGGGATTGGTTTAGGCTAGTGGGTCATTGTTTTGTAACTGGTCGGCGCAACATCGTGGGCCGAAGGGCCTGTTCTGCGCTGTAATGTTCTATGTTCTATGTTCTACAGGTTTGAACAAGGCCTCTTCACCGCACAGGACCTGCAGCCAACGCTACACACTAGATATATCGATGACATTTTCTTCCTTTGGACTCATGGCAAACAATCACTGAAATAACTATATGGTGACATCAACAAGTTCCATCCCACCATCAGACCATCAGACTCACCGTGGACTACTTTCCAGAATCAACTGCATTCTTGGACACATGCATCTCCATCAAGGACGGTCACTTCAGCACTTCATAGTTCCGCAAGCCCATGGATAACTTGCCCATGGATGCTCCACTTCTTCAGCTTCCACCCGAAACACATTAAAAAAGCCATCCCCTATGGATAAGCACTCTGTACACACAGGATCTGCTCAGAAATTGCTTAGAAAGGATAGCAGGACTAGAGGGCACAGCTCAAAATAAGCGAGGGGGTGCAGTTTAGATTAGAGTTGAACATAGAACATAGAACATTACAACGCAGAACAGGCCCTTCGGCCCACGATGTTGCGCCGACCAGTTACAAAACAATGACCCACTAACCTAAACCAATCCCTTTTCGTCCATAAACCTATCCACAGATCTCTTAAACGCCCCCAAACTAGGCGCATTTACAACTGCAGCAGGCAGGGCATTCCAATCCCTCACCACCCGCTGGGTAAAGAACCTACCCCTGACATCCGTCCTATAACTACCCCCCCTTAATTTAAAGCCATGCCCCCTCGTGCTAGATTTCTCCATCTGAACATAGAACCCAATAGAACATAGAACCCTACAGTGCAGAAACAGGCCCTTCGGCCCATCGAGTCTGCACCGAACACAATCCCACCCAGACCCTATCCCCATATCCCTACACATTTACCTGCTAATCCCTCTAACCTACACATCCCAGGATACTAAGGGGCAATTTTAGTATAGCCAATGAACCTAACCCGCACATCTTTGGACTGTGGAAGGAAACCGGAGCACCCGGAGAAAACCCACGCAGACACGAGGAGAATGTGCAAACTCCACGCAGGCAGTGACCCGAGCCTGGAATCGAACCCAGGACCCTGGAGCTGTGAAGCAGCAGTGCTAACCACTGTGCCACCGTGCCATCAGAGGACAAAGGGTATCACTATCCACCCTATCTAAACCTCTAATCATCTTATATGTTTCAATAAGATCCCCTCTTAGCCGCCTTCTTTCCAGCGAAAACAACCCCAAATCCCTCAGCCTCTCCTCATAGGACCTCCCCTCCATACCAGGCAACATCCTGGTAAACCTCCTCTGCACCCTCTCCAAAGCCTCCACATCCTTCCTGTAATGTGGGGACCAGAACTGCACACAGTACTCCAAGTGCGGCCGCACCGGAGTTGTGTACAGTTGCAACATAATGCTGCGACTCCTAAATTCAATCCCCCTATCAATAAACGCCAAGACACCGTATGCCTTCTTAACAACCTTATCTACTTGATTCCCAACTTTCAGGGATCTATGTACACATACACCTAGATCCCTCTGCTCATCCACACTATTCAAAGTCCTCCCGTTAGCCCTATACTCGACACATCTGTTATTCCTACCAAAGTGAATTACCTCACACTTCTCCGCATTAAACTCCATCCGCCACCTCTCGGCCCAGCTCTGCAACCTGTCTAAGTCTTCCTGCAAACTATGACACCCTTCATCACTATCTACCACACCTCCGACTTTGGTGTCATCAGCAAATTTACTAATCCACCCAACTATACCCTCATCCAGATCATTAATAAAAATTACAAACAGCAGTGGCCCTAAAACAGATCCCTGAGGCACACCACTCGTAACCGAACTCCATGATGAATATTTACCAGCAACCACCACCCTCTGTCTCCTATCCGCTAGCCAATTCCTGATCCAATTCCCTAGATCACCCCCAATCCCATACATCTGCATTTTCTGCAGAAGCCTACCATGGTGAACCTTATCAAACGCCTTACTAAAATCCATATACACCACGTCCACTGCCTTACCCCCATCCACCTCTTTGGTCACTTTCTCAAAAACCTCAATAAGGTTAGTAAGGCACGACCTACCCGCCACAAAACCATGCTGACTATCTCCAATCAATTCATTACTCTCCAAATAACTATAAATCCTATCCCTAATAATTTTTTCTAAAACCTTGCCCACAACAGAAGTGAGACTCACCGGTCTATAATTCCCGGGGGAAGTCTCTGTTCCCCTTCTTAAACAATGGGACAACATTTGCTAACCTCCAATCTTCCGGTACTATACCAGAGGCCAACGACGACCTGAAGATCAGAGCCAGAGGCTCTGCAATCACCTCTCTAGCCTCCCAGAGAATCCTGGGGTAAATCCCATCTGGACCAGGGGCCTTATCTATTTTCAGACCCTCCAAAATATCCAGCACATCCTTCTTATCAACTGTAACACTGTCAATTCTACTCCCCTGCAACCCAGTGTCCTCCTCAGCTATATCCATGTGCCCCTGCGTGAACACCGAAGAGAAATATTGGTTCAATACCTCTCCAATCTCCTCCGGTTCCACACATAACTTCCCTCTGCTGTCTATAACTGGCCCTAATCTTGCCCTAACCAACCTTCTGTTCTTGACATACCTATAGAACACCTTAGGATTCTCCTTAACCCTATCAGCCAAAGTCTTCTCATGTCCTCTTTTAGCCCTTCTTAGCTCACTCTTCAACTCCCTCCTAGCCAATCTAAAGTTTTCTAGTGCACTACCCGAGCCCACACGTCTCATCCGAACATAAGCCTCCTTTTTCCTTTTAACCAACAAATCAACTTTTTTGGTGCACCACGGTTCCCTAGCCCTACCAATTCCTCCTTGCCTGACAGGGACATACCTAACACGGACTCGCAGTCGCTGCTCCTTGAAAAAACTCCACATTTCGGACGTTCCCAGTCCCTGTAATCTCCTAGTCCAACCTATAGGTTGAGGAGGAACTTTTTCACTCAAAGGGTGGTGAGTCTCTGGAATTCTCTGCCTGTTGAAGTGGTGGAGGCTACCTCGCTAAATATATTTAAGTCGCGGGTAGATAGATTTCTGATAGACAGGGAATTAAGGGTTATGGGGAGAAAGCGGGAAAGTGGAACTGATCCACTTCAGATCAGCCATGATCTTATTGAATGGCGGGGCAGGCTCAAAGGGCTAGATGGCCTACTCCTGCTCCTATTTCTTATGTTCTTATGTTATTATGTAGATGAAGCGGATCGCAACAGACACCTACAGAAGCTGAAAGGCGCCCTTGTAAGACTCATCAATCGACAGTTCTGAGACACCATCGCATCCACCTCCTCAGAAGACAAACACGGGACATGACCGAACATTGGTCATAATTGAATTGCTAAAGAGAGAAAGTTTGGGTTAAATGGATCCCATTCCAATAAGAGAGACCTATTTTGACATTCAATGGTGTTACCATGGTTGAATTTCTCACTATCAACATCCTGGGGGTTACTATTGACTAGAAACTAAACTTGACCAATTATATAAATACAGAGACTAGGACCCCTTCGGTGAGTGACTCACCTCTTGACTCCGTAAAGCCTGTCCACCAACTACAGGGAACAAGTCAGGAATGTGATGGAATACTCATATATGGGTGCAGCTCCAACAACACTCAAGAAGCTCAAATGATCTGGGACAAAGCAACCTGAAGGTGGTGGATGGGGTGCTAATTCACCCCATTCACCCCATCCACCATAGATGCACAGTAACAATAGTGCATTGCTGTAGATTCCCTTCATTATCACTGATTACTGCTCCTTGTGCACACAGAAAAACATCTGTTTATAGTTTATACGTTTTAGGAATTAAACTGTTAAATGTAAGTTGAATGGAAGATTCTGATTAAGAAACTGGTAATAACTCTGATGCAAATACAATTCAAATGAGGCTGGGTTCAATACACTTAGAAGTAAACTTATCTTTATCTTCAAGGTCAGAGTTAACAATGTAAACCCGTAAACAATGAGGAGTCTTCTATCTGTGGACAATACAGCCAAGCGTTCTGCCTTTCCATATGGAATTTAAATTCTCTATCTAGCTTCCAGATCAAAGGAAGCGGATTTGTAAACACAGGCTTTCATCGTGCACCAGGGAGTTTGGAGAGAGAGTTGGAGAATTCCACAAACAAGGTAAATTATTCATATGGGTTGCAGAATCAAAGAATAGCATGGAAGATAAAATAAGCTGTGTTGGGAATTATTCCAAAGCATGCCATGTTGTCATAGACACAGGCTATTGGGATGGAAGTCTCTTACTTTAATTTATGCATATGCATTTGTTGATAGAAGTATGCAGCTCAGTTTGAGGAATGGACCGAGATTGTGATCGTTTTGCTTTGGTGTAAACTGTATCTCATCAGATTGAGATACAGTCTGTACTCGTGGCAAAGAAAATACTAACTTCATGGTTTACCATATGGAATGTGAGTGGAGTTCTATCTCAGTTTGGATTTCATGAGGAAAGGTCAGCTGGAAGCTCTAGCTCACAGCCAGTGGACTAAGTCTACAGCGGTCCCCACAGAGACTTGTTGCAAAAAGCAGTCAGCAGAGCTAGCTTGAAAAATTGTGGGGAGATAGTTAGACATCTATCAATAACTTCAACAAGCAGTCAAGCCATTCAATCAGGAGGTCTGTAAAGGAAAATTGGAGCGTCATGTAGTTAAAAGACTGCTGGAAAGATGCCCATTGATTCTTATATTGAAGGATAGCTGGAACACTGAGGAGTACCAAAGTGAATTCTAGCAGGCTGTAGCATACCACAGGATTGGTCCCATGAAAAGTAAAGGAACCTTCAAGATTTTGCCAGATAAGGGAACTCATGGGGAGTAAGAAGTATTATAAGCTAATTCGTCCTTCATATGCATTAAAGTTTGTTTTTGTTTGAAAACAGGAAATTTTGTGGTTAACTGCTGGGTATTTTATTTGAACATTAACAGTCCCTAACAGGAACATAGCAATCCTCTGCTGTGCATTTTGATGTGGCTGTGGAGCTCAGTGGGAGTGTGGGCAAGGATAAATTGTTTACTCAGTGTTTCAAACTGGCCTTTAGCTGCCTGGATTCTTTCCTGTTCAAAGGGAACAACATTACGAGCTGAGAACATTCCCAGGCAGTGAATCTTTCACCCAGTCCGTAATGGACATATCGCATTCAAGGAGTGACTGAAACATAATCTCGGCTGACTTTACAATTAGTTCCCAAGTCTAAGTTCTAAATAGATGAACAATTTTTGTATTTAATCATCAGTCATACGTACTTTGTGTCTACTCCTGCTGCCATTTCTTATCTTCTACTGCACTGTATGGCCTCTCTAGCTAAGCTGAGCTCTGATGACAAACACTTAATTTCCAGAAATGTCTGCTCTTTGAAGTGTTTCATTGCTGGGCACTTTGTCTCTCTTGATGCTCTGACTGCATCTCATGTGGAACCTGTCCACCTGCTTCTTATGACTGGAATAGGTAGTTCAGGTCACACAGCCATAGAGAAGGATAGGTATTGTTAGAATGTAACCAGTGACAACTTTGTATTGGATGTGATGTGACCAATGAGAACAAGATGTAAGGTCAGCTGATCCAGTAAACGATGGAACCAATTACAGAGTGATGTAATAGTCAGCTGACCAGGTGATTCACTATAAATAAGGAACTATCTCGACTTGTGGGAAGCTTGGAGTGGCCCTGGCCAAGGCCTCAGGTTTGGAGTAATGATGTTTCTTTATTAAACCCTTTCTTTGATTTATAAGTTGGAGTAAGTTTAGTTGTATTTTCATTAGCTGCATTTTGAAGTGTTTCTTCTGAAGAAACAGGTATTAACACAGCTTTGTACATAGCAAGTTTTGTTCTAAATTGGAAAACTTCACTGGGATTCTCTGGCTACCCATTCCCCCCGCCACCCCTGCTCTCCCCCCACCCCCGCCGCCACATGTGCTTTGTGGCAGCAGGAGGTGGAATGCCATTAGCCAGTGGTATATTTTGGTCTCACCGCTGTCAATGAGATTCTCCATTGACTCCATCCCATGCCAGTTGGATACCTGTGCTGGGAGCAGGGGTTGGGGAGAGGGAGTGCGCCGGGGGGTGGCTTGCACTGTCCAGGGGATCCTGTGAGCCAGAAGATCATGCCCTTCAGAGAATCATAAAATCCTGACAGTGCAGAAGGAGGCCATTCAGCCCATCGAGTTTGCAGCGAATCTGACAGAGCATATTACCTAGGCCCTCTCCACACCCTCTCTCTGTAACCCCACACATTTTTCAATTTTGCTTCCTGTACAATCTCTCACATAAACAGACACATGCTGCACTTGCTCAGCCAATTTTAATTGGTGTCTCTGTCAATGCAGGGATTTTTGGAGAACGTGCTCCAGAGATAAATGAAGTTATTTACATCCTCTGATTATCCATTCTGTCCATGCCTCTCATAACCCTGTAGATTTCTATCAGGTCTCCCCTCAACTTCCATTGTTCCAGTGAGAACAAACCAGGTTTCTCCAACTTCCCGTCATAGTTAATGCCCTTCATACCAGGCAACATCCTGGTATATCTTTTCTATACCCTCTCGAAAGCCTCCACATCCTTCTGGTAGTGTGGCGACCAGAATTGAACACAATGTTCCAAGTGCAGCCTAACTAAGGTTCTATAAAGCTGCAACTTGATTTGCCAATTTTTAAACTCAATGCCCCGGCTGATGAAGGTAAGCATGCCATATGCTTTCCTAACTATCTTCTCCACTTGTGTTGCCACTTCCAGTGACCTGTGTACCTGTACACCCACATCCCTTTGCGTATCAATACTCTTAAGGGTCCTGCCATATTTCCTATCTGTGTTAGACCTTCCAAAACGTATTGCTTCACATTTGCCTGGATTAAACTCCATGTGCCATCTAACCAATCCACCGTGTCCCATGTTTACCACAGCGAAAAACTGCACCGACCTCCTCAGAAGACAAACACGGGACGTGGTGGACAGAGTACCCTTCGTCGTCCACAGTACTTCCCCGGAGTGGAGAAGCTATGACATCTTCTCCGGAGTCTCCAACATGTCATTGATGAAGACAAACATCTCACCAGGGCCGTCCCCACATCCCTATTTTTTGCCTTCAAACAACTGCACAACCTCAAACAGACCATTGTTTGCAGCCTTCAGGAGAACAGTGACCACAGCACCACACAACCCTGCCAACAGCAACCTCTGCAAGACATGCTGGATCATCGACATGGATGCCACCATCACACGTGAGAATACCATCCACTAGGTACACAGTACATACTCTTGCAATTCGGCTAACATTGTCTACTGATATGCTGCAGTAAAGGACGTCCCGAAGCATGGTACATTGGGGAGACCATGCAGACGCTATGACAATGGATGAATGAACACCACTCAACAATCACCAGGCAAGACTGATGCCTTCCAATTGGCGAACACTTCAGCGGTCATGGGCATTCGGCCTCTGATCTTCAGGTAAATGTTCTCTAAGGTGGCCTTCATGATAAACAACAGTGCAGCATCGCTGAGCAGAAACTGAAGTTCTGCACATATGAGGACAGCCTTAATTGGGATCTTGGGTTCATGTCACACTGTCTGTAACCCCAATGACTTGACTGAACTTGCAACATCTCACTTACTGTCCTGTCTGGAGACAACACACATCTCTTTAAGCTATGCTTAATGCTATCTCCACTCACATTGTCTGCACGTTTAAGACTCAAATTGCAGATTAGCTGTAAAGACTCGCATTCTAATCAGTATTCTGTAAACTGTGTGTGCCTTTATATGCCCTGTTCCTGATCAGAACCGTCCACTCACCTGGAGAAGAAAGAGCATTCCGAAAGCTTGTTGCTTTTGCTACTAAATAAACCTGTTGGACTTTAACCTGGTGTTGTGAGACTTCTTACTGTTCCTCCCCTGTAGCCAGTGAAGATCCAAAGATTTCTGTCAAGGCTCCAGCAATTTCCTCCCTTGCCTCTTGCAGTATTCCGGGGTATATTCCATCAGGCCCTGGGGACTTGCCTACCTTAATGTTTCTCAAGAACCCCAATATCTCTTACTTTTTGATCTCAACATGACTCAAACTATCTATACATCCTTTCCCAGACTCATCATTCACCAAGTCCTTCTCTTTGGTGAATACTGACACAAAGTATTCATTTAATACCTTGCCCATTTCCTCTGGCTTCATGCATAGATTCTCTCTACTGTCCTTGAGTGGGCCAACCCTCTGCTGGCTACCCTCTTGCTCTTATGTACAAAGGACAAAGAACAATACAGCACAGGAAACAGGCCCTTTGGCCCTCCAGGTCTGCGCCACTCATGCTATTCGTTTGACTATTCGTTTGTATCCCTCCACTCCCAGTCTGTTCATGTGGCTATCCAGATAAGTCTTAAACGATCCCAGCGTGTCCGCCTCTACCACCTTGCTTGGCAGTGCATCCCAGGCCCCCACCACCCTCTGTGTAAAATACATCCCTCTAACATCTGTGTTAAACCTTGCCCCCCTCACCTTGAACCTGTCACCTTTGACCTGGAAGAAGTTTCCCACTGTTCACCCTATCTATGCCCTTCATAATTTTACATGCCTCTATTAGGTCGCCCCTCATCCTCCATCTTTCCAGGGAGAACAACCCCAGTTTACCCAATCTCTCCTCATAGCTAATACCCTCCATACCAGGCAACATTTCTGCACTCTCTCCAAAGCCTCCATGTCCTTCTGGTAGTGTGGCAACCAGAACTGGACGCAGTATTCCAAATGTGGCCTAACCAACATTCTATATAGCTGCAACATCATACACCAACTTTTATACTCTATGCCCTCTCCTATAAAGCTAAGCATGCCATATGCCTTCTTCACCATCCTCTCCACCTGTGTTGCCACCTTTAAGGATCTGTGAACTTGCACACCCAGGTCCCTCTGTGTGTCTATACTCCTGATGGTTCTGCCATTTATTGTAGAGCTCCCCCCTACATTAGTTCTACCAAAATGAATCACTTCACATTTATCCAGATTAAATTCCATCTGCCATTTCTCCACCCAATTATCCAGCCGATCTATATCCTGCTGTATTCTCCGACAATGTTCATCGCTATTCGCAAGTCCAGCAATCTTTGTGTCGTCTGCAAATTTACTGATCACACCAGTGTAACTTCCAGATCATTTATATATATCACAAACAGCAGAGGTCCCAGTACAGATCCCTGTGGAACGCCACTAGTCACAGACTTCCAGCCGGAAAAAGACCCTTCCACTCTACCCTCTGTCTTCTATGCAGTTCTCCACCTATCTGGCTAGCTCACCTTTTATCCTGTGAGATTTAACCTTTTGCACCAGCCTGCCATGAGGGACTTTGTCAAATGCTTTACTAAAATCCATATAGACGACATCCACAGCCCTTCCCTCGTCAATCGTTTTTGTCACCTCCTCAAAAAACTCAACCAAATTTGTGAGGCATGACCTCCCTCTTACAAAACCATGCTGTCTATCACTAATGAGATTATTCTGATCTAAATGTGCATACATCCTATCTCTAAGAATCCTCTCCAACAATTTCCCTACCACGGATGTCAAGCTCTCTGGTCTATAATTACCCAGGTTATCCTTAAATAACCTTAAATAACGGGACCACATTTGTTATCCTCCGATCTTCTGGGTCCTCACCTGTGTCCAGTGAAGAGACAAAGATTTCTGTTAAAGACCCAGCAATTTCATCTCTTGTCTCCCTGAGCAGTCTCGGATAGATGCCATCAGGCCCTCGGGATTTGTCTGTCTTAATGTTCCCTCGAAAACCTAACACTTCCTCCCTTGTAATTGAGATTTTCTCGAACGGGTCAACACATCCCTCTGAGAGACTCCCAGTCAACACATCCCTCTCCTTTGTGAATACTGATGCAAAGTATTCATTTAGGATCTCACCTACTTCTTTGGGTTCTAAGCATAATTCCCCTCCTTTGTCCCCGAGAGGTCCAATTTTTTTCCCTGACAACTAACATATGAATAAAATGCCTTAGGATTCTCCTTAATCCTGTCTGCCAAGGACATTTCATGACCCCTTTTTGCCCTTCTAACTCCCTGTTTGAGTTCTTTCCTACTTTCTCTGTATTCCTCCAGTGCTCCATCTGTTTTTAGCTGACTAGACCCAGCGTATGCCTCTCTTTTCTTTTTGATTAGACCCTCAATTTCACTGGTTATCCATGGCTCTCGAATCCTATCTTTCCTATTCTTTCTTTTTATAGGCACACACCTGTCCTGCAGCCCTATCAACTGCTCTTTAAAAGACTTCCACATGCCAGATGTGGATTTACCCTCGAACAGCCTCTCCCAATCAACAGCTACCAAATCCTGCCTAATCCGGCTATCGTTAGTCTTCCCCCGATTCAGCACCTTACCCGTAGGACAACACATATCTTTTTCCATTACTATCCTAAAGCTTACAGAATTGTGGTCACTATTTGCCACATGTTCCCCTACTAAAACTTTGATGACCTGACCGGGCTCATTCCCCAGTATAGCCCCCTCTCTAGTTGGGCTATCAACGTATTGTTCCAAAGAACATTCCTGTACGCATTTTATAAATTCCTCCCTGTCCTGACCCCCAGCCCTAAGCACTTTCCAGTTTATATGAGGAAAATTAAAGTCTCCCACTACAGCAACCCTATTTTTTCTGCACCTATCCAGAATCTCCTTACATATCTGTTCCTCCACTTCCCATGAGCTGTTGGGAGGCCTGTAATATACCCCCAGCACAGTGACTGCGCCCTTCCTGTTTCTGAGCTCCACCCACAGTGACTCGTTATTGTCCACCCTCTGTACCGCTGTAATATGCTCCCTAACTAATGTTGCTACTCCCCTTCTATCCTCTCTTCTGTCTCGCCTAAAACACTTATAACCCGGAATATTCAGCTGCCAGTCCTGTCTTTCTTTTAACCAAGTCTCTGTCACTGCAACCACATCCAAGTTCCACACAAGCATTAAGGCTCTAAGTTCGTCTGTCTTTTTTTTTAAACTTTATTCCAATCCAATCAAGTCAAATTAAACCCAATTCAGAGTCCCAACAAGTTGGGACATTCCCAATCCAAGCTGACAAGACAGGTCTCCTGTCTTGGGCTTGATCTACATGATCCAAGCTGATTGGAGTAGGTGTAGCTCCTCCTCCAGGGCTTGATCTTATTTGCATCTTAGCCAAATGGCCGAGACGCCCCCTTAAAAAATTGCTTCAAATGAAGCTGAAATGTAACCTAATGACTTCAAGCAAGTGCAACATGTCGATACTACACTTGATCTTAGCCAAAAGGCCAAAAAGTTTGTATGTCTTGCCTGTTACGCACCTTGCATTGAAGCAGATGCACTCCAGACCTCCAGGCCCACTGAGGTCATCCACCCCCAGAATGCTCTTCCTTTTAGACAGCCTTGTCCTGGCCCCAAGCTCATCCCCAGCCTCTATGCTTATTGACCTATTGTTTTGTTCCCCAACCCTCTGCCACATTAGTTTAAACCCACTCGAACCACACTAGCAAAACTCCCAGCCAGGATATTCGTGTCCCTCCAGTTTAGGCGTAACCCGTCCTTCTTGTACAGGTGCCATCCTCTCTTGAAGACTTCCCAGTGATCCACGATATATGTATAAAACGCCTCGGGATTTTCCTTAATCCTGCTGGCCAATGACTTCTCATGATCCTTTTTAGCCCTTGTAACTCCTTGCTTCAGTTACTTTCTACTTTCCTGCTATTCATGTGTTCCTAGTCTCCTAGCTTTGACAAATGCTTCCTTTTTTGTTTTGACTAGGCTCACAATATCTCTCAAAGAACAAAGAACAAAGAACAAAACAGCACGGGAAACAGGCCCTTCGGCCCAACGAGCCCGCGCCGCCGTCCCATGGTCAGTGACCTATTCATGACTCTAGTCTATGCCTACTGTGTGAGGATCAGGGAGGTCCAATATAGGGACAATTTGTTACCCAATCAATCAGCCTAAAAGCACATTTTTGGGATGTGGGAGGAAACCGGAGCACCCGGAGGAAACCCACGCAACCACGGGGAGAACGCACAAACTCCCACGGACACAGGCCCAACTCCATGTGTCCGCACAGCAACAGAGATAACCTCTGTGCTGCCATGATGCCCTCGAGATGGTAAGTGCCTGTGGATAAAAATTTCATTATTAAAGACTCTATACCCCTGAGACTAAACTGACCCCAAGCCTACAATGCTTAATAAGGCCTGCTATATCCCCCTATATGTAAACTGCTCATGTGGCTGTCCAAGTGACTCTTGAACAACCCTAGCGTGCCTGCTTCCACCACCTCACTCGGCAGTGCATTCCACATCCCCACTACCCTTTGTGTGAAAAACTGCCCTCTAACATTAGTCTTATATCTAGCCCCCCTCACCCTAAGCCCGTGACCCCTCGTTCTATCCATTTCTAATAGCGGAAAAAGCTTATCACCATCTACTCTATCTGTCCCCTTCATAATCTTATAAACCTCTATCAAATCCCCCCTCAGCCGACGTCTCTCAAGGGAAAACAGCCCAAGTGCGTTCAATCTTTCCTCGTAAGACAGCCCTTCCATACCAGGCAACATCCTGGTAAATCTCCTCTGCACTCTCTCCAGGATCTCTACATCCTTCCGGTAGTACGGCGACCAGAACTGGACGTTATCTTAGTTTCCCAAATCTTGCTACACTTATCCTTTATCCTTACAGGCATATGCTGGTCCTAAATCCTTATTAACGTACACTTGAAAGCCTCCCACATGTCAGATATTGATTTGCTGTCAAACATCTGTCCAAAATCTACATTCTTCAGTTCCTGCCTAATATTGTTGTAATTAACCTTCCCCCAATTTAGAACCTTCACTTCAGGACTACACTTATCTTTATCCATCTGTACCTTAAAGCTTACTGAATTGAGCTCACTGTTCCCGAACTGCTCCCTTACTGAGAAGTTGGCCACTTGGTCGGGCTCATTCCCCAATATGAGGTCCAGTATGGTCCCTTCCCTAGTTGAACAATCTACATACAGATTACAAACTGTGCCACATCCATGCCCTGCACTCTGCCCATTCCACTCCCCGCGCTCTACCCACTCCAGCCCCATACTCCGCCCAGACCAGTCCCCGCACTCTGCCCAGACCAGCCCCTGCACTCTGCCCAGTCCAGTACACGCACACTGCCCAATTCAGTCCCTGTACTCTACCCATTCCAGTCTCTTCACTCTGCCCAGTCCAGTACACGCACACTGCCCAATTCAGTCCCTGTACTCTACCCATTCCAGTCTCTTCACTCTGCCCAGTCCAGTCCACACATTCTGCCAGTCCAGCCCCCGCACTCTGCCCATTCCAGTCTCGGCATTCTATCCATTCCAATCCCCGTACTCTGCCCATTCCAGTCTCAGCGCAGCTGGTACTCTGCCC
This sequence comes from Prionace glauca, assembly GCA_037974335.1. Lineage (NCBI taxonomy): Eukaryota > Metazoa > Chordata > Chondrichthyes > Carcharhiniformes > Carcharhinidae > Prionace > Prionace glauca. Next base: position 39,400,560 of record CM075743.1, on the reverse strand, counting down.
ATTCCAGTCCCCGCACTCTGCCCATTCCAGTCTCTGCATTCTATCCATTCCAGTCCCCGCACTCTGCCCATTCCAGTCCCCGCACTCTGCCCATTCCAGTCCCCGTACTATGCCCATTACAGTCCCCGTACTCTGCCCATTCAAGTCTCAGCGCAGCTGGTACTCTACCCATTCCAGTCTCTTCACTCTGCCCAGTCCAGTCCACACATTCTGCCAGTCCAGTCCCCGCACTCTGCCCATTCCAGTCTCTGCATTCTATCCATTCCAATCCCCGTACTCTGCCCATTCCAGTCTCAGCGCAGCTGGTACTCTGCCCATTCCAGTCCCCGCACTCTGCCCATTCCAGTCTCTGCATTCTATCCATTCCAGTCCCCGCACTCTGCCCATTCCAGTCTCTGCATTCTATCCATTCCAGTCCCCGCACTCTGCCCATTCCAGTCCCCGCACTCTGCCCATTCCAGTCCCCGTACTATGCCCATTACAGTCCCCGTACTCTGCCCATTCAAGTCTCAGCGCAGCTGGTACTCTGCCCATTCCAGTCCCCGCACTCTGCCCATTCCAGTCTCTGCATTCTATCCATTCCAATCCCCGTACTCTGCCCATTCCAGTCTCAGCGCAGCTGGTACTCTGCCCATTCCAGTCCCCGCACTCTGCCCATTCCAGTCCCCGCACTCTGCCCATTCCAGTCCCCGTACTCTGCCCATTCCAGTCCCCGCACTCTGCCCATTCCAGTCTCTGCATTCTATCCATTCCAGTCCCCGCACTCTGCCCATTCCAGTCCCCGCACTCTGCCCATTCCAGTCCCCGCACTCTGCCCATTACAGTCCCCGTACTCTGCCCATTCCAGTCCCCGCACTCTGCCCATTCCAGTCTCTGCATTCTATCCATTCCAGTCCCCGCACTCTGCCCATTCCAGTCTCTGCATTCTATCCATTCCAGTCCCCGCACTCTGCCCATTCCAGTCCCCGCACTCTGCCCATTCCAGTCCCCGCACTCTGCCCATTCCAGTCTCTGCATTCTATCCATTCCAGTCCCCGCACTCTGCCCATTCCAGTCTCTGCATTCTATCCATTCCAGTCCCCGCACTCTGCCCATTCCAGTCCCCGCACTCTGCCCATTCCAGTCCCCGCACTCTGCCCATTCCAGTCTCTGCATTCTATCCATTCCAGTCCCCGCACTCTGCCCATTCCAGTCTCTGCATTCTATCCATTCCAGTCCCCGCACTCTGCCCATTCCAGTCTCTGCATTCTATCCATTCCAGTCACCGCACTCTGCCCATTCCAGTCCCCGCACTCTGCCCATTCCAGTCTCCACACAGCCAGCACACTCCCTAGTTTAGTACCCTGCACTCTGCCCATTCCAGTCCCTACACAGCTGGCACTCTGCCCACTCTAGTTTCCGCACAGCCAGAGCTCTGCCCTTTCTAGTTGCAGCACTCGGCCCATTCCACTCTTCACTCTGCCCATCCCAGCCCCCTCACTCTACCCATCCCAGTCCCCTCACTCTGCCCATCCCAGTCCCCTCGCTCTGCCCATCCCAGTCTCCTCGCTCTGCCCATCCCAGTCCCCTCGCTCTGCCCATCCCAGTCCCCTCGCTCTGCCCATCCCAGTCCCCTCACTCTGCCCATCCCAGTCCCCTCACTCTGCTCATCCCAGTCCCCTCGCTCTACCCATCCCAGTCCCCTCACTCTGCCCATCCCAGTCCCCTCACTCTGCCCATCCCAGTCCCCTCACTCTGCCCATTCCGGTCCCCACATTCTGCCCATTCCAGTCTCTCCGCTCTGCCCATTCCAGTCTCTCCGCTCTGCCCATTCCAGTCTCTCCGCTCTGGCCATTCCAGTCTCTTCACTCTGGCCATTCCAGTCTCTTCACTCTGCCCATCCCAGTCCCGCACTCTGTCCACCGGAGTCCCGCATTCTGCCTATCGGAGTCCGCACACTTTGCCCATTCCAGTCTCCACACAGCCAGCACTCTCCCTAGTTTAGTACCCCTCACTCTGCCCATCCCAGTCCCCTCACTCTGCCCATCCCAGTCCCCTCGCTCTGCCCATCTCAGTCCCCTCACTCTGCCCATCCCAGTACTCTCACTCTGCCCATCTCAGTCCCCTCACTCTGCCCATCCCAGTCCCCTCGCTCTGCCCATCCCAGTCCCCTCACTCTGCCCATCCCAGTCCCCTCGCTCTGCCCATCCCTGTCCCCTCGCTCTGCCCATCCCTGTCCCCTCTCTCTGCCCATCCCAGTCCCCTCACTCTGCCCATCCCAGTCCCCTCGCTCTGCCCATCCCAGTCCCCTCGCTCTGCCCATCCCAGTCCCCTCGCTCTGCCCATCCCAGTCCCCTCGCTCTGCTCATCCCAGTCCCCTCACTCTGCCCATCCCAGTCCCCTCGCTCTGCCCATCCCAGTCCCCTCGCTCTGCCCATCCCAGTCCCCTCGCTCTGCCCATCCCAGTCCCTGCACTCTGCCCATCCCAGTCCCCTCACTCTGCCCATCCCTGTCCCCTCGCTCTGCCCATCCCTGTCCCCTCTCTCTGCCCATCCCTGTCCCCTCTCTCTGCCCATCCCAGTCCCTGCACTCTGCCCATCCCAGTCCCCTCGCTCTGCCCATCCCAGTCCCCTCGCTCTGCCCATCCCAGTCCCCTCGCTCTGCCCATCCCAGTCCCCTCGCTCTGCCCATCCCAGTCCCCTCACTCTGCCCATCCCAGTCCCCTCGCTCTGCCCATCCCAGTCCCCTCGCTCTGCCCATCCCAGTCCCCTCGCTCTGCCCATCCCAGTCCCCTCACTCTGCCCATCCCAGTCCCCTCACTCTGCCCATCCCAGTCCCCGCGCTCTGCCCATCCCAGTCCCCTCACTCTGCCCATCCCAGTCCCCTCACTCTGCCCATCCCAGTCCCCTCACTCTGCCCATCCCAGTCCCCTCTCTCTGCCCATCCCAGTCCCCTCGCTCTGCCCATCCCAGTCCCCTCGCTCTGCCCATCCCAGTCCCCTCACTCTGCCCATCCCAGTCCCCTCACTCTGCCCATCCCAGTCCCCTCGCTCTGCCCATCCCTGTCCCCTCACTCTGCCCATCCCTGTCCCCTCTCTCTGCCCATCCCAGTCCCCTCACTCTGCCCATCCCAGTCCCCTCGCTCTGCCCATCCCAGTCCCCTCGCTCTGCCCATCCCAGTCCCCTCGCTCTGCCCATCCCAGTCCCCTCGCTCTGCTCATCCCAGTCCCCTCACTCTGCCCATCCCAGTCCCCTCGCTCTGCCCATCCCAGTCCCCTCGCTCTGCCCATCCCAGTCCCCTCGCTCTGCCCATCCCAGTCCCTGCACTCTGCCCATCCCAGTCCCCTCACTCTGCCCATCCCTGTCCCCTCGCTCTGCCCATCCCTGTCCCCTCTCTCTGCCCATCCCTGTCCCCTCTCTCTGCCCATCCCAGTCCCTGCACTCTGCCCATCCCAGTCCCCTCGCTCTGCCCATCCCAGTCCCCTCGCTCTGCCCATCCCAGTCCCCTCGCTCTGCCCATCCCAGTCCCCTCGCTCTGCCCATCCCAGTCCCCTCACTCTGCCCATCCCAGTCCCCTCGCTCTGCCCATCCCAGTCCCCTCGCTCTGCCCATCCCAGTCCCCTCGCTCTGCCCATCCCAGTCCCCTCACTCTGCCCATCCCAGTCCCCTCACTCTGCCCATCCCAGTCCCCGCGCTCTGCCCATCCCAGTCCCCTCACTCTGCCCATCCCAGTCCCCTCACTCTGCCCATCCCAGTCCCCTCACTCTGCCCATCCCAGTCCCCTCACTCTGCCCATCCCAGTCCCCTCTCTCTGCCCATCCCAATCTCCGCACGGCTGGCTGGGAGTTGGCGCTCCTATGTGTTGGCTTCTTTTTCACCTTACTTTGGAGAGTAACATCTTGTGATATTAGCAATCTCCTTTCCTCTCGTAACCCTGGTGACGGTAACCATTTTGATGTTGCTCGATCAAATGATGATAATGTGCATTCAAGTATTTTTGTACTTTGCTTCTGTTTAAAGTTAGTGACATATTTCAGAAGCTGCAAAGACCCAGGCATTACTGTCACATCCCCCAAAGGCCAACTGCCTAGGACACCATCCCATGCCAGACAACCGGACTCTATTCTTTGTGGAATAGTGCTGGCAAAAGGCATTGATGTGCCCAATGAGCCATGGTCATAATAAATGGTGGAGCAGGCTCGAGGGGCTGAATCGCCTACTCCTGCTCCTATCACTGTAGTGAAGTCCCCCACCACAATCACCCTGTTCTCCTGTAGGGGGGTATTGGCTCTGTCCAAATTCCCATACAAAGGAAGAAGTATCTCTAATCTTTTCACAACGTCAAGCTGGATAATGAAGCTGATTCCTGCCTCTCAACTCTCAGTCCATCCAGAAGAAGGTGAAGCCTGCGGAAAGCTGCGTTTTCTCCACTAAGTGACAGTCACTTAACCATGAAAGCTGCCTGCTAACCAGCACAGTGCATCTTTATCAGACAGTGGTTACAGCACAGAGGAAAGCCATTCGGCCCATCGTATCTATGTTGTCTCTCAAAAGGCGTGATTCTGCTAGAACAACTCCCCTGCCTTCTCCCTGTAACCCTGTAAATTCTTCATTTTCAGAGAGTGGTTTAATTCCCTTGTAAAAGCTTTGATCGACCTTGCTTTCGTCACACTCTCAGGCAGCATGTCCAAACCCTAAACACTCAACTGCCTGAAACATGTTTCCACATTGCTTCTTTTGTTAACGATCTTAAATCTCTGCCCTTTTATTCTCAATTCATCCTCCAATGAGAACAGTTTATCCCTATATCGATCTCAAGCATAGAACCCTACAGTGCAGAAACAGGCCCTTCGGCCCATCGAGTCTGCACCGAACACAATCCCACCCAGACCCTATCCCCATATCCCTACACATTTACCTGCTAATCCCTCTAACCTACACATCCCAGGATACTAAGGGGCAATTTTAGCATAGCCAATGAACCTAACCCGCACATCTTTGGACTGTGGGAGGAAACCGGAGCACCCGGAGAAAACCCACGCAGACACGAGGAGAATGTGCAAACTCCACACAGGCAGTGACCCGAGCCGGGAATCGAACCCAGGACCCCGGAGCTGTGAAGCAGCAGTGCTAACCACTGTGCTACCGTGCCGCCCCTATCAAATCTCCCCTTAGCCTTCTTTCCCCCCAAGGAGAACAGTCCCAATCTCTCCAATCTATCTTCATAATGAAATTTCTCATCCCTCAAACTATTCTCATGAATCTTCTCTGTGCTCTCTCCAATGCATTCACATCCTTCCTATAGTGTGACACCCAGAATTATACACAATATTTCAGCTGCAGTCTAACTCGTGTCTTGTATAAGTTAAGCATACCCTCCTTGCTTTTGTACTCTGCTCCTATTAATAAATGCTAGTGTACTATACGCTTTACTGACCGCTCTCTCCACCTATCCTGTCACCTTTAATGATCTGTGCACATTTTCACCTAGCTCCCTCTGCTCCTGCACTCCCTTTAGAATTTTACCCCTTTGTTTTGTATTGTTCCTCCATGTTCATCACCTCACACTTCTCTGCATTGAACTTCCTCTGCTACCCATCATCTCACTGTACAAAACAGCCTATGTCCTTTTGAAGTTCTACGGTGTCCTCTTCCCAGTTTACAATGCTTCTCAGTTTTGTGTCATCTGCAAACTTTGAAACTGTCCCCTGCACACCAATAACAAGACCATTAATATATGTCAGGAAAAGCCCTGAGGAACTCCACTACAATCCTTCCTCCAGTCCCAAAAATGTCCATGAACAACTAAGCTCTGTTTCCTGACCCTCAACCAATTCCATATCACTGTTGTTACTGTCCCTTTTATTCTCTGAGCTCTAACTTTACTTTCAAGTTGGTTGTGCATCACTGTATCCAGTGCACTTTGGAAATCATCGTACACTGAAGCAGACAAGTCTACTGAAGATGGAAAGGTATGGCCAGTGCCTCCACAATGGCCACTCTTACTTCCCTCAGTATCCTCGAATGTATCTCATTCGCTCTTTGTGCTGAATAACTTTCAGTGTAGGCAGCCTATCCAATATCTCTTTCCTAATAATTTCAAATCCCCTCGTGTCTGAGAACTGGGTAGCATTTTCTTCCTTGATAAATTCAAATGCAAAGCCGAGTTATCAAGTAGAACTCGTACGATCTAAAAATGTTAAATAGAGTTTCCGTTTGCCTTAGGAGCAAAGGAACAGAGTCCAATCTGCTGTGCCATTCACTATGACCACGGCTGATCGAGCACATTGATGTCTGTTACACCTCATATCTATTTTGTTATTGTCCATCAGAAATCTATCAATCTCTCTTTCAAATACACTCAGTGACTGAGCTTCTACAGCTTTCTGGGATAGAGAATTCTGAAGATTCACAATCCTCTGTGTAAAGACATTACTCATCTTGCTCCTAAGTGGCTTCCCCTTATCTTGAAATTGTGTCCCCTGGTTCTAGACTCCCCAACCGAGGGGAAATATCTTTGCTGCATCTATCCTGTCTGTTCCTCCAAATATTTTGTAGCTTTCAATGAGATCACGTCTCATTCTTCGAAACGCTGGAGAATACAGGCCCAGTTTACCCAATCACTCTTCATAAGGCAGTACCACTGTCCTGGGAACAGGTTTGCTGCACTCCGTCTATGGCAAGAACATCCTTACTGAGGTGAAGGGACCAAAACTGCACACATTACTCCAGGTATAGTCTAACCAGGCTTCTATGCAATTGAAGCAAGACGTCCACAGGACTCTTAAATCGGCCTCGCAGGTGGAGGAGGTGGTCAAGAAGGCGTATGGTGTACTGGCCTTCATTAATCGAGGGATTGAGTTTAGGAGTCGGGAGGTAATGCTGCAACTTTACAGGACCCTCGTCAGGCCTCATTTGGAGTACTGTGCGCAGTTCTGGTCGCCTCACTATAAGAAAGACGTAGAAGCTATTGAAAGGGTGCAGAGGAGATTTACAAGGATGTTGCCTGGACTGGGAGGCATGCCTTATGAAGATAGGTTGAGGGAGCTGGGACTCTTTTCCCTGGAGAGGCGAAGGTTGAGAGGCGACCTGATAGAAGTTTATAAAATGTTGAGAGGAATAGATAGGGTGGACTCTCAAAGGCTATTTCCCCGGGTTGAAATGGTCGCTACGAGAGGACACAGATTTAAGGTGCGGGGAGGGAAGTACAGAGGTGATGTTAGGGGTAAGTTTTTCACTCAGAGGGTGGTGAGTGAATGGAATCGGCTGCCGTCATCGGTGGTGGAGGCGAACTCGCTGGGGTCTTTTAAAAGACTTCTGGATGAGTATATGGGGTTTAATGGGATTGGGGGTTATAGATAGGTCTATAGATTGGTGGGGTTGATGTGATCGGCGCAACTCGAGGGCCGAAGGGCCTGTTTGTGCTATGTTCTATGTCACTAACCCCCATATTCAAATCTTTTTGTGATAAAAGCTAACATTCCCCATTAACCTTCCTAATAGCTTGCTGCACCTGCATGTTAGCCTGGAGTGACTTATGGTTTATATAGGTTTATGGACAAAAAGGGATTGGTTTAGGCTAGTGGGTCATTGTTTTTGTAACTGGTTGGTGCAACATCGTGGGCCGAAGGGCCTGTTCTGCGCTGTAATGTTCTATGTTGTATGTTCTATGTTCTATGGACAAGGACACCCAGGTCCCTCTATATATCTACACTTTCTAATTTCTTACCATTTAGGAAATTGTCTGCACATCTGTTCCTTCTACCAAAGTGAGTTACCTCACATTTTTCCACGTTACATTCCATCTGCCAAGTTCTTGCCCACTCACTGAGTCTGTCCAAATTCTCCTGTAGCCACTTTACATCTTCCTCACAAAGCACATTCCCACCTAACTTTGTATCATTCGTGAACTTGGAAATGTTATATTTGGGACCCACATCCAAATCATTGATATATATTGTGAACAGCTGGAACTCAAGTATGATCTTTGCAGTATCCCACTAGCCACAGCCTGGCAATGTTTATTCCTACCCTCTGCTTTCTGCCTATTAGCCAATCCTTAATCCATGCCACTATATGGCCTCCTATCCCATGTGCTTTTATTTTGCTATATTGTGGGGGCTTTTTCAAAAACCAAATACACTATATCCTGTGACTCTCCTTTGTCAATAAAGTTGGCAACATCATCAAAAATTCCCAACAAATTCAAGAAACATAATTTCTCATTTGCAAATCCATACCGACTATCATGATTGTCCATGTATTGACTTATCACATTTCTCTTTCTGTCTCCTGCACAATGTGATGTTGTGTGTGGATGAAACATTTCAGGATGTAATGGAGTGAGGAAGATGCAGACCTTGTGGGGAAGTGATGGCCTAGTGGTATTATCGCTGAACTATTAATCAAAAAACTCAGCTCATGTTCTGGCTTCGAATCTCGTCACAGCAGTTGGTAGAATTTGGATTCAATAAAAGAACATATGGAATTAAGAATCCACTGATGATCGTGAAATCATTGTCGATTGTTGGAAAAACCCATCTGGTTCACTAATGTCCTTTAGGGAAGAAATCTGCCATCCTAACCTGAACTGGCCCGGGCACGACTCCAGAGCCACAGCAACATGGTTGACTCTCAACTGCCCTCCATGGGCAACTAAGAATGGGCAATAAATACTGGTCAGCAGCGACACCCATGCCCCATGAATGAATAAAAGACAGGATAGCCTGCCTGTGGTAATGGATTATGTTAGGTCAGTCCAACTCTGATTATATCTTCATCACGTGTGTCTGGTGATTTGTTGACTGGGGCTGTGGTGGATAATGTCACACCTTCTGTGGCCATCTCAGCTGTGCCATGCTGTTTCAGTAGCAGAAAGGAAACAACCTTTCCTCATGTGTCGCAACTTTTTCTGTGTGTTTGGAGACAGGTCTTCTCCCTTGTGATAATGTAATCAACGGTAACTGTGAAGGTCAGCCCAACTGGTAGACAACCCAGCCAATAGCAAAACGATGTGGTGGTCAGCTGACTCGGTATAAATAGAAAGCAGATGGGGATTGGGGGGAACTTGTATGGCCCAGGGTGTGACCTGAGGGTTGTGTAATGAAGTTTCTTTATTAAACCTTTTCCTTTGATCTACTTTGTGAGGTTAGTTGTTTTATTTTTTTAAACCCACTTCAATCAAATCAAGTCCAATTCAGAGTCTCAACAAGTTGGGACATTCCCAATCCAAGCTGACAAGACAGGGCTCTCACCTCCTGTCCTTGGCTTGATCTACATGATCCAAGCTGTTTGGAGTAGGTGTAGCTCCATCTCCAGGGCTTGATCTCATTCGCATCCTAGCCAAAAGGCCGAGATGCAGCTTTTAAAAATTGCTTCAAATGAAGCTGAAATGTAACCTAATGACTTCAACCAAGCACAGCGTGTCGATATTACACTTGATCTTAGCCAAAAGGCCAAGAAGTTGCTTGCCACTGGAGTATCCTCACTGCCGGATGGACATCTCTAACACCAGCCGACATGCTGCCCTCACCCGTGTAACACTGTGAACACACACAGGTGCAGGACTGTTCACAAGCAGATAGAAGTCTCACAACACCTTCCTACTGTGTTTACTCCAGTCCAATGTCGGCATCTCCACATCACCACAAGCAGCTGTACAGAGTCACAGTGCAGACGACCAGTTTCAGTAGAATGTGTCTGAGCGCCACAGAGGGGAATATCTCTGACACGTGCACACACACACACACACACACACTCCCAACCATGTGTACCATCTGTAACATGCACTGCAGCAACTCACCCAGGCTCCTTAGGCAGCATCTTCCAAACCCACAACCACTACCATCTAGAAGGACAAGAGCAGCAGCTACCTGGGAACACCACCACCTGGAAGTTCCTCTCCAAGTCACTGACTTGGAAATATATCGCCGTTCCTTCACTGATGCTGGGTCAAAATCCTGGGACTTCCTCCCTAACAGCACTGTGGGTGTACCTATATCTCAGGGGCTGCAGCAGATGAAGAAGACAGCTTACCAGCACCTTCTCAAGGGGAAATTCGGGATGGGCAATAAACGCTGGTCTAGTCAGTGATGCCCTCATCTTGTAAATATGTTTTAAAAAAGAAAAGGCTGAGAGAATTTTGTGTGAAATGGATGGAGAGAATGAGAAGAATCAAAGTTAACTGGGGATCTTTCGATGAGTGCAGTGTTGAGGTGTGTGTGTGTACAGTGTTAGACACTCAGTTCCTTTACTTCCCACCAAGCATGAGGTAATGGACAAATGTCATCATGTGTGGAAAACTTCTCTGTTTCCCTGCAGTCTGCAGCTCCAACTTAGAGGGAGACTGTTTTCATCTCGCTGACTGTTAGTAGCTATGCTGGAGTCAGTGCCCACAGTATCTCCTCCAGTTTCCTGTAAAAACACAGCTCGCGGCTAGAGCTGGAAATAAGCCAGCAGCAGGATTGAAAAATTGAAAGAAAACTGAATGGGTGCAGGTGAGATTACAGCCTGACCCACTCACTGACAGAGGGACTGAGACCTACACACAGAGTGAGCCCAAACTGAAGCTCTCTGAAGGGACAGTGAATCGCACCATGGGATGATGAACATGAGGTGGGGACTTGAGGTCTGCTCAGGCAATCCAGCAAACAAATTGAATCCAGCCTCACAAATCTACAACATCTGGCAAACACATTCTGCGGCACTGGTCTTTTTAAATTAGACACAGCAGCAGGATGTGGGAATAAACACCAACCCCACAGACAGGACACAGAGCTGCAGTGAGTACACACTGGCAAGGGAGAGACCTGGGTTGTCCCAGACCCCAGCCACAGCTATTCTGACAGCCTTTCTGTATGAACAGGGGTTCAAGGCCACAGTGTGGGAGCAGGGTGACTGTGGGTCAAAGTAGAGGGGTACGTGAGCAGACAGCAGGAACAGGTGTATGCAGCTCTATGGGGCACAGTGTAGACCCAGCACATTCCTATTCAGAACACTGACAACACAGGAGCTACAGGGTAAGACACAAGGGTAGCAAAAAGAGAATTAGAGAATGAAGGGAGGAGTTAGAGGGATTTAATGGCAGGCTAACTGTTCCTGGCTAATACACAGGAGTCCAGGCCGGACAGGATTACTGAGATGTGAGAGTCCTTAGAGTGCAGTGGGAGGAAGTTTGGGTGATGATTGTTAGAGGGATTGGGGAGAACAAGAAAAGCCTGAGGGAAGATTGACAGTCTCAAAGAGGGGCTCCAGTAGAAGGGTTCGAGTTCACAGGGGAAGAGCTTCAATAAATGGGTTAGAGTCACAGAGGGACGGGATTCGATGAGGAGTTAGGGTCCCAAGGGAAGAGTTGGAGTCCCATGGGGTGAATTAGGGTAAACACAGTAAGAAGTCTCAAACATCAGGTTAAAGTCCAACAGGTTTATTTGGTAGTAAACGCCACTAGCTTTCGGAACGCTGTTCCTTCGTCGGGTGAATGGGGAGTTCTGATCACAAACAGGGCATATAAAGGCACACACAGTTTACAGAATACTGAGTAGAATGTGAGTCTTTACAGCTAATCTGCTATTCAAGTCTTACAGGTACAGACAATGTGAGTGGAGATAGCATTAAGCAGAGGTTAATTGGGGCAAATCAGAGTAGATAAATCCCCAGGACCGGACAGGGTATTCCCTTGGACCTTGAAGGAGAATAGTGTTGAAATTGCAGGGGTCCTAGCAGATATATTTAAAATGTCGTATCCACGGGTGAAGTGCCGGATAATTGGAGGGTAGCTCATGTTGTTTCATTGTTTAAAAAAGGCTCAAAAAGTAATCTGGGAAATTATAGGCCTGTATGTTTGACATAGTAGTAGTAAATTATTGCAAGGAGTACTAAGAGATAGGATCTACAAATATTTGGGTGGACAGGGACTTATTAAGTAGAGTCAACATGGCTTTGTGCATGGTAGGTCATGTTTAACCAATCTATTAGAGTTTTTCAAGGAGATCACTAGGAAAGTGGATGAAGGGAAGGTGGTGAATCTTGTCTACATGAACTTCAGTGAGACCTTTGACAAGGTCCCTCATGGGAGGTTAGTTAGGAAGCTTCAGTAGGTATACATGGAGAGGGAGTAAATTGGATTAGACACTGGCTCAATGGAAGAATGATGTGGGTATGCCGGCGTTGGACTGGCGTAAACACAGTAAAAAGTCTGACAACACCAGGTTGGACTAAAACCTGGTGTTGTCAGACTTTTTCAATGGAAGAAGCCAGAGAGTGACAATGGAGGATTGCTTCTCTGAGTGGAGGCCTGTGACTAGTGGTGTGCCACAGGAATCACTGCTGGGTCCACTGTTGTTTGTCATCTATATCAATGATCTGGATGATAATTGGATCGGCAAATTTACTGATGATACAAAGATCAGAGGTGTAGTGGACAGTGAGGAAGGTTTTCAAAGCTTGCACAGAGATTTGGAGCAGCTAGAAAAATGGGCTGAAAAACAGTAGATGGAGTTTAATGCAGACAAGTGTGAGGTATTGCACTTTGGAAAGACAAACCAAGGTAGAACATACAAGGTAAATGGTAGGACACTGGAGAGTGCAGTAGAACAGAGGGACCTGGGAATACAGATACATAATTCCCTAAAAGTGGTGTCACAGGTAAATAGCATAAAGAGTGCTTTTGGTACATTGGCCTTTATAAATCAAAGTATTGAGTATAAGAGTTGGAATGTTATAGTGAGGTTGTATATGACATTGGTGAGGCTGAATTTAGAGTATTATGTGCAGTTATTGTGTGCGGTTTTGGTCATCTAATTACAGGAAGGATATTAATAAGGTTGAAAGAGTGCAGAGAAGGTTTACAAGGATATTGCCGGGACTTGAGAAACTGAGTTACAAAGAGAGATTGAATGGGTTAAACAAAGAACAAAGAACAAAGAACAATCCAGCACGGGAAACAGGCCCTTCGGCCCAACGAGCCCGCGCCGCCACATCACCCTGCACCTACTCTACCCTGCATGGCTACGAATGGAACCCTACTCAGTCAGATTCAGGGAAGAAATAGTGTTAATTTGGTAAAAACCGATTAGCCTGAGAGCACATCTTTGGGGTGTGGGAGGAAACCGGAGCGCCCGGAGGAAACCCACGCAACCACAGGGAGAATGCGCAAACTCCCACAGACACAGGCCCAAATCTATGTGCCTGCACAGCCAGCAGTGCTAGTCACTGAGCTGTTGCGGCGCCCATCTACCGGTCCAGGATCAGGTTAGGACTTTATTCCCTGGAGCGTAGAAGAATGAGGGGAGATTTGATAGAGATGTATAAGATTTTGATGGGTATAGATAGAGTGAATGCAAGCAGGCTTTTTCCACTGAGGCTAGGGGAGAAAAAAACCAGAGGGCATGGGTTAAGGGTGAAGGGGGAAAAGTTTAAAGAGAATATTGGGAGGGGCGGGTTCTTCACACAGAGAGTGGTGGGAGTGTGGAATGAGCTGCCCGATGAAGTGGTAAATGCGAGCTCACTTTTAACATTTAAGAAAAACTTGGACAGGTACATGGATGAGAGGGGTGTAGAGGGATATGGTCCAGGTGCAGGTCAGTGGGACTCGGCAGAAAAATGGTTCAGCACAGGCAAGAAGGACCAAAAGGCCTGTTTCTGAGCTGTAGTGTTCTATGGAGAGGATTGAGGTCCCAGGAGGAAAGTTGAGATCCCAAGGTGGGATCCCAGAGAGAGGCTTAGGGTCCCAGGGAGAGGATAAAGGTCCCAGGGGGTGGATTAGAGTCCTAAAGAGAAGTTAGGTTTCCAGTCTGAGGGTTGGGCTCCCGGTGGGAGGTTTGGGTTCCCAGTGTGAGAATTGGGCTCTCAGTGTGATGGTTGGGCTCTCAGTGTGAGGGTTGGGTTCCCGGTGTGAGGGTTGGGCTCTCAGTGTGAGGGTTGGGCTCCCGGTGTGAGGGTTGGGCTCTCAGTGTGATGGTTGGGCTCTCAGTGTGAGGGTTGGGTTCCCGGTGTGAGGGTTGGGCTCTCAGTGTGAGGGTTGGGCTCTCAGTGTGAGGGTTGGGTTCCCGGTGTGAGGGTTGGGCTCTCAGTGTGAGGGTTGGGCTCCCGGTGTGAGGGTTGGGCTCTCAGTGTGATGGTTGGGCTCTCAGTGTGAGGGTTGGGTTCCCGGTGTGAGGGTTGGGCTCTCAGTGTGAGGGTTGGGCTCTCAGTGTGAGGGTTGGGTTCCCGGTGTGAGGGTTGGGCTCTCAGTGTGAGGGTTGGGCTCTCAGTGTGAGGGTTGGGCTCTCAGTGTGAGGGTTGGGTTCCCGGTGTGAGGGTTGGGCTCTCAGTGTCAGGGTTCGGTTCTCAGTGTGAGGGTTGGGTTCCCGGTGTGAGGGTTGGGCTCTCAGTGTGATGGTTGGGCTCTCAGTGTGAGGGTTCGGTTCTCAGTGTGAGGGTTGGGCTCTCAGTGTGAGGGTTGGGTTCCCGGTGTGAGGGTTGGGCTCTCAGTGTGATGGTTGGGCTCTCAGTGTGAGGGTTCGGTTCTCAGTGTGAGGGTTGGGCTCTCAGTGTGAGGGTTGGGCTCACGGTGTGAGGGTTGGGCTCTCAGTGTGATGGTTGGGCTCTCAGTGTGAGGGTTGGGCTCTCAGTGTGAGGGTTGGGCTCTCAGTGTGAGGGTTGGGTTCCCGGTGTGAGGGTTGCGCTCTCAGTGTGAGGGTTCGGTTCTCAGTGTGAGGGTTGGGCTCTCAGTGTGAGGGTTGGGCTCCCGGTGTGAGGGTTGGGCTCTCAGTGTGAGGGTTGGGCTCTCAGTGTGAGGGTTGGGTTCCCGGTGTGAGGGTTGGGCTCTCAGTGTGAGGGTTGGGCTCTCAGTGTGAGGGTTGGGTTCCCGGTGTGAGGGTTGGGCTCTCAGTGTGAGGGTTCGGTTCTCAGTGCGAGGGTTGGGCTTCTGGTGTGAGGGTTGGGCTCTCAGTGTGAGGGCTGGGTATCCGATGTAAGGGTTGGGCTCTCGGTGTGAGGGTTGGGCTCTTGGTGTGAGGGTTGGGTTCCCGGTGTAAGGGTTGGGCTCCCGGTGTGAGCGTTGGGTTCCTATTGTGAGGGTTGGGCTCTCGGTGTGAGGGTTGGGCTCTAGGTGTGAGGGTTGGGCTCTCGGTGTGAGGGTTGGGCTCTCGGTGTGAGGGTTGGGCTCTCGGTGTGAGGGTTGGGTTCCCGGTGTGAGGGTTAGGTTCCCAGTGTGAGGGTTGGGCTCCTGTTGTGAGGGTTGGGCTCTCGGTGTGAGGGTTGGGTTCCCGGTGTGAGGGTTGGGCTCTCGGTGTGAAGGTTGGGTTCCCGGTGTGAGGGTTGGGCTCTCGGTGTGAAGGTTGGGTTCCCGGCGTGAGGGTTGGGCTCTCGGTGCGAGGGTTGGGTTCCCGGTGTGAGGGTTGGGCTCTCGGTGTGAGGGTTGGGTTCCCGGTGTGAGGGTTGGGCTCCCGGTGTGAGGGTTGGGCTCTCAGTGTGAGGGTTGGGTTCTCGGTGTGAGCGTTGGGCTCTCGGTGTGAGTGTTGGGCTCCCGGTGTGAAGGTTGGGCTCCTGGTTTGAGGTATGGGCTCCCGTTGTGAAGGTTGGGTTCCCGGTGTGAGGGTTGGGCTCTCGGTGTGAGGGTTGGGCTCTCAGTGTGAGGGTTGGGTTCCCGGTGTGAGGGTTGGGCTCTCAGTGTGAGGGTTGGGCTCTCGGTTTGAGGGTTGGGCTCCCGGTGTGAGGGTTGGGCTCTCGGTGTGAGGGTTGGGTTCCCGGTGTGAGGGTTGGGCACCCGGTGTGAGGGTTGGGTTCCCGGTGTGAGAGTTGGGGTCTCGGTGTGAGGGTTGGGTTCCCGGTGTGAGGGTTGGGCTCCCGGTGTGAGGGTTGGGCTCCCGGTGTGAGGGTTGGGCTCTCAGTGTGAGGGTTGGGTTCCCGGTGTGAGGGGTGGGCTCCCGGTGTGAGGGTTCGGCTCTCAGTGTGAGGGTTGGGTTCCCGGTGTGAGGGTTGGGCTCTCGGTGTGAGGGTAGGGTTCCCGGTGTGAGGGGTGGGCTCCCGGTGTGAGGGTTCGGCTCTCAGTGTGAGGGTTGGGTTCCCGGTGTGAGAGTTGGGGTCTCGGTGTGAGGGTTGGGTTCCCGGTGTGAGGGTTGGGGTCCCAGTGTGAGGGTTGGGCTCTCAGTGTGAGGGTTGGGTTCCCGGTGTGAGAGTTGGGGTCTCGGTGTGATGGTTGGGTTCCCGGTGTGAGGGTTGGGTTCTCGGTGTGAGGGTTGGGTTCCCGGTGTGAGGGTTGGGTTCACGGTGTGAGGGTTGGGTTCCCGGTGTGAGGGTTGGGTTCCCAGTGTGAGGTGTGGGCTCTCGGTGTGAGGGTTCGGCTCTCAGTGTGAGGGTTGGGTTCCCGGTGTGAGAGTTGGGGTCTCGGTGTGATGGTTGGGTTCCCGGTGTGAGGGTTGGGCTCTCGGTGTGAGGGTTGGGTTCCCGGTGTGAGGGTTGGGTTCCCGTTGTGAGGGTTGGGTTCCCGGTGTGAGGGTTGGGCTCTCGGTGTGAGGGTTGGGTTCCCGGTATAAAGGTTGGGTTCCCGGTGTGAGGGTTGGGCTCTCGGTGTGAGGGTTGGGTTCCCGGTGTGAGGGTTGGGCTCTCGGTGTGAGGGTTGGGTTCCCGGTATGAAGGTTGGGTTCCCGGTGTGAGGGTTGGGCTCTCGGTGTGAGGGTTGGGTTCCCGGTGTGAGGGTTGGGCTCTAGGTGTGAGGGTTGGGTTCCCGGTGTGAGGGTTGGGTTCCCGGTGTGAGGGTTGGGTTCTCGGTGTGAGGGTTGGGTTCCCGGTGTGAGGGTTGGGTTCCCGGTATGAGGGTTGGGTTCCCGGTGTGAGGGTTGGGCTCTCGGTGTGAGGGTTGGGCTCTAGGTGTGAGGGTTGGGCTCTCGGTGTGAGTGTTGTGCTCCCGGTGTGAGGGTTGGGCTCTCTGTGTGAGGGTTGGACTCCCGGTGTGTGAGTTGGGCTCTCGGTGTGAGGATTGGGCTCTCGGTGTGAGTGTTGGGCTCCCGGTGTGAGGGTTGGGTTCCCGGTGTGAGGGTTGGGTTCCCGGTGTGAGGGTTGGGTTCCCGGTGTGAGGGTTGGGTTCCCGGTGTGAGGGTTGGGTTCCCGGTGTGAGGGTTGGGCTCCCAGTGTGAGGGTTGGGCTCTCAGTGTGAGGGTTGGGTTCCCGGTGTGAGCGTTGGGTTCTCGGTGTGAGGGTTGGGTTCCCGGTGTGAGCGTTGGGTTCTCGGTGTGAAGGTTGGGCTCCCGTTGTGAAGGTTGGGTTCCCGGTGTGAGGGTTGGGCTCTCGGTGTGAGGGGTGGGTTCCCGGTGTGAGGGTTGGGTTCCCGGTGTGAGGGTTGGGTTCCCGGTGTGAGGGTTGGGTTCCCGGTGTGAGGGTTGGGTTCCCGGTGTGAGAGTTGGGTGACCGGTGTGAGAGTTGGATTCCCGGTGTGAAGGTTGGGTTCTCAGTGTGAGGGTTGGGCTCTCAGTGTGAGGGTTCGGTTCCCGCTGTGAGGGTTGTGTTCTCAGTGTGAGGGTTGGGTTCCCGGTGTGAAGGTTGGGTTCCCGGTGTGAGGGTTGGGCTCCCAGTGTGAGGGTTGGGTTCCCGGTGTGAGGGTTGGGCTCCCGGTTTGAGGGTTGGGTTCCCGGTGTGAGGGTTGGGCTCTCAGTGTGAGGGTTGGGTTCCCGGTGTGAGGGTTGGGTTCCCGGTGTGAGGGTTGGGTTCCCGGTGTGAGGGTTGGGCTCCCGGTGTAAGGGTTGGGCTCTCAGTGTGAGGGTTGGGTTCCCGGTGTGAGGGTTGTGTTCCCGGTGTGAGGGTTGGGCTCTCGGTGTGAGGGTTGGGCTCTCAGTGTGAGGGTTGGGTTCCCGGTGTGAGCGTTGGGTTCCCAGTGTGAGGGTTGGGTTCCCGGTGTGAGGGTTGGGTTCCCGGTGTGAGGGTTGGGCTCCGGGTGTGAGGGTTGGGATCCCGGTGTGAAGGTTGGATTCCCGGTGTGAGGGTTGGGCTCTCGGTGTGAGGGTTGGGCTCTCAGTGTGAGGGTTGGGTTCCCGGTGTGAAGGTTGGATTCCCGGTGAGAGGGTTGGGCTCTCAGTGTGAGGGTTGAATTCCTGGTGTGAGGGTTGGGCTCTCAGTGTGAGGGTTGCGTTCCCGGTTTGTGGGTTGGGTTCCCGGAATGAAGGTTGGGTTCCCGGTGTGAGAGTTGGGCTCTCGGTGTGAAGGTTGGGCTCTCGGTGTGAGGTTTGGAATCCCAGTGTGAGGGTTGGAATCCCAGTGTGAGGGTTGGGTGCCCGGTGTGAAGGTTGGGTACCCGGTGTGAGGGTTGGGCTCTCAGTGTGAGGGTTGGGCTCTCAGCGTGAGGGTTTGGCTCTCAGTCTGAGGGTTGTGTTCCCGGTGTGAGGGTTAGGCTCTCAGTGTGAGGGTTGGGTTCCCGGTGTGAGCGTTGGGCTCCCGGGTGAGGGTTGGGTTCCCGGTGTGAGGGTTGGGTTCCCGGTGTGAGGGTTGGGCTCTCAGTGTGAGGGTTCGGTTCTCAGTGTGAAGGCTGGACTTCTGGTGTGACGGTTGGGCTCTCGGTGTGAGAGTTGGGCTCTCGGTGTGAGGGTTGGGTTCCCGGTGTGAGAGTTAGGCTCTCGGTGTGAGGGTTGGGCTTCTGTTGTGATGGTTGGGCTCTCGGTGTGAGGGTTGGGTTCTCGGTGTGAGGGTTGGGTTCCCAGTGTGAGGGTTGGGTTGCTGGTGTGAGGATTGGGCTCGTGGTTTGAGGGATGGGCTCCCATTGTGAGGGTTGGGCTCTCGGTGTGAGGGTTGGGTGGCCGGTGTGAGGGTTGGGCTCCTGTTGTGAGGGTTGGGCTCTCGGTGTGAGGGTTGGTTTCCCGGTATGAGGGTTCGGTTCTCGGTGTGAGGGTTGGGTTCCCGGTGTGAGGGTTGTGCACTTGGTGTGAGGGTTCGGTTCCCGGTGTGAAGGTTGGGTTCCCGGTCTGAGGGTTGGGCTCTCGGTGTGATGGTTGGGCTCTCAGTGTGAGGGTTGAGCTCTCAGTGTGAGGGTTGGGCTCTCAGTGTGAGGGTTGGGCTCGTGGTTTGAGGGATTGTCTCCCGTTGTGAGGGTTGGGTTTCCGGTGTGAGGGTTGGGCTTTCGGTGTGAGGGTTGGGCTCTCAGTGTGAGGGTTGGGCTCTCTGTGTGAGGGTTGGGCTCTCGGTGTGAGGGTTGGGCTCTCAATGTGAGGGTTGGGCTCTCAGTGTGAAGGTTGGGTTCCCGGTGTGAGGGTTGGGCTCTCGGTGTGAGGGTTGGGCTCTCCCTGTGAGGGTTGGGTTCTCAGTGTGAGGGTTGGGCTCTCGATGTGAGGGTTGGGCTCCCGGAGTGAAGGTTGGGCTCCCGGAGTGAGGGTTGGGCTCCCGGTGTGAGGGTTGGGTTCCTGGTGTGAGGGTTGGGCTCCCGGTGTGAGGGTTGGGTTCCTGGTGTGAGGGTTGGGCTCCCGGTGTGAGGGTTGGGTTCCTGGAGTGAGGGTTGGGCTCTCGGTGTGAGGGTTGGGCTCTCAGTGTGAGGGTTGGGTTCTCGGTGTGAAGGTTGGCTTCCCATTGTGAGTGTTGGGCTCTCGGTGTGAGGGTTGGGCTCTCGGTGTGAGGGTTGGGCTCCCGGTGTGAGGGTTAGGCTCTCAGTATGAGGGTTCGGTTCCCGGTGTGAGGGTTGGGCTCCCGGTGTGAGGGTTGGATTCCCGGTGTGAGGGTTGGGTTCCCGGTGTTAAGGTTGGGTTCCCGGTGTGAGGGTTGGGTTCCCGGTGTGAGGGTTGGGCTCTCGGTGTGAGGGTTGGGTTCCCGGTGTGAGGGTTGGGTTCTCGGTGTGAGGGTTGGGCTCTCGGTGTGAGGGTTGGGTTCCCGGTGTGAGGGTTGGGTTCCCGGTGTGAGGGTTGGGTTCCCGTTGTGAGGGTTGGGTTCCCGGTGTGAGGGATGGGCTCTCAGTGTGACGGTTGGGCTCTCGGTGTGAGTGTTGGGTTCCCGCTGTGAGGGTTGGGTTCCCGGTGTGAGGGTTGGGTTCCCGTTGTGAGGGCTGGGTTCCCGGTGTGAGGGTTGGGCTCTCGGTGTGAGGGTTGGGCTCTTGGTGTGAGGGTTGGGCTCTCAGTGTGAGTGTTGGGTTCCCGCTGTGAGGGTTGTGTTCCCGTTGTGAGGGTTGGGTTCCCGGTGTGAGGGTTGGGCTCTCGGTGTGAGGGTTGGGTTCCCGTTGTGAGGGTTGGGTTCCCGGTGTGAGGGTTGGGCTCTCGGTATGAGGGTTGGGTTCCCGGTGTGAGGGTTGGGTTCCCGGTGTGAGGGTTGGGTTCTCGGTGTGAGGATTGGGCTCTCGATGTGAGGGATGGGTTCCCGGTGTGAGGGTTGGGTTCCCGGAGTGAGGGTTGGGCTCTCGGTGTGAGGGTTGGGCTCTCGGTGTGAGGGTTGGGCTCTCGGTGTGAGGGTTGGGCTCTCGGTGTGAGGGTTGGGCTCTCGGTGTGAGGGTTGGGTTCCCGGTGTGAGGGTTGGGTTCCCGGAGTGAGGGTTGGGCTCTCGGTGTGAGGGTTGGGCTCTCGGTGTGAGGGTTGGGCTCTTGGTGTGAGGGTTGGGCTCTCGGTGTGAAGGTTGGGCTGTCGGTGTGAGGGTTGGGCTCTTGGTGTGAGGGTTGAGTTCCCGGTGAGAGGGTTGGGCTCTCAGTGTGAGGGTTGGGTTCTCAGTGTGAAGGCTGGGCTTCTGGTGTGAGGGTTGGGCTCTCGGTGTGAGGGTTGGTCTCTCGGTGTGAGGGTTGGGCTTTCGGTGTGAGGGTTGGGCTCTCGGTGTGAAGGTGGGTTCCCGGTGTGAGGGTTGGTCTCTCAGTGTGAGGGTTCGGTTTTCAGTGTGAAGGCTGGGCTTCTGGTGTGAGGGCTGGGCTCTCGGTGTGAGGGTTGGGCTCACCGTGTGAGGGTTGGGCACTCGGTGTGAGGGTTGGGCTCTCCGTGTGAGGGTTGGGTTCCCGGTGTGAGGGTTGGGTTCCCGGTGTGAGAGTTGGGCTCTCGGTGGGAGAGTTGGGGTCTCCGTGTGAGGGTTGGGTTCCCGGTGTGAGGGTTGGGCTCTCGGTGTGAGGGTTGGGCTCCCGGTGTGAGGGTTCGGCTCTCGGTGTGAGGGTTGGGTTTCCAGTGTGAGGGTTGGGCTCTCAGTGTGAGGGTTGAGTTTCTGGTGTGAGGGTTGGGTTCCCGGTATGAAGGTTGGGTTCTCGGTGTGAGAGTTGGGCTCTCGGTGTGAGGGTTGGGCTCTCGGTGTGAGGGTTGGAATCCCAGTGTGAGGGTTGGATTCCCGGTGTGAAGGTTGGGTACCCGGTGTGAGGGTTGGGCTCCCGGTGTGAGGGTTGGAATCCCAGTGTGAGGGTTGGAATCCCGGTGTGAAGGTTGGGTACCCGGTGTGAGGGTTGGGCTCCCGGTGTGAGGGTTGGAATCCCAGTGTGAGGGTTGGATTCCCGGTGTGAAGGTTGGGTTCCCGGTGTGAGGGTTGGGCTCTCGGTGTGAGGGTTGGGTTCCCGGTATGAAGGTTGGGTTCTCGGTGTGAGAGTTGGGCTCTCGGTGTGAGGGTTGGGCTCCCGGTGTGAGGGTTGGGTTTCCAGTGTGAGGGTTGGGCTCTCAGTGTGAGGGTTGAGTTTCTGGTGTGAGGGTTGGGTTCCCGGTATGAAGGTTGGGTTCCCAGTGTGAGGGTTGGGCTCTCGGTGTGAGGGTTGGAATCCCAGTGTGAAGGTTGGGTACCCGGTGTGAGGGTTGGGCTCCCGGTGTGAGGGTTGGGCTCTCAGTGTGAAGGTTGGGCTCTCAGTGTGATGGTTCGGCTCCAAGTGTGAGGGTTCGGCTCTCAGTGTGAGTGTTGGGTTCCCGGTGTGAGGGTTGGGCTCTCGGTGTGAGGGTTGGCCTCTCAGTGTGAGGGTTGGGCTCTCAGTGTGAGGGTTGGGCTCTCGGTGTGAGGGCTGGGTGCCCGGTCTGAGAGTTGGGCTCTCGGTGTGAGGGTTGGGTGCCCGGTGTGAGGGTTGGGCTCTCGGTGTGAGGGTTGGGCTCCCAGTGTGAGGGTTGGGTTCTCGGTGCGAGGGTTGGGTTCCCGGTGTGAGGGTTGGGCTCCTGTTGTGAGGGTTGGGCTCTCAGTGTGAGGGTTGGGTTCCCGGTGTGTGGGTTCGGCTCTCGGTGTGAGGGTTGGGTCCCCGGTGTGAGGGTTGGGCACTCGGTGTGAGGGTTGGGCTCTCGGTGTGAGGGTTGGGCTCCCGGTGTGAGGGTTGGGCTCTCGGTGTGAGGGTTGGGTTCTCGGTGTGAGGGTTGGGTTCTCGGTGCGAGGGTTGGGTTCCCGGTGTGAGGGTTGGGCTCCTGTTGTGAGGGTTGGGCTCTCAGTGTGAAGGTTGGGTTCCCGGTGTGAGGGTTGGGCTCTCGGTGTGAGGGTTGGGTTCCCGGTGTGAGGGTTGGGCTCTCGGTGTGAGGGTTGGGCTCTCGGTGTGAGGGTTGGGCTCCCGGTGTGAGGGTTTGTGTTCCCGGTGTGAGGGTTGGGCTCTCGGTGTGAGGGTTGGGCTCCCGGTGAGAGCGTTGGGTTCCCGGTGTGAGGGTTGGGCTCTCAGTGTGAGGGTTGGGTTCCCGGTGTGAGGGTTGGGCTCTCAATGTGAAGTTTGGGTTTCCGGTGTGAGAGTTGCGTTCCCGGTGAGAGGGTTGGGTTCCCGGTGTGAGGGTTGGGTTCCCGGTGTGAGGGTTGGGATCCCGGTGTGAGGGTTGGGTTCCCGGTGTGAGGGTTGGGCTCTCAGTGTGAGGGTTGGGTTTCCGGTGTGAGGGTTGGGTTCCCGGTGTGAGGGTTGGATTCCCAGTGTGAGGGTTGGGGGTCTCGGTGTGAGGGTTGGGCTCTCGGTGTGAGGGTTGGGCTCTCAGTGTGAGGGTTGGGTTCCCAGTGTGAGGGTTGGGTTCCCGGTGTGAGGGTTGGGCTCTCGGTGTGAGGGTTGGATTCCCAGTGTGAGGGTTGGGGGTCTCGGTGTGAGGGTTGGGCTCTAGGTGTGAGCGTTGGGCTCTCAGTGTGAGGGTTGGGTTCCCAGTGTGAGGGTTGGTTTCCCGGTGTGAGGGTTGGGCTCTCGGTGTGAGGGTTGGGTTTCCGGTGTGAGGGTTGGATTCCCGGTGTGAGGGTTGGGCTCTCGGTGTGAGGGTTGGGCTCTCGGTGTGAGGGTTGGGTTCCCGGTGTGAGGGTTGGGCTCTCGGTGTGAGGGTTGGGCTCTCGGTGTGAGGGTTGGATTCCCGGTGTGAGGGTTGGGCTCTCGGTGTGAGGGTTGGGCTCTCAGTGTGAGGGTTGGGCTCTCGGTGTGAGGGTTGGAATCCCAGTGTGAGGGTTGGTTTCCCGGTGTGAAGGTTGGGTTCCGGGTGTGAGGGTTGGGCTCCCGGTGTGAGGGTTGGGTTTCCGGTGTGAGGGTTGGGCTCTCAGTGTGATGGTTGGGCTCTCAGTGTGAGGGTTCGGCTCTCAGTGTGAGGGTTGGGTTCCCAGTGTGAGGGTTGGGCTCTCGGTGTGAGGGTTGGAATCCCAGTGTGAAGGTTGGGTACCCGGTGTGAGGGTTGGGCTCCCGATGTGAGGGTTGGGCTCCCAGTGTGAAGGTTGGGCTCTCAGTGTGATGGTTCGGCTCCAAGTGTGAGGGTTCGGCTCTCAGTGTGAGTGTTGGGTTCCCGGTGTGAGGGTTGGGCTCTCGGTGTGAGGGTTGGCCTCTCAGTGTGAGGGTTGGGCTCTCAGTGTGAGGGTTGGGCTCTCGGTGTGAGGGCTGGGTGCCCGGTGTGAGAGTTGGGCTCTCGGTGTGAGGGTTGGGTGCCCGGTGTGAGGGTTGGGCTCTTGGTGTGAGGGTTGGGCTCCCGGTGTGAGGGTTGGGTTCTCGGTGCGAGGGTTGGGTTCCCGGTGTGAGGGTTGGGCTCCTGTTGTGAGGGTTGGGTTCTCAGTGTGAAGGTTGGGTTCCCGGTGTGAGGGTTCGGCTCTCGGTGTGAGGGTTGGGTTCCCGGTGTGAGGGTTGGGCACTCGGTGTGAGGGTTGGGCACTCGGTGTGAGGATTGGGCTCCCGGTGTGAGGGTTGGGCTCTCGGTGTGAGGGTTGGGTTCTCGGTGTGAGGGTTGGGTTCTCGGTGCGAGGGTTGGGTTCCCGGTGTGAGGGTTGGGCTCCTGTTGTGAGGGTTGGGCTCTCAGTGTGAAGGTTGGGTTCCCGTTGTGAGGGTTGGGCTCTCGGTGTGAGGGTTGGGTTCCCGGTGTGAGGGTTGGGCTCTCGGGTGTGAGGGTTGGGCTCTCGGTGTGAGGGTTGGGCTCCCGGTGTGAGGGTTTGTGTTCCCGGTGTGAGGGTTGGGCTCTCGGTGTGAGGGTTGGGCTCCCGGTGAGAGCGTTGGGTTCCCGGTGTGAGGGTTGGGCTCTCAGTGTGAGGGTTGGGTTACCGGTGTGAGGGTTGGGCTCTCAGTGTGAGGTTTGGTTTTCCGGTGTGAGGGTTGCGTTCCCGGTGAGAGGGTTGGGTTCCCGGTGTGAGGGTTGGGTTCCCGGTGTGAGGGTTGGGTTCCCGGTGTGAGGGTTGGGTTCCCGGTGTGAGGGTTGGGCTCCCAGTGTGAGGGTTGGGCTCTCAGTGTGAGGGTTGGGTTCCCGGTGTGAGCGTTGGGTTCTCGGTGTGAGGGTTGGGTTCCCGGTGTGAGCGTTGGGTTCTCGGTGTGAAGGTTGGGCTCCCGTTGTGAAGGTTGGGTTCCCGGTGTGAGGGTTGGGCTCTCGGTGTGAGGGGTGGGTTCCCGGTGTGAGGGTTGGGTTCCCGGTGTGAGGGTTGGGTTCCCGGTGTGAGGGTTGGGTTCCCGGTGTGAGGGTTGGGTTCCCGGTGTGAGAGTTGGGTGACCGGTGTGAGAGTTGGATTCCCGGTGTGAAGGTTGGGTTCTCAGTGTGAGGGTTGGGCTCTCAGTGTGAGGGTTCGGTTCCCGCTGTGAGGGTTGGGTTCTCAGTGTGAGGGTTGGGTTCCCGGTGTGAAGGTTGGGTTCCCGGTGTGAGGGTTGGGCTCCCAGTGTGAGGGTTGGGTTCCCGGTGTGAGGGTTGGGCTCCCGGTTTGAGGGTTGGGTTCCCGGTGTGAGGGTTGGGCTCTCAGTGTGAGGGTTGGGTTCCCGGTGTGAGGGTTGGGTTCCCGGTGTGAGGGTTGGGTTCCCGGTGTGAGGGTTGGGCTCCCGGTGTAAGGGTTGGGCTCTCAGTGTGAGGGTTGGGTTCCCGGTGTGAGGGTTGTGTTCCCGGTGTGAGGGTTGGGCTCTCGGTGTGAGGGTTGGGCTCTCAGTGTGAGGGTTGGGTTCCCGGTGTGAGCGTTGGGTTCCCAGTGTGAGGGTTGGGTTCCCGGTGTGAGGGTTGGGTTCCCGGTGTGAGGGTTGGGCTCCGGGTGTGAGGGTTGGGATCCCGGTGTGAAGGTTGGATTCCCGGTGTGAGGGTTGGGCTCTCGGTGTGAGGGTTGGGCTCTCAGTGTGAGGGTTGGGTTCCCGGTGTGAAGGTTGGATTCCCGGTGAGAGGGTTGGGCTCTCAGTGTGAGGGTTGGGTTTCCAGTGTGAGGGTTGGGCTCTCAGTGTGAGGGTTGAATTCCTGGTGTGAGGGTTGGGCTCTCAGTGTGAGGGTTGCGTTCCCGGTTTGTGGGTTGGGTTCCCGGAATGAAGGTTGGGTTCCCGGTGTGAGAGTTGGGCTCTCGGTGTGAGGGTGGGCTCTCGGTGTGAGGTTTGGAATCCCAGTGTGAGGGTTGGAATCCCAGTGTGAGGGTTGGGTGCCCGGTGTGAAGGTTGGGTACCCGGTGTGAGGGTTGGGCTCTCAGTGTGAGGGTTGGGCTCTCAGCGTGAGGGTTTGGCTCTCAGTCTGAGGGTTGTGTTCCCGGTGTGAGGGTTAGGCTCTCAGTGTGAGGGTTGGGTTCCCGGTGTGAGCGTTGGGCTCCCGGGTGAGGGTTGGGTTCCCGGTGTGAGGGTTGGGTTCCCGGTGTGAGGGTTGGGCTCTCAGTGTGAGGGTTCGGTTCTCAGTGTGAAGGCTGGACTTCTGGTGTGACGGTTGGGCTCTCGGTGTGAGAGTTGGGCTCTCGGTGTGAGGGTTGGGTTCCCGGTGTGAGAGTTAGGCTCTCGGTGTGAGGGTTGGGCTTCTGTTGTGATGGTTGGGCTCTCGGTGTGAGGGTTGGGTTCTCGGTGTGAGGGTTGGGTTCCCAGTGTGAGGGTTGGGTTGCTGGTGTGAGGATTGGGCTCGTGGTTTGAGGGATGGGCTCCCATTGTGAGGGTTGGGCTCTCGGTGTGAGGGTTGGGTGGCCGGTGTGAGGGTTGGGCTCCTGTTGTGAGGGTTGGGCTCTCGGTGTGAGGGTTGGGTTCCCGGTATGAGGGTTCGGTTCTCGGTGTGAGGGTTGGGTTCCCGGTGTGAGGGTTGTGCACTCGGTGTGAGGGTTCGGTTCCCGGTGTGAAGGTTGGGTTCCCGGTCTGAGGGTTGGGCTCTCGGTGTGATGGTTGGGCTCTCAGTGTGAGGGTTGAGCTCTCAGTGTGAGGGTTGGGCTCTCAGTGTGAGGGTTGGGCTCGTGGTTTGAGGGATTGTCTCCCGTTGTGAGGGTTGGGTTTCCGGTGTGAGGGTTGGGCTTTCGGTGTGAGGGTTGGGCTCTCAGTGTGAGGGTTGGGCTCTCTGTGTGAGGGTTGGGCTCTCGGTGTGAGGGTTGGGCTCTCAATGTGAGGGTTGGGCTCTCAGTGTGAAGGTTGGGTTCCCGGTGTGAGGGTTGGGCTCTCGGTGTGAGGGTTGGGCTCTCCCTGTGAGGGTTGGGTTCTCAGTGTGAGGGTTGGGCTCTCGATGTGAGGGTTGGGCTCCCGGAGTGAAGGTTGGGCTCCCGGAGTGAGGGTTGGGCTCCCGGTGTGAGGGTTGGGTTCCTGGTGTGAGGGTTGGGCTCCCGGTGTGAGGGTTGGGTTCCTGGTGTGAGGGTTGGGCTCCCGGTGTGAGGGTTGGGTTCCTGGAGTGAGGGTTGGGCTCTCGGTGTGAGGGTTGGGCTCTCAGTGTGAGGGTTGGGTTCTCGGTGTGAAGGTTGGCTTCCCATTGTGAGTGTTGGGCTCTCGGTGTGAGGGTTGGGCTCTCGGTGTGAGGGTTGGGCTCCCGGTGTGAGGGTTAGGCTCTCAGTATGAGGGTTCGGTTCCCGGTGTGAGGGTTGGGCTCCCGGTGTGAGGGTTGGATTCCCGGTGTGAGGGTTGGGTTCCCGGTGTTAAGGTTGGGTTCCCGGTGTGAGGGTTGGGTTCCCGGTGTGAGGGTTGGGCTCTCGGTGTGAGGGTTGGGTTCCCGGTGTGAGGGTTGGGTTCTCGGTGTGAGGGTTGGGCTCTCGGTGTGAGGGTTGGGTTCCCGGTGTGAGGGTTGGGTTCCCGGTGTGAGGGTTGGGTTCCCGTTGTGAGGGTTGGGTTCCCGGTGTGAGGGATGGGCTCTCAGTGTGACGGTTGGGCTCTCGGTGTGAGTGTTGGGTTCCCGCTGTGAGGGTTGGGTTCCCGGTGTGAGGGTTGGGTTCCCGTTGTGAGGGCTGGGTTCCCGGTGTGAGGGTTGGGCTCTCGGTGTGAGGGTTGGGCTCTTGGTGTGAGGGTTGGGCTCTCAGTGTGAGTGTTGGGTTCCCGCTGTGAGGGTTGTGTTCCCGTTGTGAGGGTTGGGTTCCCGGTGTGAGGGTTGGGCTCTCGGTGTGAGGGTTGGGTTCCCGTTGTGAGGGTTGGGTTCCCGGTGTGAGGGTTGGGCTCTCGGTATGAGGGTTGGGTTCCCGGTGTGAGGGTTGGGTTCCCGGTGTGAGGGTTGGGTTCTCGGTGTGAGGATTGGGCTCTCGATGTGAGGGATGGGTTCCCGGTGTGAGGGTTGGGTTCCCGGAGTGAGGGTTGGGCTCTCGGTGTGAGGGTTGGGCTCTCGGTGTGAGGGTTGGGCTCTCGGTGTGAGGGTTGGGCTCTCGGTGTGAGGGTTGGGCTCTCGGTGTGAGGGTTGGGTTCCCGGTGTGAGGGTTGGGTTCCCGGAGTGAGGGTTGGGCTCTCGGTGTGAGGGTTGGGCTCTCGGTGTGAGGGTTGGGCTCTTGGTGTGAGGGTTGGGCTCTCGGTGTGAAGGTTGGGCTGTCGGTGTGAGGGTTGGGCTCTTGGTGTGAGGGTTGAGTTCCCGGTGAGAGGGTTGGGCTCTCAGTGTGAGGGTTGGGTTCTCAGTGTGAAGGCTGGGCTTCTGGTGTGAGGGTTGGGCTCTCGGTGTGAGGGTTGGTCTCTCGGTGTGAGGGTTGGGCTTTCGGTGTGAGGGTTGGGCTCTCGGTGTGAAGGTGGGTTCCCGGTGTGAGGGTTGGTCTCTCAGTGTGAGGGTTCGGTTTTCAGTGTGAAGGCTGGGCTTCTGGTGTGAGGGCTGGGCTCTCGGTGTGAGGGTTGGGCTCACCGTGTGAGGGTTGGGCACTCGGTGTGAGGGTTGGGCTCTCGGTGTGAGGGTTGGGTTCCCGGTGTGAGGGTTGGGTTCCCGGTGTGAGAGTTGGGCTCTCGGTGGGAGAGTTGGGGTCTCCGTGTGAGGGTTGGGTTCCCGGTGTGAGGGTTGGGCTCTCGGTGTGAGGGTTGGGCTCCCGGTGTGAGGGTTCGGCTCCCGGTGTGAGGGTTGGGCTCTCGGTGTGAGGGTTGGGTTTCCAGTGTGAGGGTTGGGCTCTCAGTGTGAGGGTTGAGTTTCTGGTGTGAGGGTTGGGTTCCCGGTATGAAGGTTGGGTTCTCGGTGTGAGAGTTGGGCTCTCGGTGTGAGGGTTGGGCTCTCGGTGTGAGGGTTGGAATCCCAGTGTGAGGGTTGGATTCCCGGTGTGAAGGTTGGGTACCCGGTGTGAGGGTTGGGCTCCCGGTGTGAGGGTTGGAATCCCAGTGTGAGGGTTGGAATCCCGGTGTGAAGGTTGGGTACCCGGTGTGAGGGTTGGGCTCCCGGTGTGAGGGTTGGAATCCCAGTGTGAGGGTTGGATTCCCGGTGTGAAGGTTGGGTTCCCGGTGTGAGGGTTGGGCTCTCGGTGTGAGGGTTGGGTTCCCGGTATGAAGGTTGGGTTCTCGGTGTGAGAGTTGGGCTCTCGGTGTGAGGGTTGGGCTCCCGGTGTGAGGGTTGAGTTTCCAGTGTGAGGGTTGGGCTCTCAGTGTGAGGGTTGAGTTTCTGGTGTGAGGGTTGGGTTCCCGGTATGAAGGTTGGGTTCCCAGTGTGAGGGTTGGGCTCTCGGTGTGAGGGTTGGAATCCCAGTGTGAAGGTTGGGTACCCGGTGTGAGGGTTGGGCTCCCGGTGTGAGGGTTGGGCTCTCAGTGTGAAGGTTGGGCTCTCAGTGTGATGGTTCGGCTCCAAGTGTGAGGGTTCGGCTCTCAGTGTGAGTGTTGGGTTCCCGGTGTGAGGGTTGGGCTCTCGGTGTGAGGGTTGGCCTCTCAGTGTGAGGGTTGGGCTCTCAGTGTGAGGGTTGGGCTCTCGGTGTGAGGGCTGGGTGCCCGGTCTGAGAGTTGGGCTCTCGGTGTGAGGGTTGGGTGCCCGGTGTGAGGGTTGGGCTCTCGGTGTGAGGGTTGGGCTCCCAGTGTGAGGGTTGGGTTCTCGGTGCGAGGGTTGGGTTCCCGGTGTGAGGGTTGGGCTCCTGTTGTGAGGGTTGGGCTCTCAGTGTGAAGGTTGGGTTCCCGGTGTGAGGGTTCGGCTCTCGGTGTGAGGGTTGGGTCCCCGGTGTGAGGGTTGGGCAATCGGTGTGAGGGTTGGGCTCTCGGTGTGAGGGTTGTGCTCCCGGTGTGAGAGTTGGGCTCTCGGTGTGAGGGTTGGGTTCTCGGTGTGAGGGTTGGGTTCTCGGTGCGAGGGTTGGGTTCCCGGTGTGAGGGTTGGGCTCCTGTTGTGAGGGTTGGGCTCTCAGTGTGAAGGTTGGGTTCCCGGTGTGAGGGTTGGGCTCTCGGTGTGAGGGTTGGGTTCCCGGTGTGAGGGTTGGGCTCTCGGTGTGAGGGTTGGGCTCTCGGTGTGAGGGTTGGGCTCCCGGTGTGAGGGTTTGTGTTCCCGGTGTGAGGGTTGGGCTCTCGGTGTGAGGGTTGGGCTCCCGGTGAGAGCGTTGGGTTCCCGGTGTGAGGGTTGGGCTCTCAGTGTGAGGGTTGGGTTCCCGGTGTGAGGGTTGGGCTCTCAATGTGAAGTTTGGGTTTCCGGTGTGAGGGTTGCGTTCCCGGTGAGAGGGTTGGGTTCCCGGTGTGAGGGTTGGGTTCCCGGTGTGAGGGTTGGGATCCCGGTGTGAGGGTTGGGTTCCCGGTGTGAGGGTTGGGCTCTCAGTGTGAGGGTTGGGTTTCCGGTGTGAGGGTTGGGTTCCCGGTGTGAGGGTTGGATTCCCAGTGTGAGGGTTGGGGGTCTCGGTGTGAGGGTTGGGCTCTCGGTGTGAGGGTTGGGCTCTCAGTGTGAGGGTTGGGTTCCCAGTGTGAGGGTTGGGTTCCCGGTGTGAGGGTTGGGCTCTCGGTGTGAGGGTTGGATTCCCAGTGTGAGGGTTGGGGGTCTCGGTGTGAGGGTTGGGCTCTAGGTGTGAGGGTTGGGCTCTCAGTGTGAGGGTTGGGTTCCCAGTGTGAGGGTTGGTTTCCCGGTGTGAGGGTTGGGCTCTCGGTGTGAGGGTTGGGTTTCCGGTGTGAGGGTTGGATTCCCGGTGTGAGGGTTGGGCTCTCGGTGTGAGGGTTGGGCTCTCGGTGTGAGGGTTGGGTTCCCGGTGTGAGGGTTGGGCTCTCGGTGTGAGGGTTGGGCTCTCGGTGTGAGGGTTGGATTCCCGGTGTGAGGGTTGGGCTCTCGGTGTGAGGGTTGGGCTCTCAGTGTGAGGGTTGGGCTCTCGGTGTGAGGGTTGGAATCCCAGTGTGAGGGTTGGTTTCCCGGTGTGAAGGTTGGGTTCCGGGTGTGAGGGTTGGGCTCCCGGTGTGAGGGTTGGGTTTCCGGTGTGAGGGTTGGGCTCTCAGTGTGATGGTTGGGCTCTCAGTGTGAGGGTTCGGCTCTCAGTGTGAGGGTTGGGTTCCCAGTGTGAGGGTTGGGCTCTCGGTGTGAGGGTTGGAATCCCAGTGTGAAGGTTGGGTACCCGGTGTGAGGGTTGGGCTCTCGGTGTGAGGGTTGGGTTCCCGGTGTGAGGGTTGGGCTCTCGGTGTGAGGGTTGGGCTCTCGGTGTGAGGGTTGGATTCCCGGTGTGAGGGTTGGGCTCTCGGTGTGAGGGTTGGGCTCTCAGTGTGAGGGTTGGGCTCTCGGTGTGAGGGTTGGAATCCCAGTGTGAGGGTTGGTTTCCCGGTGTGAAGGTTGGGTTCCGGGTGTGAGGGTTGGGCTCCCGGTGTGAGGGTTGGGTTCCCGGTGTGAGGGTTGGGCTCTCGGGTGTGAGGGTTGGGCTCTCGGTGTGAGGGTTGGGCTCCCGGTGTGAGGGTTTGTGTTCCCGGTGTGAGGGTTGGGCTCTCGGTGTGAGGGTTGGGCTCCCGGTGAGAGCGTTGGGTTCCCGGTGTGAGGGTTGGGCTCTCAGTGTGAGGGTTGGGTTACCGGTGTGAGGGTTGGGCTCTCAGTGTGAGGTTTGGGTTTCCGGTGTGAGGGTTGCGTTCCCGGTGAGAGGGTTGGGTTCCCGGTGTGAGGGTTGGGTTCCCGGTGTGAGGGTTGGGATCCCGGTGTGAGGGTTGGGTTCCCGGTGTGAGGGTTGGGCTCTCAGTGTGAGGGTTGGGTTCTCAGTGTGAGGGTTGGGTTCCCGGTCTGAGGGTTGGGTTCCCGGTGTGAGGGTTGGATTCCCAGTGTGAGGGTTGGGGGTCACGGTGTGAGGGTTGGGCTCTCGGTGTGAGGGTTGGGCTCTCAGTGTGAGGGTTGGGTTCCCAGTGTGAGGGTTGGGTTCCCGGTGTGAGGGTTGGGCTCTCGCTGTGAGGGTTGGGTTTCCGGTGTGAGTGTTGGATTCCCGGTGTGAGGGTTGGGCTCTCGGTGTGAGGGTTGGGCTCTCGGTGTGAGGGTTGGGTTCCCGGTGTGAGGGTTGGGCTCTCGGTGTGAGGGTTGGATTCCCGGTGTGAGGGTTGGGCTCTCGGTGTGAGGGTTGGGCTCTCAGTGTGAGGGTTGGGCTCTCGGTGTGAGGGTTGGAATCCCAGTGTGAGGGTTGGTTTCCCGGTGTGAAGGTTGGGTTCCGGGTGTGAGGGTTGGGCTCCCGATGTGAGGGTTGGGTTTCCGGTGTGAGGGTTGGGCTCTCAGTGTGATGGTTGGGCTCTCAGTGTGAGGGTTCGGCTCTCAGTGTGAGGGTTGGGTTCCCGGTGTGAGGGTTGGGCTCTCAGTGTGAGGGTTGGCCTCTCAGTGTGAGGGTTGGGCTCTCAGTGTGAGGGTTCGGCTCTCACTGTGAGGGTTGGGTTCCCGGTGTGAGGGTTGGGCTCTCGGTGTGAGGGTTGGGCTCTCGGTGTGAGGGTTGAGTTCCCGGTGTGAGGGTTGGGCTCTCAGTGTGAGGGTTGGGTTCCCGGTGTGAGGGTGGGTTCCCGGTGTGAGGGTTGGGCTCTCGGTGTGAGAGTTTGGCTCTCAGTGTGAGGGTTCGGTTCTCAGTGTGAAGGCTGGACTTCTGGTGTGAGGGTTGGGCTCTCGGTGTGAGGGTTGGGCTCTCGGTGTGAGGGTTGGGCTCTCGGTGTGAGGGTTGGGCTCTCGGTGTGAGGGTTGGGCTCTCGGTGTGAGAGTTCGGCTCTCGGTGTGAGGGCTGTGTGCCCGGTGTGAGAGTTGGGCTCTCGGTGTGAGGGTTGGGTGCCCGGTGTGAGGGTTGGGCTCCTGTTGTGAGGATTGGGCTCTCGGTGTGAGGGTTGGGTTCTCGGTGCAAGGGTTGGGTTCCCGGTGTGAGGGTTGGGCTCCTGTTATGAGGGTTGGGCTCTCGGTGTGAGGGTTGGGCTCCCGGTGTGAGGGTTGGGTTCCCGGTGTGAGGGTTGGGCTCCCGGTGTGAGGGTTGGGCTCCCGGTGAGAGCGTTGGGTTCCCGGTGTGAAGGTTGAGTTTCCAGTGTGAGTGTTGGGCTCTCAGTGTGAGGGTTGGGTTCCCGGTGTGAAGGTTGGGCTCTCAGTGTGAGGGTTGGGTTCCCGGTGTGAGGGTTGGGCTCTCAGTGTGAGGTTTGGGTTTCCGGTGTGAGGGTTGTGTTCCCGGTGTGAGGGTTGGGTTCCCGGTGTGAGGGTTGGGTTCCTGGTGTGAGGGTTGGGTTCCCGGTGTGAGGATTGGGCTCTCAGTGTGAGGGTTGGGTTCCCGGTGTGAGGGTTGGGCTCTCAGTGTGAGGTTTGGTTTTCCGGTGTGAGAGTTGGGTTTCCGGTGTGAGGGTTGTGTTCCCGGTGTGAGGGTTGGGTTCCCGGTGAGAGCGTTGGGTTCCCGGTGTGAAGATTGAGTTTCCAGTGTGACGGTTGGGCTCTCGGTGTGAGGGTTGGGTTCCCGGTGTGAGGGTTGGGCTCTCAGTGTGAGGTTTGGGTTTCCGGTGTGAGGGTTGTGTTCCCGGTGTGAGGGTTGGGTTCCCGGTGTGAGGATTGGGTTCCCGGTGTGAGGGTTGGATTCCCGGTGTGAAGGTTGGGTTCCCGGTCTGAGGGTTGGGCTCTCAGTGTGAGGGTTGGGTTCCCGGTGTGAGGGTTGGGCTCTCAGTGTGAGGGTTGGGTTCCCGGTGTGAGGGTTGGGCTCTCGGTTTGAGGGTTGGGTTCCCGGTGTGAGGGTTGGGTTCCCGGTGTGAAGGTTGGGTTCCCGGTCTGAGGGTTGGGCTCTCGGTGTGAGGGTTGGGTTCCCGGTGTGAGGGTTGGGTTTCCGGTGTGAGCGTTGGGATCCCGGTGTGAGGGTTGGGTTCCCGGTGTGAAGGTTGGGTTCCCGGTGTAAGGGTTGGGCTCTCAGTGTGAGGGTTGGGTTCCCGGTGTGAGGGTTGGGTTTCCGGTGTGAGCGTTGGGATCCCGGTGTGAGGGTTGGGCTCTCAGTGTGAGGGTTGGGTTCCCAGTGTGAGGGTTGGGTTCCCGGTGTGAGGGTTGGGTTCCCGGTGTGAGGGTTGGGTTCTCGGTCTGAGGGTTGGGTTCCCGGTGTGAGAGTTGGGCACTCGGTGTGAGGGTTGGGTTCCCGGTATGAGGGTTGGGTTCCCGGTATGAAGGTTGGGTTCTTGGTGTGAGAGTTGGGCTCTCGGTGTGAGGGTTGGGCTCTCAGTGTGAGGGTTGCTTTTCCAGTGTGAGGGTTGGGCTCTCAGTGTGAGGGTTGAATTCCTGGTGTGTGGGTTGCGTTCCCGGTTTGTGGGTTGGGTTCCCGGAATGAAGGTTGGGTTCTCGGTGTGAGAGTTGGGCTCTCGGTGTGAGGGTTGGAATCCCAGTGTGAGGGTTGGGTGCCCGGTGTGAGAGTTGGGCTCTCGGTGTGAGTATTGGGCTCTCGGTGTGAGTATTGGGCTCTCGGTGTGAGGGCTGGGCTCTCGGTGTGAGGCTTGGGTTCCCGGCATGAAGGTTGGAATCCCAGTGTGAGGATTGGATTCCCGGTGTGAAGGTTGGGTTCCCGGTGTGAGGGTTGGGCTCTCGGTGTGAGGGTTGGGCTCTCGGTGTGAGGGTTGGAATCCCAGTGTGAGGGTTGGATTCCCGGTGTGAAGGTTGGGTACCCGGTGTGAGGGTTGGGCTCCCGGTGTGAGGGTTGGAATCCCAGTGTGAGGGTTGGGTTCCCGGTGTGAGGGTTGGGCTCTCGGTGTGAGGGTTGGGTTCCCGGTATGAAGGTTGGGTTCTCGGTGTGAGAGTTGGGCTCTCGGTGTGAGGGTTGGGCTCTCGGTGTGAGGGTTGGGCTCTCGGTGTGAGGGTTGGGCTCTCGGTGTGAGCGTTGGGCTCCCGGTGTGAGGGTTGGAATCCCAGTGTGAGGGTTGGATTCCCGGTGTGAAGGTTGGGTACCCGGTGTGAGGGTTGGGCTCCCGGTGTGAGGGTTGGGCTCTCAGTGTGAGGGTTGAGTTTCTGGTGTGAGGGTTGGGTTCCCGGTATGAAGGTTGGGTTCCCAGTGTGAGGGTTGGGCTCTCGGTGTGAGGGTTGGAATCCCAGTGTGAGGGTTGGATTCCCGGTGTGAAGGTTGGGTACCCGGTGTGAGGGTTGGGCTCCCGGTGTGAGGGTTGGGCTCTCAGTGTGAAGGTTGGGCTCTCAGTGTGATGGTTCGGCTCCAAGTGTGAGGGTTCGGCTCTCAGTGTGAGTGTTGGGTTCCCGGTGTGAGGGTTGGGCTCTCGGTGTGAGGGTTGGCCTCTCAGTGTGAGGGTTGGGCTCTCAGTGTGAGGGTTGGGCTCTCGGTGTGAGGGTTGGGCTCTCGGTGTGAGGGTTGGGCTCTCGGTGTGAGAGTTTGGCTCTCGGTGTGAGGGCTGGGTGCCCGGTGTGAGAGTTGGGCTCTTGGTGTGAGGGTTGGGTGCCCGGTGTGAGGCTTGGGCTCTCGGTGTGAGGGTTGGGTTCCCGGTGTGAGGGTTGGGCTCTCGGTGTGAGGGTTGGGCTCTCGGTGTGAGGGTTGGGCTCCCGGTGTGAGGGTTGGGCTCTCGGTGTGAGGGTTGGGTTCTCGGTGTGAGGGTTGGGTTCTCGGTGCGAGGGTTGGGTTCCCGGTGTGAGGGTTGGGCTCCTGTTGTGAGGGTTGGGCTCTCAGTGTGAAGGTTGGGTTCCCGGTGTGAGGGTTCGGCTCTCGGTGTGAGGGTTGGGTTCCCGGTGTGAGGGTTGGGCTCTCGGTGTGAGGGTTGGGCTCTCGGTGTGAGGGTTGGGCTCCCGGTGTGAGGGTTTGTGTTCCCGGTGTGAGGGTTGTGCTCTCGGTGTGAGGGTTGGGCTCCCGGTGAGAGCGTTGGGTTCCCGGTGTGAGGGTTGGGCTCTCAGTGTGAGGGTTGGGTTCCCGGTGTGAGGGTTGGGCTCTCAGTGTGAGGTTTGGGTTTCCGGTGTGAGGGTTGCGTTCCCGGTGTGAG
Source organism: Prionace glauca (assembly GCA_037974335.1). NCBI lineage: Eukaryota > Metazoa > Chordata > Chondrichthyes > Carcharhiniformes > Carcharhinidae > Prionace > Prionace glauca. Next base: position 39,364,821 of record CM075743.1, on the reverse strand, counting down.
GGTTGGGTTCCCGGTGTGAGGGTTGGGATCCCGGTGTGAGGGTTGGGTTCCCGGTGTGAGGGTTGGGATCCCGGTGTGAGGGTTCGGTTCCCGGTGTGAGGGTTGGGCTCTCAGTGTGAGGGTTGGGTTCTCAGTGTGAGGGTTGGGTTCCCGGTGTGAGGGTTGGGTTCCCGGTGTGAGGGTTGGATTCCCAGTGTGAGGGTTGGGGGTCTCGGTGTGAGGGTTGGGCTCTCGGTGTGAGGGTTGGGCTCTCAGTGTGAGGGTTGGGTTCCCGGTGTGAGGGTTGGGCTCTCGGTGTGAGGGTTGGGTTTCCGGTGTGAGGGTTGGATTCCCGGTGTGAGGGTTGGGCTCTTGGTGTGAGGGTTGGGCTCTCGGTGTGAGGGTTGGGTTCCCGGTGTGAGGGTTGGGCTCTCGGTGTGAGGGTTGGAATCCCAGTGTGAGGGTTGGTTTCCCGTTGTGAAGGTTGGGTTCCGGGTGTGAGGGTTGGGCCCCCGGTGTGAGGGTTGGGTTTCGGGTGTGAGGGTTGGCCTCTCAGTGTGATGGTTGGGCTCTCAGTGTGAGGGTTCGGCTCTCAGTGTGATAGTTGGGTTCCCGGTGTGAGGGTTGGGCTCTCAGTTGAGGGTTGGCCTCTCAGTGTGAGGGTTGGGCTCTCAGTGTGAGGGTTCGGCTCTCAGTGTGAGGGTTGGGTTCCCGGTGTGAGGGTTGGGCTCTGAGTGTGAGGGTTGGCCTCTCAGTGTGAGGGTTGGGCTCTCAGTGTGAGGGTTCGGCTCTCACTGTGAGGGTTGGGTTCCCGGTGTGAGGGTTGGGCTCTCGGTGTGAGGGTTGGGCTCTCAGTGTGAGGGTTCGGCTCTCAGTGTGAGGGTTCGGCTCTCACTGTGAGGGTTGGGCTCTCGGTGTGAGGGTTGGGCTCTCGGTGTGAGGGTTGGGCTCTCGGTGTGAGGGTTGAGTTCCCGGTGTGAGGGTTGGGCTCTCAGTGTGAGGGTTGGGTTCCCGGTGTGAGGGTGGGTTCCCGTTGTGAGGGTTTGGCTCTCAGTGTGAGGGTTCGGTTCTCAGTATGAAGGCTGGACTTCTGGTGTGAGGGTTGGGCTCTCGGTGTGAGGGTTGGGCTCTCGGTGTGAGGGTTGGGCTCTCGGTGTGAGGGTTGGGCTCTCGGTGTGAGGGTTGGGCACTCGGTGTGAGAGTTCGGCTCTCGGTGTGAGGGCTGTGTGCCCGGTGTGAGAGTTGGGCTCTCGGTGTGAGGGTTGGGTGCCCGGTGTGAGGGTTGGGCTCCTGTTGTGAGGATTGGGCTCTCGGTGTGAGGGTTGGGTTCCCGGTGTGAAGGTTGGGTTCCCGGTCTGAGGGTTGGGCTCTCGGTGTGAGGGTTGGGTACCCGGTGTGAGGGTTGGGTTTCCGGTGTGAGCGTTGGGTTCCCAGTGTAAGGGTTGGGCTCTCAGTGTGTGGGTTGGGTTCCCGGTGTGAGGGTTGGGTTCTCGGTGTGAGGGTTGGGTTCCCGGTGTGAGAGTTGGGCACTCGGTGTGAGGGTTGGGTTCCCGGTATGAGGGTTGGGTTCCCGGTATGAAGGTTGGGTTCTTGGTGTGAGAGTTGGGCTCTCGGTGTGAGGGTTGGGCTCTCAGTGTGAGGGTTGCGTTTCCAGTGTGAGGGTTGGGCTCTCAGTGTGAGGATTGAATTCCTGGTGTGAGGGTTGCGTTCCCGGTTTGTGGGTTGGGTTCCCGGAATGAAGGTTGGGTTCTCGGTGTGAGAGTTGGGCTCTCGGTGTGAGGGTTGGAATCCCAGTGTGAGGGTTGGGTGCCCGGTGTGAGAGTTGGGCTCTCGGTGTGAGTATTGGGCTCTCGGTGTGAGTATTGGGCTCTCGGTGTGAGGGTTGGGCTCTCGGTGTGAGGGTTGGAATCCCAGTGTGAGGGTTGGGTGCCCGGTGTGAAGGTTGGGTACCCGGTGTGAGGGTTGGGCTCCCGGTGTGAGGGTTGGGTTTCCAGTGTGAGGGTTGGGCTCTCAGTGTGAGGGTTGGGCTCTCAGTGTGATGGTTGGGCTCTCAGTGTGAGGGTTCGGCTCTCAGTGTGAGTGTTGGGTTCCCGGTGTGATGGTTGGGCTCTCAGTGTGAGGGTTGGCCTCTCAGTGTGAGGGTTGGGCTCTCAGTGTGAGGGTTCGGCTCTCAGTGTGAGGGTTGGGCTCTCGGTGTGAGGGTTGGGCTCTCGGTGTGAGGGTTGAGTTCCCGGTGTGAGGGGTGGGTTCTCAGTATGAGGGTTGGGTTCCCGGTGTGAGGGTTGGGTTCCCGGTGTGAGGGTTGGGCTCTCAGTGTGAGGGTTGGGTTCCCGGTGTGAGGGTTGGGCTCTCAGTGTGAGGGTTGGGCTCTCAGTGTGAGGGTTGGGTTCCCGGTGTGAGGGTTGGGCTCTCAGTGTGAGGGTTGAGTTCCCGGTGTGAGGGTTGGGTTCCCGGTGTGAGGGTTGGGCTCTCAGTGTGAGGGTTGGGTTCCCGGTGTGAGGGTTGGGTTCCCGGTGTGAGGGTTGGGCTCTCGGTGTGAGAGTTGGGCTCTCGGTGTGAGGGCTGGGTGCCCGGTGTGAGAGTTGGGCTCTCGGTGTGAGGGTTGGGTGCCCGGTGTGAGGGTTGGGCTCCTGTTGTGAGGGTTGGGCTCTCGGTGTGAGGGTTGGGTTCCCGGTGTGAGAGTTGGGCTCTCGGTGTGAGGGTTGGGCTCCTGTTGTGAGGGTTGGACTCTCGGTGTGAGGGTTGGGTTCTCGGTGCGAGGGTTGGGTTCCCGGTGTGAGGGTTGAGTTCCTGGTGTGAGGATTGGGCTCGTGGTTTGAGGGATGGGCTCCCGTTGTGAGGGTTGGGCTCTCGGTGTGAGGGTTGGGTGCCCGGTGTGAGGGTTGGGCTCCTGTTGTGAGGGTTGGGCTCTCGGTGTGAGGGTTGGGTTCCCGGTATGAGGGTTCGGTTCTCGGTGTGAGGGTTGGGTTCCCGGTGTGAGGGTTGTGCTCTCGGTGTGAAGGTTAGGTTCCCAGTGTGAGGGTTGGGCTCTCACTGTGAGGGTTGGGCTCTCAGTGTGAGGGTTGGGCTCGTGGGTTGAGGGATTGTCTCCCGTTGTGAGGGTTGGTTTTCCGGTGTGAGGGTTGGGTTCTCGGTGTGAGGGTTGTGCTCTCGGTGTGAGGGTTGGGCTCTCAGTGTGAGGGTTGGGCTCTCAGTGTGAGGGTTGGGCTCTCAGTGTGAGGGTTGGGCTCTCGGTGTGAGGGTTGGGTTCTCGGTGTGAGGGTTGGGTTCCCGGTGTGAGAGTTGGGCACTCGGTGTGAGGGTTGGGTTCCCGGTATGAGGGTTGGGTTCCCGGTATGAAGGTTGGGTTCTTGGTGTGAGAGTTGGGCTCTCGGTGTGAGGGTTGGGCTCTCAGTGTGAGGGTTGCGTTTCCAGTGTGAGGGTTGGGCTCTCAGTGTGAGGATTGAATTCCTGGTGTGAGGGTTGCGTTCCCGGTTTGTGGGTTGGGTTCCCGGAATGAAGGTTGGGTTCTCGGTGTGAGAGTTGGGCTCTCGGTGTGAGGGTTGGAATCCCAGTGTGAGGGTTGGGTGCCCGGTGTGAGAGTTGGGCTCTCGGTGTGAGTATTGGGCTCTCGGTGTGAGTATTGGGCTCTCGGTGTGAGGGTTGGGCTCTCGGTGTGAGGGTTGGAATCCCAGTGTGAGGGTTGGGTGCCCGGTGTGAAGGTTGGGTACCCGGTGTGAGGGTTGGGCTCCCGGTGTGAGGGTTGGGTTTCCAGTGTGAGGGTTGGGCTCTCAGTGTGAGGGTTGGGCTCTCAGTGTGATGGTTGGGCTCTCAGTGTGAGGGTTCGGCTCTCAGTGTGAGTGTTGGGTTCCCGGTGTGATGGTTGGGCTCTCAGTGTGAGGGTTGGCCTCTCAGTGTGAGGGTTGGGCTCTCAGTGTGAGGGTTCGGCTCTCAGTGTGAGGGTTGGGCTCTCGGTGTGAGGGTTGGGCTCTCGGTATGAGGGTTGAGTTCCCGGTGTGAGGGGTGGGTTCTCAGTATGAGGGTTGGGTTCCCGGTGTGAGGGTTGGGTTCCCGGTGTGAGGGTTGGGCTCTCAGTGTGAGGGTTGGGTTCCCGGTGTGAGGGTTGGGCTCTCAGTGTGAGGGTTGGGCTCTCAGTGTGAGGGTTGGGTTCCCGGTGTGAGGGTTGGGCTCTCAGTGTGAGGGTTGAGTTCCCGGTGTGAGGGTTGGGTTCCCGGTGTGAGGGTTGGGCTCTCAGTGTGAGGGTTGGGTTCCCGGTGTGAGGGTTGGGTTCCCGGTGTGAGGGTTGGGCTCTCGGTGTGAGAGTTGGGCTCTCGGTGTGAGGGCTGGGTGCCCGGTGTGAGAGTTGGGCTCTCGGTGTGAGGGTTGGGTGCCCGGTGTGAGGGTTGGGCTCCTGTTGTGAGGGTTGGGCTCTCGGTGTGAGGGTTGGGTTCCCGGTGTGAGAGTTGGGCTCTCGGTGTGAGGGTTGGGCTCCTGTTGTGAGGGTTGGACTCTCGGTGTGAGGGTTGGGTTCTCGGTGCGAGGGTTGGGTTCCCGGTGTGAGGGTTGGGTTCCTGGTGTGAGGATTGGGCTCGTGGTTTGAGGGATGGGCTCCCGTTGTGAGGGTTGGGCTCTCGGTGTGAGGGTTGGGTGCCCGGTGTGAGGGTTGGGCTCCTGTTGTGAGGGTTGGGCTCTCGGTGTGAGGGTTGGGTTCCCGGTATGAGGGTTCGGTTCTCGGTGTGAGGGTTGGGTTCCCGGTGTGAGGGTTGTGCTCTCGGTGTGAAGGTTGGGTTCCCAGTGTGAGGGTTGGGCTCTCACTGTGAGGGTTGGGCTCTCAGTGTGAGGGTTGGGCTCGTGGGTTGAGGGATTGTCTCCCGTTGTGAGGGTTGGTTTTCCGGTGTGAGGGTTGGGTTCTCGGTGTGAGGGTTGTGCTCTCGGTGTGAGGGTTGGGCTCTCAGTGTGAGGGTTGGGCTCTCAGTGTGAGGGTTGGGCTCTCAGTGTGAGGGTTGGGCTCTCGGTGTGAGGGTTGGGCTCTCCCTGTGAGGGTTGGGTTCTCAGTGTGAGGGTTGGGCTCTCGGTGTGAGGGTTGGGCTCCCGGAGTGAAGGTTGGGCTCCCGGAGTGAGGGTTGGGCTCCCGGTGTGAGGGTTGGGTTCCTGGTGTGAGGGTTGGGCTCTCGGTGTGAGGGTTGGGCTCCCGTTGTGAGGGGTGGGTTCCCGGTGTGAGGGTTGGGCTCTCAGTGTGAGGGTTGGGCTCTCGGTGTGAGGGTTGGGTTCCCGGTGTGAGGATTGGGTTCCCGGTGTGAGGATTGGGTTCCCGGTTTGAGGTTGGGTTCTCGGTGTGAGGGTTGGGCTCTCAGTGTGAGGGTTGGGCTCTCAGTGTGAGGGTTGGGTTCCCGGTGTGAGGGTTGGGCTCTCGGTGTGAGGGTTGGGCTCCCGTTGTGAGGGGTGGGTTCCCGGTGTGAGGGTTGGGCTCTCAGTGTGAGGGTTGGGCTCTCGGTGTGAGGGTTGGGCTCTCGGTGTGAGGGTTGGGCTCTCGGTGTGAGGGTTGGGTTCCCGGTGTGAGGGTTGGGCTCTCTGTGTGAGGGTTGGGTTACTGGTGTGAAGGCTGGGCTCTCGGTGTGAGGGTTGGGCTCCTGTTGTGAGGGTTGGGTTCCCGGTGTGAGGGTTGGGCTCTCGGTGTGAGGGTTGGGTTACTGGTGTGAGTTTTGGGCTCTCAGTGTGAGGGTTGGGTTCTCGGTGTGAAGTTTGGCTTCCCATTGTAAGTGTTGGGCTCTCGGTGTGAGGGTTGGGCTCTCGGTGTGAGGGTTGGGCTCTCGGTGTGAGGGTTCGGTTCCCGGTGTGAGGGTTGGGCTCCCGGTGTGAGGGTTGGATTCCCGGTGTGAGGGTTGGGTTCCCGGTGTGAGGGTTGGGCTCTCAGTGTGAGGGTTGGATTCCCGGTGTGAAGGTTGGGTTCCCGGTGTGAGGGTTGGGCTCTCGGTGTTAAGGTTGGGTTCCTGGTGTGATGGTTGGGCTCTCAGTGTGAGGGTTGGTCTCTCAGTATGAGGGTTCGGTTCCCGGTGTGAGGGTTGGGCTCCCGGTGTGAGGGTTGGATTCCCGGTGTGAGGGTTGGGTTCCCGGTGTGAGGGTTGGGCTCTCAGTGTGAGGGTTGGGTTCCCGGTGTGAGGGTTGTGCTCTCGGTGTGAGGGTTGGGCTCTCAGTGTGAGGGTTGGGCTCTCAGTGTGAGGGTTGGGCTCTCGGTGTGAGGGTTGGGCTCTCAATGTGAGGGTTGGGCTCTCAGTGTGAGGGTTGGGCTCTCCCTGTGAGGGTTGGGTTCTCAGTGTGAGGGTTGGGCTCTCGGTGTGAGGGTTGGGCTCCCGGAGTGAAGGTTGGGCTCCCGGAGTGAGGGTTGGGCTCCCGGTGTGAGGGTTGGGTTCCTGGTGTGAGGGTTGGGCTCTCGGTGTGAGGGTTGGGCTCTCCCTGTGAGGGTTGGGTTCTCAGTGTGAGGGTTGGGCTCTCGGTGTGAGGGTTGGGCTCTCGGTGTGAGGATTGGGTTCCCGGTGTGAGGGTTGGGTTCCCGGTGTGAGTGTTGGGCTTTCAGTGTGAGGGTTGGGCTCCCGGTGTGAGGGTTGGGTTCCCGTTGTGAGGGTTGGGCTCTCGGTGTGAGGGTTGGGCTCTCGGTGTGAGGGTTGGGCTCTCGGTGTGAGGGTTGGGCTCCCGGTGAGAGCGTTGGGTTCCCGGTGTGAGGGTTGGGCTCTCAGTGTGAGGGTTGGGTTCCCAGTGTGAGGGTTGGGCTCTCAGTGTGAGGGTTGGGTTCCCGGTGTGAGGGTTGGGCTCTCAGTGTGAGGGTTGGGTTCCCAGTGTGAGGGTTGGGCTCCTTTTGTGAGGGTTGGGCTCTCAGTGTGAAGGTTGGGTTCCCGGTGTGAGGGTTGGGCTCTCGGTGTGAGGGTTGGGTTCCCGGTGTGAGGGTTGGGCTCTCGGTGTGAGGGTTGGGCTCTCGGTGTGAGGGTTGGGCTCCCGGTGTGAGGGTTTGTGTTCCCGGTGTGAGGGTTGGGCTCTCGGTGTGAGGGTTGGGCTCCCGGTGAGAGCGTTGGGTTCCCGGTGTGAGGGTTGGGCTCTCAGTGTGAGGGTTGGGTTCCCGGTGTGAGGGTTGGGCTCTCAGTGTGAGGTTTGGGTTTCCGGTGTGAGGGTTGCGTTCCCGGTGTGAGGTTTGGGTTCCCGGTGTGAGGGTTGGGTTCCCGGTGTGAGGGTTGGGATCCCGGTGTGAGGGTTGGGTTCCCGGTGTGAGGGTTGGGATCCCAGTGTGAGGGTTGGGTCCCGGTGTGAGGGTTGGGCTCTCAGTGTGAGGGTTGGGTTCTCAGTGTGAGGGTTGGGTTCCCGGTGTGAGGGTTGGGTTCCCGGTGTGAGGGTTGGATTCCCAGTGTGAGGGTTGGGGCTCTCAGTGTGAGGGTTGGGTTCCCAGTGTGAGGGTTGGGTTCCCGGTGTGAAGGTTGGGTACCCGGTGTGAGGGTTGGGCTCCCGGTGTGAGGGTTGGGTTTCCAGTGTGAGGGTTGGACTCTCAGTGTGAGGGTTGGGCTCTCAGTGTGATGGTTGGGCTCTCAGTGTGAGGGTTCGGCTCTCAGTGTGAGGGTTGGGTTCCCGGTGTGATGGTTGGGCTCTCAGTGTGAGGGTTGGCCTCTCAGTGTGAGGGTTGGGCTCTCGGTGTGAGGGTTGGGCTCTCGGTGTGAGGGTTGGGCTCTCGGTGTGAGGGTTGAGTTCCCGGTGTGAGGGGTGGGTTCTCAGTATGAGGGTTGGGTTCCCGGTGTGAGGGTTGGGCTCTCAGTGTGAGGGTTGGGTTCCCGGTGTGAGGGTTGGGTTCCCGGTGTGAGGGTTGGGCTCTCAGTGTGAGGGTTGGGCTCTCGGTGTGAGAGTTGGGCTCTCGGTGTGAGGGCTGGGTGCCCGGTGTGAGAGTTGGGCTCTCGGTGTGAGGGTTGGGTGCCCGGTGTGAGGGTTGGACTCCTGTTGTGAGGGTTGGGCTCTCGGTGTGAGGGTTGGGTTCCCGGTGTGAGAGTTGGGCTCTCGGTGTGAGGGTTGGGCTCCTGTTGTGAGGGTTGGACTCTCTGTGTGAGGGTTGGGTTCTCGGTGCGAGGGTTGGGTTCCCGGTGTGAGGGTTGGGTTCCTGGTGTGAGGATTGGGCTCGTGGTTTGAGGGATGGGCTCCCGTTGTGAGGGTTGGGCTCTCGGTGTGAGGGTTGGGTGCCCGGTGTGAGGGTTGGGCTCTCGGTGTGAGGGTTGGGTGCCCGGTGTGAGGGTTGGGCTCCTGTTGTGAGGGTTGGGCTCTCGGTGTGAGGGTTGAGTTCCCGGTGTGAGAGTTGGGCTCCTGTTGTGAGGGTTGGGCTCTCGGTGTGAGGGTTGGGTTCCCGGTGTGAGAGTTGGGCTCTCGGTGTGAGGGTTGGGCTCCTGTTGTGAGGGTTGGACTCTCGGTGTGAGGGTTGGGTTCTCGGTGCGAGGGTTGGGTTCCCGGTGTGAGGGTTGGGTTCCTGGTGTGAGGATTGGGCTCGTGGTTTGAGGGATGGGCTCCCGTTGTGAGGGTTGGGCTCTCGGTGTGAGGGTTGGGTGCCCGGTGTGAGGGTTGGGCTCTCGGTGTGAGGGTTGGGTGCCCGGTGTGAGGGTTGGGCTCCTGTTGTGAGGGTTGGGCTCTCGGTGTGAGGGTTGGTTCCCGGTGTGAGAGTTGGGCTCTCGGTGTGAGGGTTGGGCTCCTGTTGTGAGGGTTGGACTCTCGGTGTGAGGGTTGGGTTCTCGGTGCGAGGGTTGGGTTCCCGGTGTGAGGGTTGGGTTCCTGGTGTGAGGATTGGGCTCGTGGTTTGAGGGATGGGCTCCCGTTGTGAGGGTTGGGCTCTTGGTGTGAGGGTTGGGTGCCCAGTTTGAGGGTTGGGCTCCTGTTGTGAGGGTTGGGCTCTCGGTGTGAGGGTAGGGTTCCCGGTATGAGGGTTCGGTTCTCGGTGTGAGGGTTGGGTTCCCGGTGTGAGGGTTGTGCTCTCGGTGTGAGGGTTGGGTTCCCAGTGTGAGGGCTGGGCTCTCACTGTGAGGGTTGGGCTCTCAGTGTGAGGGTTGGGCTCGTGGTTTGAGGGATTGTCTCCCGTTGTGAGGGTTGGGTTTCCGGTGTGAGGGTTGGGCTCTCAGTGTGAGGGTTGTGCTCTCGGTGTGAGGGTTGGGCTCTCAGTGTGAGGGTTGGGCTCTCAGTGTGAGGGTTGGGCTCTCAGTGTGAGGGTTGGGCTCTCGGTGTGAGGGTTGGGCTCTCAATGTGAGGGTTGGGCTCTCAGTGTGAAGGTTGGGTTCCCGGTGTGAGGGTTGGGCTCTCGGTGTGAGGGTTGGGCTCTCCCTGTGAGGGTTGGGTTCTCAGTGTGAGGGTTGGGCTCTTGGTGTGAGGGTTGGGCTCCCGGAGTGAAGGTTGGGCTCCCGGAGTGAGGGTTGGGCTCCCGGTGTGAGGGTTGGGTTCCTGGTGTGAGGGTTGGGCTCTCGGTGTGAGGGTTGGGCTCCCGTTGTGAGGGGTGGGTTTCCGGTGTGAGGGTTGGGCTCTCGGTGTGAGGGTTGGGTTCCCGGTGTGAGGATTGGGTTCCCGGTGTGAGGATTGGGTTCCCGGTTTGAGGTTGGGTTCTCGGTGTAAGGGTTGGGCTCTCGGTGTGAGGGTTTGGCTCTCAGTGTGAGGGTTGGGCTCCCGGAGTGAGGGTTGGGCTCCCGGTGTGAGGGTTGGGTTCCCGGTTTGAGGTTGGGCTCCCGGAGTGATGGTTGGGCTCTCGGTGTGAGGGTTGGGCTCTCAGTGTGAGGGTTGGGCTCCCGGTGTGAGGGTTGGGTTCCCGGTGTGAGGGTTGGGCTCTCGGTGTGAGGGTTGGGCTCTCAATGTGAGGGTTGGGTTCCCAGTGTGAGGGTTGGGCTCTTGGTGTGAGGGTTGGGCTCTCGGTGTGAGGGTTGGGCTCTCGGTGTGAGGGTTGGGTTCCCGGTGTGAGGGTTGGGCTCTCTGTGTGAGGGTTGGGTTACTGGTGTGAAGGCTGGGCTCTCGGTGTGAGGGTTGGGCTCCTGTTGTGAGGGTTGGGTTCCCGGTGTGAGGGTTGTGCTCTCGGTATGAGGGTTGGGCTCTCGGTGTGAGGATTGGTCTCTCAGTATGAGGGTTCGGTTCCCGGTGTGAGGGTTGGGCTCCCGGTGTGAGGGTTGGATTCCCGGTGTGAGGGTTGGGTTCCCGGTGTGAGGGTTGGGTTCCCGGTGTGAGGGTTGGGCTCTCAGTGTGAAGGTTGGGTTCCCGGTGTGAGGGTTGGGCTTTCGGTGTTAAGGTTGGGTTCCTGGTGTGATGGTTGGGCTCCCGGTGTGAGGGTTGGATTTCCAGTCTGAGGGTTGGGCTCTCAGTGTGAGGGTTGGGCTCTCAGTGTAAGGGTTGGGCTCTCGGTGTGAGGGTTGGGTTCCCGGTGTGATGGTTGGGCTCTCAGTGTGAGGGTTGGGCTCTCAGTGTGAGGGTTGGGCTCGTGGTTTGAGGGATTGTCTCCCGTTGTGAGGGTTGGTTTTCCGGTGTGAGGGTTGGGTTCCCGGTGTGAGGGTTGTGCTCTCGGTGTGAGGGTTGGGCTCTCAGTGTGAGGGTTGGGTTCTCAGTGTGAGGGTTGGGCTCTCAGTGTGAGGGTTGGGCTCTCGGTGTGAGGGTTGGGCTCTCAATGTGAGGGTTGGGCTCTCAGTGTGAGGGTTGGGCTCTCCCTGTGAGGGTTGGGTTCTCAGTGTGAGGGTTGGGCTCTCGGTGTGAGGGTTGGGCTCTCCCTGTGAGGGTTGGGTTCTCAGTGTGAGGGTTGGGCTCCCGGTGTGAGGGTTGGGCTCCCGGAGTGAAGGTTGGGCTCCCGGAGTGAGGGTTGGGCTCCCGGTGTGAGGGTTGGGTTCCTGGTGTGAGGGTTGGGCTCTCGGAGTGAGGGTTGGGCTCTCGGTGTGAGGGTTGGGTTCCCGGTGTGAGGGTTGGGTTCCTGGTGTGAGGGTTGGGCTCTCGGAGTGAGGGTTGGGCTCCCGGTGTGAGGGTTGGGTTCCCGGTGTGAGGGTTGGGTTCTCGGTGTGAGGGTTGGGCTCCCGGTGTGAGGGTTGGGTTCCCGTTGTGAGGGTTGGGCTCTCGGTGTGAGGGTTGGGCTCTCGGTGTGAGGGTTGGGCTCTCGGTGTGAGGGTTGGGCTCCCGGTGAGAGCGTTGGGTTCCCGGTGTGAGGGTTGGGCTCTCACTGTGAGGGTTGGGTTCCCGGTGTGAGGGTTGGGCTCTCAGTGTGAGGGTTGGGTTCCCGGTGTGAAGGTTGGGTTTCCGGTGTGAGGTTTGGGTTTCCGGTGTGAGGGTTGCGTTCCCGGTGTGAGGGTTGGGTTCCCGGTGTGAGGGTTGGGTTTCCGGTGTGAGGGTTGCGTTCCCGGTGTGAGGGTTGGGTTTCCGGTGTGAGGTTTGGGTTTCCGGTGTGAGGTTTGGGTTTCCGGTGTGAGGGTTGCGTTCCCGGTGTGAGGGTTGGGTTTCCGGTGTGAGGTTTGGGTTTCCGGTGTGAGGGTTGCGTTCCCGTTGTGAGGGTTGGGTTCCCGGTGTGAAGATTGGGTTCCCGGTCTGAGGGTTGGGTTCCCGGTGTGAGAGTTGGGTTCCCGGTGTGAGGGTTGGGTTCCCGGTGTGAGGGTTGGGATCCCGGTATGAGGGTTGGGCTCTCAGTGTGAGGGTTGGGCTCCCGGTGTGAGGGTTGGGTTCCCGGTGTGAGGGTTGGGCTCCCGGTGTGAGGGTTGGGTTCCCGGTGTGAGGGTTGGGTTCCCGGTGTGAGGGTTGGGCTCCCGGTGTGAGGGTTGTGTTCCCGGTGTGAGGGTTGGGTTTCCGGTGTGAGGGTTGGGCTCTCGGTGTGAGGGTTGGGCTCTCAGTGTGAGGGTTGGGTTCCCGGTGTGAGGGTTGGGTTCCCGGTGTGAGGGTTGGGATCCCGGTGTGAGGGTTGGGTTCCCGGTGTGAGGGTTGGGTTCCCGGTGTGAGAGTTGGGTTCCCGGTGTGAGGGTTGGGTTCCCGGTGTGAGGGTTGGGTTCCCGGTGTGAGGGTTGGGTTCCCGGTGTGAGGGTTGGGTTCCCGGTGTGAGGGTTGGGCTCCCGGTGTGAGGGTTGGGGGTCTCGGTGTGAGGGTTGGGTTCTCGGTGTGAGGGTTGGGCTCTCGGTGTGAGGGTTGGGTTCCCGGTGTGAGGGTTCGGCTCTCGGTGTGAGGGTTGGGCTCTCGGTGTGAGGGTTGGGCTCTCGGTGTGAGGGTTAGGTTCCCGGTGTGAAGGTTGGATTCCCGGTGTGAGAGTTGGGCTCTCAGTGTGAGGGTTGGGCTCTCAGTGTGAGGGTTGGGCTCTCAGTGTGAGGGTTGAGTTCCTGGTGTGAGGGTTGTGTTCCTGGATTGTGGGTTGGGTTCCCGCTATGAAGGTTGGGTTCCCGGTATGAGGGTTGGGCTCTCGGTGTGAGTGTTGGGCTCTCAGTGTGAGAGTTGGGCTCTCGGTGTGAGAGTTGGGCTCTCGGTGTGAGGGTTGGGCTCTCGGTGTGAGGGTTGGGCTCTCGGTGTGAGGGTTGGAATCCCAGTGTGAGGGTTGGTTTCCCGGTGTGAAGGTTGGGTACCCGGAGTGAGGGTTGGGTTTCCGGTGTGAGGGTTGGGCTCTCAGTGTGAGGGTTGGGCTCTCAGTGTGATGGTTGGGCTCTCAGTGTGAGGGTTCGGTTCTCAGTGTGAGGGTTGGGCTCTCAGTGTGAGGGTTGGCCTCTCAGTGTGAGGGTTGGAATCCCAGTGTGAGGGTTGGTTTCCCGGTGTGAGGGTTGGGCTCCCGGTGTGAGGGTTGGGCTCTCAGTGTGATGGTTGGGCTCTCAGTGTGAGGGTTCGGTTCTCAGTGTGAGGGCTGGGCTCTCAGTGTGAGGGTTGGCCTCTCAGTGTGAGGGTTGGGCTCTCAGTGTGAGGGTTCGGCTCTCAGTGTGAGGGTTGGGTTCCCGGTGTGAGGGTTGGGCTCTCAGTGTGAGGGTTGGCCTCACAGTGTGAGGGTTCGGCTCTCACTGTGAGGGTTGGGTTCCCGGTGTGAGGGTTGGGCTCTCGGTGTGAGGGTTGGGCTCTCGGTGTGAGGGTTGAGTTCCTGGTGTGAGGGTTGGGCTCTCAGTGTGAGGGTTGCGTTCCCGGTGTGAGGGTTGGGCTATCAGTGTGAGGGTTGGGTTCCCGGTGTGAGGGTGGGTTCCCGTTGTGAGGGTTTGGCTCTCAGTGTGAGGGTTCGGTTCTCAGTGTGAAGGCTGGACTTCTGGTGTGAGGGTTGGGCTCTCGGTGTGAGGGTTGGGCTCTCGGTGTGAGAGTTCGGCTCTCGGTGTGAGGGCTGGGTGCCCGGTGTGAGCGTTGGGCTCTCGGTGTGAGGGTTGGGCTCTCGGTGTGAGGGTTGAGTTCCTGGTGTGAGGGTTGGGCTCTCAGTGTGAGGGTTGCGTTCCCGGTGTGAGGGTTGGGCTATCAGTGTGAGGGTTGGGTTCCCGGTGTGAGGGTGGGTTCCCGTTGTGAGGGTTTGGCTCTCAGTGTGAGGGTTCGGTTCTCAGTGTGAAGGCTGGACTTCTGGTGTGAGGGTTGGGCTCTCGGTGTGAGGGTTGGGCTCTCGGTGTGAGAGTTCGGCTCTCGGTGTGAGGGCTGGGTGCCCGGTGTGAGCGTTGGGCTCTCGGTGTGAGGGTTGGGCTCTCGGTGTGAGGGTTGAGTTCCTGGTGTGAGGGTTGGGCTCTCAGTGTGAGGGTTGCGTTCCCGGTGTGAGGGTTGGGCTATCAGTGTGAGGGTTGGGTTCCCGGTGTGAGGGTGGGTTCCCGTTGTGAGGGTTTGGCTCTCAGTGTGAGGGTTCGGTTCTCAGTGTGAAGGCTGGACTTCTGGTGTGAGGGTTGGGCTCTCGGTGTGAGGGTTGGGCTCTCGGTGTGAGAGTTCGGCTCTCGGTGTGAGGGCTGAGTGCCCGGTGTGAGGGTTGGGCTCTCGGTGCGAGGGTTGGGTGCCCGGTGTGAGGGTTGGGCTCCTGTTGTGAGGATTGGGCTCTCGGTGTGAGGGTTGGGTTCTCGTTCCGAGGGTTGGGTTCCCGGTGTGAGGGTTGGGCTCCTGTTATGAGGGTTGGGCTCTCGGTGTGAGGGTTGGGCTCCCGGTGTGAAGGTTGAGTTTCCAGTGTGAGGGTTGGGCTCTCAGTGTGAGGGTTGGGTTCCCGGTGTGAGGGTTGGGTTCCCGGTGTGAGGGTTGGGTTCCCGGTGTGAAGGTTGGGTTCCCGGTGTGAAGGTTGGGTTCCCGGTGTGAAGGTTGGGTTCCCGGTGTGAGGATTGGGCTCTCAGTGTGAGGGTTGGGTTCCCGGTGTGAAGGTTGGGTTCCCGGTGTGAGGGTTGGATTCCCGGTGTGAAGGTTGAGTTTCCAGTGTGAGGGTTGGCCTCTCAGTGTGAGGGTTGGGCTCCCATTGTGAGGGTTGGGCTCTCGGTTTGAGGGTTGGGTTCCCGGTGTGAGGGTGGGGTTCCCGGTGTGAAGGTTGGGTTCCCGGTGTGAGGGTTGGGCTCTCGGTGTGAGGGTTGACCTCTCAGTGTGAGGGTTGGGATCCCGGTGTGAGGGTTGGGTTCCCGGTGTGAGGGTTCGGTTCCCGTTGTGAGGGTTGGGATCTCGGTGTGAGGGTTGGGCTGTCGGTGTGACGGTTGAGCTCTCAGTGTGAGGGTTGGGTTCCCAGTGTGAGGGTTGGGTTCCCGGTGTGAGGGTTGGGTTCCCGGTGTGAGGGTTGGGTTCCCGGTGTGAAGGTTGAGTTTCCAGTGTGAGGGTTGGCCTCTCAGTGTGAGGGTTGGGCTCCCATTGTGAGGGGTGGGTTCCCGGTGTGAGGGTTGGGCTCTCGGTGTGAGGGTTGGGCTCTTGGTGTGAGGGTTGGGTTCCCGGTGTGAAGGTTGGGTTCCCGGTGTGAGAGTTGGGCACTCGGTGTGAGGGTTGGCCTCTCAGTGTGAGGGTTGGGATCCCGGTGTGAGGGTTGGGCTCTCAGTGTGAGGGTTGGGTTCCCAGTGTGAGGGTTGGGTTCCCGGTGTGAGGGTTGGGCTCTCGGTGTGAGGGTTGGGCTCTCGGTGTGAGGGTTGGGTTCCCGGTGTGATGGTTGGATTCCTGGTGTGAGGGTTGGGCTCTCGGTGTGAGGGTTGGGCTCTCAGTGTGAGGGTTGCGTTTCCAGTGTGAGGGTTGGGCTCTCAGTGTGAGGGTTGAATTCCTGGTGTGAGGGTTGCGTTCCCGGTTTGTGGGTTGGGTTCCCGGAATGAAGGTTGGGTTCCCGGTGTGAGGGTTGGGCTCTCGGTGTGAGGGTTGGGCTCTCGGTGTGAGTATTGGGCTCTCGGTGTGAGTATTGGGCTCTCGGTGTGAGGGTTGGAATCCCAGTGTGAGGGTTGGGTGCCCGGTGTGAAGGTTGGGTACGCGGTGTGAGGGTTGGGCTCCCGGTGTGAGGGTTGGATTTCCAGTGTGAGGGTTGGGCTCTCAGTGTGAGGGTTGGGCTCTCGGTGTGAGGGTTGGGTTCCCGGTGTGATGGTTGGGCTCTCAGTGTGAGGGTTGGGCTCTCAGTGTGAGGGTTGGGCTCGTGGTTTGAGGGATTGTCTCCCGTTGTGAGGGTTGGGTTTCCGGTGTGAGGGTTGGGTTCCCGGTGTGAGGGTTGGGCTCTCAGTGTGAGGGTTGGGCTCTCAGTGTGAGGGTTGGGCTCTCGGTGTGAGGGTTGGGCTCCCGGTGTGAGGGTTGGGCTCTCAATGTGAGGGTTGGGCTCTCAGTGTGAAGGTTGGGTTCCCGGTGTGAGGGTTGGGCTCTCCCTGTGAGGGTTGGGTTCTCAGTGTGAGGGTTGGGCTCTCGGTGTGAGGGTTGGGCTCTCCCTGTGAGGGTTGGGTTCTCAGTGTGAGGGTTGGGCTCTCGGTGTGAGGGTTGGGCTCCTATTGTGAGGGTTGGGCTCCCGGTGTGAGGGTTGGGTTCCTGGTATGAGGGTTGGGCTCTCGGTGTGAGGGTTGGGCTCTCGGTGTGAGGATTGGGTTCCCGGTGTGAGGATTGGGTTCCCGGTTTGAGGTTGGGTTCTCGGTGTGAGGGTTGGGCTCTCAGTGTGAGGGTTGGGTTCTCGGAGTGAGGGTTGGGCTCTCGGTGTGAGGGTTGGGTTCCCGGTGTGAAGGTTGGGCTCCCGGAGTGAGGGTTGGGCTCCCGTTGTGAGGGGTGGGTTCCCGGTGTGAGGGTTGGGCTCTCGGTGTGAGGGTTGGGCTCTCGGTGTGAGGGTTGGGCTCTCAGTGTGAGGGTTGGGCTCCCGGTGTGAGGGTTGGGTTCCCGTTGTGAGGGTTGGGCTCTCGGTGTGAGGGTTGGGCTCTCGGTGTGAGGGTTGGGCTCTCAGTGTGAGGGTTGGGCTCTCGGTGTGAGGGTTGGGCTCTCAGTGTGAGGGTTGGGCTCTCGGTGTGAGGGTTGGGCTCTCGGTGTGAGGGTTGGGCTCTCAATGTGAGGGTTGGGCTCTCAGTGTGAAGGTTGGGTTCCCGGTGTGAGGGTTGGGCTCTCGGTGTGAGGGTTGGGCTCTCCCTGTGAGGGTTGGGTTCTCAGTGTGAGGGTTGGGCTCTCGGTGTGAGGGTTGGGCTCCTGTTGTGAGGGTTGGGCTCCCGGTGTGAGGGTTGGGTTCCTGGTGTGAGGGTTGGGCTCTCGGTCTGAGGGTTGGGCTCTCGGTGTGAGGATTGGGTTCCCGGTGTGAGGATTGGGTTCCCGGTTTGAGGTTGGGTTCTCGGTGTGAGGGTTGGGCTCTCAGTGTGAGGGTTGGGTTCTCGGAGTGAGGGTTGGGCTCTCGGTGTGAGGGTTGGGTTCCCGGTGTGAAGGTTGGGCTCCCGGAGTGAGGGTTGGGCTCCCGTTGTGAGGGGTGGGTTCCCGGTGTGAGGGTTGGGCTCTCGGTGTGAGGGTTGGGCTCTCGGTGTGAGGGTTGGGCTCTCAGTGTGAGGGTTGGGCTCCCGGTGTGAGGGTTGGGTTCCCGTTGTGAGGGTTGGGCTCTCGGTGTGAGGGTTGGGCTCTCGGTGTGAGGGTTGGGCTCTCAGTGTGAGGGTTGGGCTCTCGGTGTGAGGGTTGGGCTCTCAGTGTGAGGGTTGGGCTCCCGGTGTGAGGGTTGGGTTCCCGTTGTGAGGGTTGGGCTCTCGGTGTGAGGGTTGGGCTCTCGGTGTGAGGGTTGGGCTCTCAGTGTGAGGGTTGGGCTCTCGGTGTGAGGGTTGGGCTCTCAGTGTGAGGGTTGGGCTCTCGGTGTGAGGGTTGGGCTCTCGGTGTGAGGGTTGGGCTCTCAATGTGAGGGTTGGGCTCTCAGTGTGAAGGTTGGGTTCCCGGTGTGAGGGTTGGGCTCTCGGTGTGAGGGTTGGGCTCTCCCTGTGAGGGTTGGGTTCTCAGTGTGAGGGTTGGGCTCTCGGTGTGAGGGTTGGGCTCCTGTTGTGAGGGTTGGGCTCCCGGTGTGAGGGTTGGGTTCCTGGTGTGAGGGTTGGGCTCTCGGTGTGAGGGTTGGGCTCTCGGTGTGAGGATTGGGTTCCCGGTGTGAGGATTGGGTTCCCGGTTTGAGGTTGGGTTCTCGGTGTGAGGGTTGGGCTCTCAGTGTGAGGGTTGGGTTCTCGGAGTGAGGGTTGGGCTCTCGGTGTGAGGGTTGGGTTCCCGGTGTGAAGGTTGGGCTCCCGGAGTGAGGGTTGGGCTCCCGTTGTGAGGGGTGGGTTCCCGGTGTGAGGGTTGGGCTCTCGGTGTGAGGGTTGGGCTCTCGGTGTGAGGGTTGGGCTCTCAGTGTGAGGGTTGGGCTCCCGGTGTGAGGGTTGGGTTCCCGTTGTGAGGGTTGGGCTCTCGGTGTGAGGGTTGGGCTCTCGGTGTGAGGGTTGGGCTCTCAGTGTGAGGATTGGGCTCTCGGTGTGAGGGTTGGGCTCTCAGTGTGAGGGTTGGGCTCCCGGTGTGAGGGTTGGGTTCCCGTTGTGAGGGTTGGGCTCTCGGTGTGAGGGTTGGGCTCTCGGTGTGAGGGTTGGGCTCTCAGTGTGAGGGTTGGGTTCCCGGTGTGAGGGTTGGGCTCTCGGTGTGAGGGTTGGGCTCTCGGTGTGAGGGTTGGGTTCCCGGTGTGAGGGTTGGGCTCTCTGTGTGAGGGTTGGGTTACTGGTGTGAAGGCTGGGCTCTCGGTGTGAGGGTTGGGCTCCTGTTGTGAGGGTTGGGCTCCTGTTGTGAGGGTTGGGTTCCCGGTGTGAGGGTTGGGTTACTGGTGTGAGGTTTGGGCTCTCAGTGTCAGGGTTGGGTTCCCGGTGTGAGGGTTGGGCTCTCGGTGTGAGGGTTGGGCTCTCGGTGTGAGGGTTGGGTTCCCGGTGTGAGGGTTGGGCTCTCTGTGTGAGGGTTGGGTTACTGGTGTGAAGGCTGGGCTCTCGGTGTGAGGGTTGGGCTCCTGTTGTGAGGGTTGGGTTCCCGGTGTGAGGGTTGGGTTCCCGGTGTGAGGGTTGGGTTACTGGTGTGAGGTTTGGGCTCTCAGTGTCAGGGTTGGGTTCCCGGTGTGAGGGTTGGGCTCTCGGTGTGAGGGTTGGGCTCTCGGTGTGAGGGTTGGGTTCCCGGTGTGAGGGTTGGGCTCTCGGTGTGAGGGTTGGGCTCCTGTTGTGAGGGTTGGGTTCCCGGTGTGAGGGTTGGGCTCTCGGTGTGAAGGTTGGCTTCCCATTGTGAGTGTTGGGCTCTCGGTGTGAGGGTTGGGCTCCCGGTGTGAGGGTTGGATTCCCGGTGTGAGGGTTGGGCTCTCTGTGTGAGGGTTGGGTTACTGGTGTGAAGGCTGGGCTCTCGGTGTGAGGGTTGGGCTCCTGTTGTGAGGGTTGGGTTCCCGGTGTGAGGGTTGGGTTACTGGTGTGAGGTTTGGGCTCCCGGTGTGAGGGTTGGGTTTCCGGTGTGAGGGTTGGGCTCCCGGTGTGAGGGTTGGATTCCCGGTGTGAGGGTTGGATTCCCGGTGTGAGGGTTGGGTTCTCGGTGTGAGGGTTGGGTTCCCGGTGTGAGGGTTGGGCTCTAAGAGTGAGGGTTGGATTCCCGGTGTGAAGGTTGGGTTCCCGGTGTGAGGGTTGGGCTCTCAGTGTGAGGGTTGCGTTCCCGGTGTGAGGGTTGGGCTATCAGTGTGAGGGTTGGGTTCCCGGTGTGAGGGTGGGTTCCCGTTGTGAGGGTTTGGCTCTCAGTGTGAGGGTTCGGTTCTCAGTGTGAAGGCTGGACTTCTGGTGTGAGGGTTGGGCTCTCGGTGTGAGGGTTGGGCTCTCGGTGTGAGAGTTCGGCTCTCGGTGTGAGGGCTGAGTGCCCGGTGTGAGGGTTGGGCTCTCGGTGCGAGGGTTGGGTGCCCGGTGTGAGGGTTGGGCTCCTGTTGTGAGGATTGGGCTCTCGGTGTGAGGGTTGGGTTCTCGTTCCGAGGGTTGGGTTCCCGGTGTGAGGGTTGGGCTCCTGTTATGAGGGTTGGGCTCTCGGTGTGAGGGTTGGGCTCCCGGTGTGAAGGTTGAGTTTCCAGTGTGAGGGTTGGGCTCTCAGTGTGAGGGTTGGGTTCCCGGTGTGAGGGTTGGGTTCCCGGTGTGAGGGTTGGGTTCCCGGTGTGAAGGTTGGGTTCCCGGTGTGAAGGTTGGGTTCCCGGTGTGAAGGTTGGGTTCCCGGTGTGAGGATTGGGCTCTCAGTGTGAGGGTTGGGTTCCCGGTGTGAGGGTTGGGTTCCCGGTGTGAGGGTTGGGTTCCCGGTGTGAAGGTTGGGTTCCCGGTGTGAGGGTTGGATTCCCGGTGTGAAGGTTGAGTTTCCAGTGTGAGGGTTGGCCTCTCAGTGTGAGGGTTGGGCTCCCATTGTGAGGGGTGGGTTCCCGGTGTGAGGGTTGGGCTCTCGGTGTGAGGGTTGGGCTCTTGGTGTGAGGGTTGGGTTCCCGGTGTGAAGGTTGGGTTCCCGGTGTGAGAGTTGGGCACTCGGTGTGAGGGTTGGCCTCTCAGTGTGAGGGTTGGGATCCCGGTGTGAGGGTTGGGCTCTCAGTGTGAGGGTTGGGTTCCCAGTGTGAGGGTTGGGTTCCCGGTGTGAGGGTTGGGCTCTCGGTGTGAGGGTTGGGCTCTCGGTGTGAGGGTTGGGTTCCCGGTGTGATGGTTGGATTCCTGGTGTGAGGGTTGGGCTCTCGGTGTGAGGGTTGGGCTCTCAGTGTGAGGGTTGCGTTTCCAGTGTGAGGGTTGGGCTCTCAGTGTGAGGGTTGAATTCCTGGTGTGAGGGTTGCGTTCCCGGTTTGTGGGTTGGGTTCCCGGAATGAAGGTTGGGTTCCCGGTGTGAGGGTTGGGCTCTCGGTGTGAGGGTTGGGCTCTCGGTGTGAGTATTGGGCTCTCGGTGTGAGTATTGGACTCTCGGTGTGAGGGTTGGAATCCCAGTGTGAGGGTTGGGTGCCCGGTGTGAAGGTTGGGTACGCGGTGTGAGGGTTGGGCTCCCGGTGTGAGGGTTGGATTTCCAGTGTGAGGGTTGGGCTCTCAGTGTGAGGGTTGGGCTCTCGGTGTGAGGGTTGGGTTCCCGGTGTGATGGTTGGGCTCTCAGTGTGAGGGTTGGGCTCTCAGTGTGAGGGTTGGGCTCGTGGTTTGAGGGATTGTCTCCCGTTGTGAGGGTTGGGTTTCCGGTGTGAGGGTTGGGTTCCCGGTGTGAGGGTTGGGCTCTCAGTGTGAGGGTTGGGCTCTCAGTGTGAGGGTTGGGCTCTCGGTGTGAGGGTTGGGCTCTCGGTGTGAGGGTTGGGCTCTCAATGTGAGGGTTGGGCTCTCAGTGTGAAGGTTGGGTTCCCGGTGTGAGGGTTGGGCTCTCCCTGTGAGGGTTGGGTTCTCAGTGTGAGGGTTGGGCTCTCGGTGTGAGGGTTGGGCTCTCCCTGTGAGGGTTGGGTTCTCAGTGTGAGGGTTGGGCTCTCGGTGTGAGGGTTGGGCTCCTATTGTGAGGGTTGGGCTCCCGGTGTGAGGGTTGGGTTCCTGGTGTGAGGGTTGGGCTCTCGGTGTGAGGGTTGGGGTCTCGGTGTGAGGATTGGGTTCCCGGTGTGAGGATTGGGTTCCCGGTTTGAGGTTGGGTTCTCGGTGTGAGGGTTGGGCTCTCAATGTGAGGGTTGGGTTCTCGGAGTGAGGGTTGGGCTCTCGGTGTGAGGGTTGGGTTCCCGGTGTGAAGGTTGGGCTCCCGGAGTGAGGGTTGGGCTCCCGTTGTGAGGGGTGGGTTCCCGGTGTGAGGGTTGGGCTCTCGGTGTGAGGGTTGGGCTCTCGGTGTGAGGGTTGGGCTCTCAGTGTGAGGGTTGGGCTCCCGGTGTGAGGGTTGGGTTCCCGTTGTGAGGGTTGGGCTCTCGGTGTGAGGGTTGGGCTCTCGGTGTGAGGGTTGGGCTCTCAGTGTGAGGGTTGGGCTCTCGGTGTGAGGGTTGGGCTCTCAGTGTGAGGGTTGGGCTCTCGGTGTGAGGGTTGGGCTCTCGGTGTGAGGGTTGGGCTCTCAATGTGAGGGTTGGGCTCTCAGTGTGAAGGTTGGGTTCCCGGTGTGAGGGTTGGGCTCTCGGTGTGAGGGTTGGGCTCTCCCTGTGAGGGTTGGGTTCTCAGTGTGAGGGTTGGGCTCTCGGTGTGAGGGTTGGGCTCCTGTTGTGAGGGTTGGGCTCCCGGTGTGAGGGTTGGGTTCCTGGTATGAGGGTTGGGCTCTCGGTGTGAGGGTTGGGCTCTCGGTGTGAGGATTGGGTTCCCGGTGTGAGGATTGGGTTCCCGGTTTGAGGTTGGGTTCTCGGTGTGAGGGTTGGGCTCTCAGTGTGAGGGTTGGGTTCTCGGAGTGAGGGTTGGGCTCTCGGTGTGAGGGTTGGGTTCCCGGTGTGAAGGTTGGGCTCCCGGAGTGAGGGTTGGGCTCCCGTTGTGAGGGGTGGGTTCCCGGTGTGAGGGTTGGGCTCTCGGTGTGAGGGTTGGGCTCTCGGTGTGAGGGTTGGGCTCTCAGTGTGAGGGTTGGGCTCCCGGTGTGAGGGTTGGGTTCCCGTTGTGAGGGTTGGGCTCTCGGTGTGAGGATTGGGCTCTCGGTGTGAGGGTTGGGCTCTCAGTGTGAGGGTTGGGCTCTCGGTGTGAGGGTTGGGCTCTCAGTGTGAGGGTTGGGCTCCCGGTGTGAGGGTTGGGTTCCCGTTGTGAGGGTTGGGCTCTCGGTGTGAGGGTTGGGCTCTCGGTGTGAGGGTTGGGCTCTCAGTGTGAGGGTTGGGCTCTCGGTGTGAGGGTTGGGCTCTCAGTGTGAGGGTTGGGCTCTCGGTGTGAGGGTTGGGCTCTCGGTGTGAGGGTTGGGCTCTCAATGTGAGGGTTGGGCTCTCAGTGTGAAGGTTGGGTTCCCGGTGTGAGGGTTGGGCTCTCGGTGTGAGGGTTGGGCTCTCCCTGTGAGGGTTGGGTTCTCAGTGTGAGGGTTGGGCTCTCGGTGTGAGGGTTGGGCTCCTGTTGTGAGGGTTGGGCTCCCGGTGTGAGGGTTGGGTTCCTGGTGTGAGGGTTGGGCTCTCGGTGTGAGGGTTGGGCTCTCGGTGTGAGGATTGGGTTCCCGGTGTGAGGATTGGGTTCCCGGTTTGAGGTTGGGTTCTCGGTGTGAGGGTTGGGCTCTCAGTGTGAGGGTTGGGTTCTCGGAGTGAGGGTTGGGCTCTCGGTGTGAGGGTTGGGTTCCCGGTGTGAAGGTTGGGCTCCCGGAGTGAGGGTTGGGCTCCCGTTGTGAGGGGTGGGTTCCCGGTGTGAGGGTTGGGCTCTCGGTGTGAGGGTTGGGCTCTCGGTGTGAGGGTTGGGCTCTCAGTGTGAGGGTTGGGCTCCCGGTGTGAGGGTTGGGTTCCCGTTGTGAGGGTTGGGCTCTCGGTGTGAGGGTTGGGCTCTCGGTGTGAGGGTTGGGCTCTCAGTGTGAGGGTTGGGCTCTCGGTGTGAGGGTTGGGCTCTCAGTGTGAGGGTTGGGCTCCCGGTGTGAGGGTTGGGTTCCCGTTGTGAGGGTTGGGCTCTCGGTGTGAGGGTTGGGCTCTCGGTGTGAGGGTTGGGCTCTCAGTGTGAGGGTTGGGTTCCCGGTGTGAGGGTTGGGCTCTCGGTGTGAGGGTTGGGCTCTCGGTGTGAGGGTTGGGTTCCCGGTGTGAGGGTTGGGCTCTCTGTGTGAGGGTTGGGTTACTGGTGTGAAGGCTGGGCTCTCGGTGTGAGGGTTGGGCTCCTGTTGTGAGGGTTGGGCTCCTGTTGTGAGGGTTGGGTTCCCGGTGTGAGGGTTGGGTTACTGGTGTGAGGTTTGGGCTCTCAGTGTCAGGGTTGGGTTCCCGGTGTGAGGGTTGGGCTCTCGGTGTGAGGGTTGGGCTCTCGGTGTGAGGGTTGGGTTCCCGGTGTGAGGGTTGGGCTCTCTGTGTGAGGGTTGGGTTCCTGGTGTGAAGGCTGGGCTCTCGGTGTGAGGGTTGGGCTCCTGTTGTGAGGGTTGGGTTCCCGGTGTGAGGGTTGGGTTCCCGGTGTGAGGGTTGGGTTACTGGTGTGAGGTTTGGGCTCTCAGTGTCAGGGTTGGGTTCCCGGTGTGAGGGTTGGGCTCTCGGTGTGAGGGTTGGGCTCTCGGTGTGAGGGTTGGGTTCCCGGTGTGAGGGTTGGGCTCTCGGTGTGAGGGTTGGGCTCCTGTTGTGAGGGTTGGGTTCCCGGTGTGAGGGTTGGGCTCTCGGTGTGAAGGTTGGCTTCCCATTGTGAGTGTTGGGCTCTCGGTGTGAGGGTTGGGCTCCCGGTGTGAGGGTTGGATTCCCGGTGTGAGGGTTGGGCTCTCTGTGTGAGGGTTGGGTTACTGGTGTGAAGGCTGGGCTCTCGGTGTGAGGGTTGGGCTCCTGTTGTGAGGGTTGGGTTCCCGGTGTGAGGGTTGGGTTACTGGTGTGAGGTTTGGGCTCCCGGTGTGAGGGTTGGGTTTCCGGTGTGAGGGTTGGGCTCCCGGTGTGAGGGTTGGATTCCCGGTGTGAGGGTTGGATTCCCGGTGTGAGGGTTGGGTTCTCGGTGTGAGGGTTGGGTTCCCGGTGTGAGGGTTGGGCTCTAAGTGTGAGGGTTGGATTCCCGGTGTGAAGGTTGGGTTCCCGGTGTGAGGGTTGGGCTCTCAGTGTGAGGGTTGCGTTCCCGGTGTGAGGGTTGGGCTATCAGTGTGAGGGTTGGGTTCCCGGTGTGAGGGTGGGTTCCCGTTGTGAGGGTTTGGCTCTCAGTGTGAGGGTTCGGTTCTCAGTGTGAAGGCTGGACTTCTGGTGTGAGGGTTGGGCTCTCGGTGTGAGGGTTGGGCTCTCGGTGTGAGAGTTCGGCTCTCGGTGTGAGGGCTGAGTGCCCGGTGTGAGGGTTGGGCTCTCGGTGCGAGGGTTGGGTGCCCGGTGTGAGGGTTGGGCTCCTGTTGTGAGGATTGGGCTCTCGGTGTGAGGGTTGGGTTCTCGTTCCGAGGGTTGGGTTCCCGGTGTGAGGGTTGGGCTCCTGTTATGAGGGTTGGGCTCTCGGTGTGAGGGTTGGGCTCCCGGTGTGAAGGTTGAGTTTCCAGTGTGAGGGTTGGGCTCTCAGTGTGAGGGTTGGGTTCCCGGTGTGAGGGTTGGGTTCCCGGTGTGAGGGTTGGGTTCCCGGTGTGAAGGTTGGGTTCCCGGTGTGAAGGTTGGGTTCCCGGTGTGAAGGTTGGGTTCCCGGTGTGAGGATTGGGCTCTCAGTGTGAGGGTTGGGTTCCCGGTGTGAGGGTTGGGTTCCCGGTGTGAGGGTTGGGTTCCCGGTGTGAAGGTTGGGTTCCCGGTGTGAGGGTTGGATTCCCGGTGTGAAGGTTGAGTTTCCAGTGTGAGGGTTGGGCTCTCAGTGTGAGGGTTGGGTTCCCGGTGTGAGGGTTGGGTTCCCGGTGTGAGGGTTGGGTTCCCGGTGTGAAGGTTGGGTTCCCGGTGTGAAGGTTGGCTTCCCGGTGTGAAGGTTGGGTTCCCGGTGTGAGGGTTGGCCTCTCAGTGTGAGGGTTGGGCTCCCATTGTGAGGGTTGGGCTCTCGGTTTGAGGGTTGGGTTCCCGGTGTGAGGGTGGGGTTCCCGGTGTGAAGGTTGGGTTCCCGGTGTGAGGGTTGGGCTCTCGGTGTGAGGGTTGACCTCTCAGTGTGAGGGTTGGGATCCCGGTGTGAGGGTTGGG
The DNA here is from genome assembly GCA_037974335.1 of Prionace glauca. Taxonomy (NCBI): domain Eukaryota; kingdom Metazoa; phylum Chordata; class Chondrichthyes; order Carcharhiniformes; family Carcharhinidae; genus Prionace; species Prionace glauca. Next base: position 39,339,848 of record CM075743.1, on the reverse strand, counting down.
TTCCCGGTGTGAGGGTTCGGTTCCCGTTGTGAGGGTTGGGATCTCGGTGTGAGGGTTGGGCTGTCGGTGTGACGGTTGGGCTCTCAGTGTGAGGGTTGGGTTCCCAGTTTGAGGGTTGGGTTCCCGGTGTGAGGGTTGGGTTCCCGGTGTGAGGGTTGGGTTCCCGGTGTGAAGGTTGAGTTTCCAGTGTGAGGGTTGGCCTCTCAGTGTGAGGGTTGGGCTCCCATTGTGAGGGGTGGGTTCCCGGTGTGAGGGTTGGGCTCTCGGTGTGAGGGTTGGGCTCTTGGTGTGAGGGTTGGGTTCCCGGTGTGAAGGTTGGGTTCCCGGTGTGAGAGTTGGGCACTCGGTGTGAGGGTTGGCCTCTCAGTGTGAGGGTTGGGATCCCGGTGTGAGGGTTGGGCTCTCAGTGTGAGGGTTGGGTTCCCAGTGTGAGGGTTGGGTTCCCGGTGTGAGGATTGGGCTCTCGGTGTGAGGGTTGGGCTCTCGGTGTGAGGGTTGGTTTCCCGGTGTGATGGTTGGATTCCTGGTGTGAGGGTTGGGCTCTCAGTGTGAGGGTTGCGTTTCCAGTGTGAGGGTTGGGCTCTCAGTGTGAGGGTTGAATTCCTGGTGTGAGGGTTGCGTTCCCGGTTTGTGGGTTGGGTTCCCGGAATGAAGGTTGGGTTCCCGGTGTGAGGGTTGGGCTCTTGGTGTGAGGGTTGGGCTCTCGGTGTGAGTATTGGGCTCTCGGTGTGAGTATTGGGCTCTCGGTGTGAGGGTTGGAATCCCAGTGTGAGGGTTGGGTGCCCGGTGTGAAGGTTGGGTACGCGGTGTGAGGGTTGGGCTCCCGGTGTGAGGGTTGGATTTCCAGTGTGAGGGTTGGGCTCTCAGTGTGAGGGTTGGGCTCTCAGTGTAAGGGTTGGGTTCCCGGTGTGATGGTTGGGCTCTCAGTGTGAGGGTTGGGCTCTCAGTGTGAGGGTTGGGCTCGTGGTTTGAGGGATTGTCTCCCGTTGTGAGGGTTGGGTTTCCGGTGTGAGGGTTGGGCTCTCGGTGTGAGGGTTGGGCTCTCAGTGTGAGGGTTGGGCTCTCAGTGTGAGGGTTGGGCTCTCGGTGTGAGGGTTGGGCTCTCGGTGTGAGGGTTGGGCTCTCAATGTGAGGGTTGGGCTCTCAGTGTGAAGGTTGGGTTCCCGGTGTGAGGGTTGGGCTCTCGGTGTGAGGGTTGGGCTCTCCCTGTGAGGGTTGGGTTCTCAGTGTGAGGGTTGGGCTCTCGGTGTGAGGGTTGGGCTCCTGTTGTGAGGGTTGGGCTCCCGGTGTGAGGGTTGGGTTCCTGGTGTGAGGGTTGGGCTCTCGGTGTGAGGGTTGGGCTCTCGGTGTGAGGATTGGGTTCCCGGTGTGAGGATTGGGTTCCCGGTTTGAGGTTGGGTTCTCGGTGTGAGGGTTGGGATCTCAGTGTGAGGGTTGGGTTCTCGGAGTGAGGGTTGGGCTCTCGGTGTGAGGGTTGGGTTCCCGGTGTGAAGGTTGGGCTCCCGGAGTGAGGGTTGGGCTCCCGTTGTGAGGGGTGGGTTCCCGGTGTGAGGGTTGGGCTCTCGGTGTGAGGGTTGGGCTCTCGGTGTGAGGGTTGGGCTCTCAGTGTGAGGGTTGGGCTCCCGGTGTGAGGGTTGGGTTCCCGTTGTGAGGGTTGGGCTCTCGGTGTGAGGGTTGGGCTCTCGGTGTGAGGGTTGGGCTCTCAGTGTGAGGGTTGGGCTCTCGGTGTGAGGGTTGGGCTCTCAGTGTGAGGGTTGGGCTCTCGGTGTGAGGGTTGGGCTCTCGGTGTGAGGGTTGGGCTCTCAATGTGAGGGTTGGGCTCTCAGTGTGAAGGTTGGGTTCCCGGTGTGAGGGTTGGGCTCTCGGTGTGAGGGTTGGGCTCTCCCTGTGAGGGTTGGGTTCTCAGTGTGAGGGTTGGGCTCTCGGTGTGAGGGTTGGGCTCCTGTTGTGAGGGTTGGGCTCCCGGTGTGAGGGTTGGGTTCCTGGTGTGAGGGTTGGGCTCTCGGTCTGAGGGTTGGGCTCTCGGTGTGAGGATTGGGTTCCCGGTGTGAGGATTGGGTTCCCGGTTTGATGTTGGGTTCTCGGTGTGAGGGTTGGGCTCTCAGTGTGAGGGTTGGGTTCTCGGAGTGAGGGTTGGGCTCTCGGTGTGAGGGTTGGGTTCCCGGTGTGAAGGTTGGGCTCCCGGAGTGAGGGTTGGGCTCCCGTTGTGAGGGGTGAGTTCCCGGTGTGAGGGTTGGGCTCTCGGTGTGAGGGTTGGGCTCTCGGTGTGAGGGTTGGGCTCTCAGTGTGAGGGTTGGGCTCCCGGTGTGAGGGTTGGGTTCCCGTTGTGAGGGTTGGGCTCTCGGTGTGAGGTTTGGGCTCTCGGTGTGAGGGTTGGGCTCTCAGTGTGAGGGTTGGGCTCTCGGTGTGAGGGTTGGGCTCTCAGTGTGAGGGTTGGGCTCCCGGTGTGAGGGTTGGGTTCCCGTTGTGAGGGTTGGGCTCTCGGTGTGAGGGTTGGGCTCTCGGTGTGAGGGTTGGGCTCTCAGTGTGAGGGTTGGGTTCCCGGTGTGAGGGTTGGGCTCTCGGTGCGAGGGTTGGGCTCCTGTTGTGAGGGTTGGGCTCCTGTTGTGAGGGTTGGGTTCCCGGTGTGAGGGTTGGGTTACTGGTGTGAGGTTTGGGCTCTCAGTGTCAGGGTTGGGTTCCCGGTGTGAGGGTTGGGCTCTCGGTGTGAGGGTTGGGCTCTCGGTGTGAGGGTTGGGTTCCCGGTGTGAGGGTTGGGCTCTCTGTGTGAGGGTTGGGTTACTGGTGTGAAGGCTGGGCTCTCGGTGTGAGGGTTGGGCTCCTGTTGTGAGGGTTGGGTTCCCGCTGTGAGGGTTGGGTTCCCGGTGTGAGGGTTGGGTTACTGGTGTGAGGTTTGGGCTCTCAGTGTCAGGGTTGGGTTCCCGGTGTGAGGGTTGGGCTCTCGGTGTGAGGGTTGGGCTCTCGGTGTGAGGGTTGGGTTCCCGGTGTGAGGGTTGGGCTCTCGGTGTGAGGGTTGGGCTCCTGTTGTGAGGGTTGGGTTCCCGGTGTGAGGGTTGGGTTACTGGTGTGAGGTTTGGGCTCTCAGTGTGAGGGTTGGGTTCTCGGTGTGAAGGTTGGCTTCCCATTGTGAGTGTTGGGCTCTCGGTGTGAGGGTTGGGCTCCCGGTGTGAGGGTTGGATTCCCGGTGTGAGGGTTGGGCTCTCTGTGTGAGGGTTGGGTTACTGGTGTGAAGGCTGGGCTCTCGGTGTGAGGGTTGGGCTCCTGTTGTGAGGGTTGGGTTCCCGGTGTGAGGGTTGGGTTACTGGTGTGAGGTTTGGGCTCCCGGTGTGAGGGTTGGGTTTCCGGTGTGAGGGTTGGGCTCCCGGTGTGAGGGTTGGATTCCCGGTGTGAGGGTTGGATTCCCGGTGTGAGGGTTGGGTTCTCGGTGTGAGGGTTGGGTTCCCGGTGTGAGGGTTGGGCTCTAAGTGTGAGGGTTGGATTCCCGGTGTGAAGGTTGGGTTCCCGGTGTGAGGGTTGGGCTCTCGGTGTGAGGGTTGGGCTCTCGGTGTGAGGGCTGTGCTCTGAGTGTGAGGGTTGGGCTCTCGGTGTGAGGGTTGGGCTCTCATTGTGAGGGTTGGGTTCCGGGTATGAAGGTTGGATTCCCGGTGTGAGGGTTGGATTCCCGGTATGAGGGTTGGGTTCCCGTTGTGAGGGTTGGGCTCTCGGTTTGAGGGTTGGGCTCTCGGTGTGAGGCTTGGGCTCCCGTTGTGAGGATTGGGTTTCCGTTGTGAGGGTTGGGCTCTCGGCGTGAGGGTTGGGCTCCCGGTGTGAGGGTTGGTCTCTCAGTGTGAGGGTTGGGCTCTCGGTGTGAGGGTTGGGCTCTCATTGTGAGGGTTGGGTTCCGGGTATGAAGGTTGGGTTCCCGGTGTGAGGGTTGGGCTCTCGGTGTGAGAGTTGGGTTCCCGGTGTGAAGGTTGGTTTCCCGGTGTTAGGGTTGGGCTCTCGGTGTGAGGGTTGGGTTCCCTTGTGAGGGTTGGGTTCCCGGTGTGATGGTTGGGCTCTCGGTGTGAGGGTTGGGTTCCCGGTGTGAAGGTTGGTTTCCCGGTGTGAGGGTTGGGCTCTCGGTGTGAGGGTTGGGCTCTCAGTGTGAGGGTTCGGTTCCCGGTATGAAGGTTGGGTTCCCGATGTGAGGGTTGGGCTCTCAGTGTGAGGGTTGGGTTCCCGGTGTGAGGGTTGGGCTCTCAGTGTGAGGGTTGTGCTCTTAGTGTGAGGGTTGGCTTCCCGGTGTGAGGGTTGGGCTCCCAGTGGGAAGGTTGGGCTCTCGGTGTGAGGGTTGGGCTCCCGTTGTGAGTGTTGGGTTCCCGGTGTGAGGGTTGGGCTCTCGGTGTGAGGGTTGGGCTCTCGGTGTGCGGGCTGGGCTATTGGTGTGAGGGTTGGGCTCTCAGTGTGAGGGTTGGGCTCTCGGTGTGAGGGTTGGGCTCTCGGTGTGAGGGTTGGGCTCTCGGTGTGAGGGTTGGGCTCCCGGTGTGAGCGTTGGGCTCTCAGTGTGAGGGTTGGGCTCTCGGTGTGAGGGTTGGGCTCTCGGTGTGAAGGTTGGGCTCCGGGTGTGAGGGTTGGGTTCCCGGTGTGAGAGTTGGGGTCTCGGTGTGAGGGTTGGGTTCCCGGTGTGAGGGTTGGGCTCTCGGTGTGAGGGTTGGGCTCTCAGTGTAAGTATTGGGCTCTCGGTGTGAGGGTTGGGTTCCCGGTGTGAGAGTTGGGCTCTCGGTGTGAGGGCTGGTCTCCCGTTGTGAGTGTTGGGCTCTCGGTGTGAGGGATGGGCTCTCGGTATGAGGGTTGGGCTCTCGGTGTGAGGGTTGGGCTCTCAGTGTGAAGGTTGGGCTCTCGGTGTGAGGGTTGGGCTCTCGGTGTGAGGGTTGGGCTCCCGGAGTGAGGGTTGGGTTCCCGGTGTAAGGGTTGGGGTCTCGGTGTGAGTGTTGGGCTCTCGGTGTGAGGGTTGGGCTCCCGGTGTGAGGGTTGGGTTCCCGGTGTGAGAGTTTGGGTCTCGGTGTGAGGGTTGGTTTCCCGGTGTGAGGATTGGGCTCTCGTTGTGAGGGTTGGGCTCTCAGTGTGAGGTTTGGGCTCTCGGTGTGAGGGTTGGGTTCCCGGTGTGAGAGTTGGGTCTCGGTGTGAGGGTTGGGTTCCGGTGTGAGGGTTGGGCTCTCGGTATGAGGGTTGGGTTCCTGGTGTGAGGGTTGGGTTCCCGGTGTGAGGGTTGGGCTCTCGGTGTGAGGGTTGGGTTCCCGGTGTGAGGGTTGGTTTCCCGGTGTGAGCGTTGGGCTCTCGGTGTGAGGGTTGGGCTCTCGGTGTGAGGATTGGGCTCCCGTTGTGAGTGTTGGGATGCCGGTGTGAGGGTTGGGCTCTCAGTGTGAGGGTTGGCTTTCCCGTGTGAGGGTTAGGGTCCCGGTGTGAGGATTGGGCTCCCATTGTGAGTGTTGAGTTCCCGGTGTGAGGGTTGGGCTCTCGGTGTAAGGGTTGGGCTCTCAGTGTGAGGGTTGTCTTCCCGGTGTGAGGGTTGGGCTCTCAGTGTGAGGGTTGTGCTCTTAGTGTGAGGGTTGGCTTCCCGGTATGAGGGTTGGGTTCCCGGTGTGAGGGTTGGGCACTCGGTGTGAGGGTTGGGTTCTCGGTGTGAGGGTTGGGCTCTCGGTGTGAGGGTTGGGCTCTCAGTGTGAGGGTTGTGCTCTTGGTGTGAGGGTTGGGTTCCCGGTGTGAGGGTTGGGCTCTCAGTGTGAGGGTTGGGTTCCCGGTGTGAGGGTTGGGCTCTAGGTGTGAGGGTTGGGTTCCCGGTGTGAGGGTTGGGCTCTCAGTGTGAGGGTTGGGTTCTCGGTGTGAGGGTTGGGCTCTCGGTGTGAGGGTTGGGCTCCCGTTATGAGGGTTGGGCTCTCGGTGTGAGTGTTGGGTTCCCGGGGTGAGGGTTGGGCTCTCGGTGTGAGGGTTGGGCTCTCAGTGTGAGGGTTGGGCTCTCAGTGTGAGGGTTGGGCTCTCGGTGTGAGGGTTGGGTTCCCGGTGTGAGGGTTGGGCTCCCGTTGTGAGTGTTGGGCTCTCGTTGTGAGGGTTGGGTTTCCGGTGTGCGGGTTGGGCTCTCAGTGTGAGTGTTGTGCTCTCGGTGTGAGGGTTGGGATCCGGTGTGAGGGTTGGGCTCTCGGTGTGAGGGTTGGGCTCTCAGTGTGAGAGTTGTCTTCCCGGTGTGAGGGTTGGGCTCTCAGTGTGAGAGTTGTCTTCCCGGTGTGAGGGTTGGGCTCTCAGTGTGAGGATTGTGCTCTTAGTGTGAGGGTTGGCTTCCCGGTATGAGGGTTGGGTTCCCGGTTTGAGGGTTGGGCACTCGGTGTGAGGGTTGGGTTCTCGGTGTGAGGGTTGGGCTCTCGGTGTGAGGGTTGGGTTCTCGGTGTGAGGGTTGAGCTCCCGGTGTGAGGGTTGGGTTCCCGGTGTGAGGGTTGGGCTCTCGGTGTGAGGGTTAGGCTCTCAATGTGAGGGTTGGGTTCCCGGTGTGAGGGTTGGGCGCCAGTTGTGAGGGTTGGGCTCTCGGTGTGAGGGTTGGGCTCTCGTTGTGAGGGTTGGGTTTCCAGTGTGCGGGTTGGGCTCTCAGTGTGAGGGTTGGGCTCTCAGTGTGAGGGGTGGGCTCTCGGTGTGAGGGTTGGGTTCCCGGTGTGAGGGTTGGGCACCCGTTGTGAGGGTTGGGCTCCCGGTGTGAGGGTTGGGCCCTCGGTGTGAGGGTTGGGTTCCGGTGTGAGGGTTGGGCTCTCGGTGTGAGGGTCGGGCTCTCTGCGTAAGGGTTGGGTTCCCGGTGTGAGGGTTGGGCTCTCGGTGTGAGGGTTGGGTTCCCGGTGTGAGGGTTGGGCTCTCAGTGTGAGGGTTGGGTTCCCGTGTGAGGGTTGGGCTCGCTGTGTGAGGGTTGGGCTCTCGGTGTGAGGGTTGGGCTCTCAGTGTGAGGGTTGGGTTCCCGGTGTGAGGGTGGGGCTCTCGGTGTGAGGGTTGGGTGTCCCGTGTGAGGGTTGGGCTCTCTGTGTGAGGGTTGGGTTCCCGGTGTGATGGTTGGGCTCTCGGTGTGAGGGTTGGGTTCCCGGTGTGAGAGTTGGGGTCTCAAGATGTGAGGGTTGGGTTCCCGGTTTCAGGGTTGGGCTCTCGGAGTGAAGGTTGGGTTTCCGGTGTGAGGGTTGGGTTCCCGGTGTGAGGGTTGGGCTCTCGGTGTGAGGGTTGGGCTCTCGGTGTGAGGGTTGGGTTCCCGGTGTGAGGGTTGGGCTCTCGGTGTGAGGGTTGGGTTCCCGGTGTGAGGGTTGGGCTCTCGGTGTGAGGATTGGGCTCTCGTTGTGAGTGTTGGGTTCCCGTATGAGGGTTGGGCTCTCGGTGTGAGGGTTGGGCTCTCGGTGTGAGGGTTGGGCTCTCAGTGTGAGGGTTGGGCTCTCAGTGTGAGGGTTGGGCTCTCGGTGTGAGGGTTGGGCTCTCGGTGTGAGGGTTGGGCTCTCAATGTGAGGGTTGGGCTCTCAGTGTGAAGGTTGGGTTCCCGGTGTGAGGGTTGGGCTCTCGGTGTGAGGGTTGGGCTCTCCCTGTGAGGGTTGGGTTCTCAGTGTGAGGGTTGGGCTCTCGGTGTGAGGGTTGGGCTCCTGTTGTGAGGGTTGGGCTCCCGGTGTGAGGGTTGGGTTCCTGGTGTGAGGGTTGGGCTCTCGGTGTGAGGGTTGGGCTCTCGGTGTGAGGATTGGGTTCCCGGTGTGAGGATTGGGTTCCCGGTTTGAGGTTGGGTTCTCGGTGTGAGGGTTGGGCTCTCAGTGTGAGGGTTGGGTTCTCGGAGTGAGGGTTGGGCTCTCGGTGTGAGGGTTGGGTTCCCGGTGTGAAGGTTGGGCTCCCGGAGTGAGGGTTGGGCTCCCGTTGTGAGGGGTGGGTTCCCGGTGTGAGGGTTGGGCTCTCGGTGTGAGGGTTGGGCTCTCGGTGTGAGGGTTGGGCTCTCAGTGTGAGGGTTGGGCTCTCGGTGTGAGGGTTGGGCTCTCAGTGTGAGGGTTGGGCTCCCGGTGTGAGGGTTGGGTTCCCGTTGTGAGGGTTGGGCTCTCGGTGTGAGGGTTGGGCTCTCGGTGTGAGGGTTGGGCTCTCAGTGTGAGGGTTGGGTTCCCGGTGTGAGGGTTGGGCTCTCGGTGTGAGGGTTGGGCTCTCGGTGTGAGGGTTGGGTTCCCGGTGTGAGGGTTGGGCTCTCTGTGTGAGGGTTGGGTTACTGGTGTGAAGGCTGGGCTCTCGGTGTGAGGGTTGGGCTCCTGTTGTGAGGGTTGGGCTCCTGTTGTGAGGGTTGGGTTCCCGGTGTGAGGGTTGGGTTACTGGTGTGAGGTTTGGGCTCTCGGTGTGAGGGTTGGGCTCTCGGTGTGAGGGTTGGGTTCCCGGTGTGAGGGTTGGGCTCTCTGTGTGAGGGTTGGGTTACTGATGTGAAGGCTGGGCTCTCGGTGTGAGGGTTGGGCTCCTGTTGTGAGGGTTGGGTTCCCGGTGTGAGGGTTGGGTTCCCGGTGTGAGGGTTGGGTTACTGGTGTGAGGTTTGGGCTCTCAGTGTCAGGGTTGGGTTCCCGGTGTGAGGGTTGGGCTCTCGGTGTGAGGGTTGGGCTCTCGGTGTGAGGGTTGGGTTCCCGGTGTGAGGGTTGGGCTCTCGGTGTGAGGGTTGGGCTCCTGTTGTGAGGGTTGGGTTCCCGGTGTGAGGGTTGGGTTACTGGTGTGAGGTTTGGGCTCTCAGTGCGAGGGTTGGGTTCTCGGTGTGAAGGTTGGCTTCCCATTGTGAGTGTTGGGCTCTCGGTGTGAGGGTTGGGCTCTCGGTGTGAGGGTTGGGCTCTCGGTGTGAGGGTTGGGTTCCCGGTGTGAGGGTTGGGCTCTCTGTGTGAGGGTTGGGTTACTGGTGTGAAGGCTGGGCTCTCGGTGTGAGGGTTGGGCTCCTGTTGTGAGGGTTGGGCTCCTGTTGTGAGGGTTGGGTTCCCGGTGTGAGGGTTGGGTTACTGGTGTGAGGTTTGGGCTCTCAGTGTCAGGGTTGGGTTCCCGGTGTGAGGGTTGGGCTCTCGGTGTGAGGGTTGGGCTCTCGGTGTGAGGGTTGGGTTCCCGGTGTGAGGGTTGGGCTCTCTGTGTGAGGGTTGGGTTACTGGTGTGAAGGCTGGGCTCTCGGTGTGAGGGTTGGGCTCCTGTTGTGAGGGTTGGGTTCCCGGTGTGAGGGTTGGGTTCCCGGTGTGAGGGTTGGGTTACTGGTGTGAGGTTTGGGCTCTCAGTGTCAAGGTTGGGTTCCCGGTATGAGGGTTGGGCTCTCGGTGTGAGGGTTGGGCTCTCGGTGTGAGGGTTGGGTTCCCGGTGTGAGGGTTGGGCTCTCGGTGTGAGGGTTGGGCTCCTGTTGTGAGGGTTGGGTTCCCGGTGTGAGGGTTGGGTTACTGGTGTGAGGTTTGGGCTCTCAGTGTGAGGATTGGGTTCTCGGTGTGAAGGTTGGCTTCCCATGTGAGTGTTGGGCTCTCGGTGTGAGGGTTGGGCTCCCGGTGTGAGGGTTGGATTCCCGGTGTGAGGGTTGGGCTCTCTGTGTGAGGGTTGGGTTACTGGTGTGAAGGCTGGGCTCTCGGTGTGAGGGTTGGGCTCCTGTTGTGAGGGTTGGGTTCCCGGTGTGAGGGTTGGGTTACTGGTGTGAGGTTTGGGCTCCCGGTGTGAGGGTTGGGTTTCCGGTGTGAGGGTTGGGCTCCCGGTGTGAGGGTTGGATTCCCGGTGTGAGGGTTGGATTCCCGGTGTGAGGGTTGGGTTCTCGGTGTGAGGGTTGGGTTCCCGGTGTGAGGGTTGGGCTCTACGTGTGAGGGTTGGATTCCCGGTGTGAAGGTTGGGTTCCCGGTGTGAGGGTTGGGCTCTCGGTGTGAGGGTTGGGCTCTCGGTGTGAGGGCTGTGCTCTCAGTGTGAGGGTTGGATTCCCGGTATGAGGGTTGGGTTCCCGTTGTGAGGGTTGGTCTCTCGGTTTGAGGGTTGGGCTCTCGGTGTGAGGCTTGGGCTCCCGTTGTGAGGATTGGGTTTCCGTTGTGAGGGTTGGGCTCTCGGCGTGAGGGTTGGGCTCCCGGTGTGAGGGTTGGTCTCTCAGTGTGAGGGTTGGGCTCTCGGTGTGGGGGTTGGGCTCTCATTGTGAGGGTTGGGTTCCGGGTATGAAGGTTGGGTTCCCGGTGTGAGGGTTGGGCTCTCGGTGTGAGAGTTGGGTTCCCGGTGTGAAGGTTGGTTTCCCGGTGTTAGGGTTGGGCTCTCGGTGTGAGGGTTGGGTTCCCTTGTGAGGGTTGGGTTCCCGGTGTGATGGTTGGGTTCTCGGTGTGAGGGTTGGGTTCCCGGTGTGAAGGTTGGTTTCCCGGTGTGAGGGTTGGGCTCTCGGTGTGAGGGTTGGGCTCTCAGTGTGAGGGTTCGGTTCCCGGTATGAAGGTTGGGTTCCCGGTGTGAGGGTTGGGCTCTCAGTGTGAGGGTTGGGTTCCCGGTGTGAGGGTTGGGCTCTCAGTGTGAGGGTTGTGCTCTTAGTGTGAGGGTTGGCTTCCCGGTGTGAGGGTTGGGCTCCCAGTGGGAAGGTTGGGCTCTCGGTGTGAGGGTTGGACTCCCGTTGTGAGTGTTGGGTTCCCGGTGTGAGGGTTGGGCTCTCGGTGTGAGGGTTGGGCTCTCGGTGTGCGGGCTGGGCTATTGGTGTGAGGGTTGGGCTCTCAGTGTGAGGGTTGGGCTCTCGGTGTGAGGGTTGGGCTCTCGGTGTGAGGGTTGGGCTCCCGTTATGAGGGTTGGGCTCTCGGTGTGAGGGTTGGGCTCCCGTTATGAGGGTTGGGTTCCCGGTGTGAGGGTTGGGTTCCCGGTGTGAGAGTTGGGGTCTCGGTGTGAGGGTTGGGTTCCCGGTGTGAGGGTTGGGCTCTCGGTGTGAGGGTTGGGCTCTCAGTGTAAGTATTGGGCTCTCGGTGTGAGGGTTGGGTTCCCGGTGTGAGAGTTGGGCTCTCGGTGTGAGGGTTGGTCTCCCGTTGTGAGTGTTGGGCTCTCGGTGTGAGGGATGGGCTCTCGGTGTGAGGGTTGGGCTCTCGGTGTGAGGGTTGGGCTCTCAGTGTGAAGGTTGGGCTCTCGGTGTGAGGGTTGGGCTCTCGGTGTGAGGGTTGGGCTCCCGGAGTGAGGGTTGGGTTCCCGGTGTAAGGGTTGGGCTCTCGGTGTGAGTGTTGGACTCTCGGTGTGAGGGTTGGGCTCCCGGTGTGAGGGTTGGGTTCCCGGTGTGAGAGTTGGGGTCTCGGTGTGAGGGTTGGTTTCCCGGTGTGAGGATTGGGCTCTCGTTGTGAGGGTTGGGCTCTCAGTGTGAGGTTTGGGCTCTCGGTGTGAGGGTTGGGTTCCCGGTGTGAGAGTTGGGTCTCGGTGTGAGGGTTGGGTTCCGGTGTGAGGGTTGGGCTCTCGGTATGAGGGTTGGGTTCCCGCTGTGAGGGTTGGGTTCCCGGTGTGAGGGTTGGGCTCTCGGTGTGAGGGTTGGGTTCCCGGTGTGAGGGTTGGTTTCCCGGTGTGAGGGTTGGCTTTCCCGTGTGAGGGTTAGGTTCCCGGTGTGAGGATTGGGCTCCCATTGTGAGTGTTGAGTTCCCGGTGTGAGGGTTGGGCTCTCGGTGTAAGGGTTGGGCTCTCAGTGTGAGGGTTGTCTTCCCGGTGTGAGGGTTGGGCTCTCAGTGTGAGGGTTGTGCTCTTAGTGTGAGGGTTGGCTTCCCGGTATGAGGGTTGGGTTCCCGGTGTGAGGGTTGGGCACTCGGTGTGAGGGTTGGGTTCTCGGTGTGAGGGTTGGGCTCTCGGTGTGAGGGTTGGGCTCTCAGTGTGAGGGTTGTGCTCTTGGTGTGAGGGTTGGGTTCCCGGTGTGAGGGTTGGGCTCTCAGTGTGAGGGTTGGGTTCCCGGTGTGAGGGTTGGGCTCTCGGTGTGAGGGTTGGGTTCCCGGTGTGAGGGTTGGGCTCTCAGTGTGAGGGTTGGGTTCTCGGTGTGAGGGTTGGGCTCTCGGTGTGAGGGTTGGGCTCCCGTTATGAGGGTTGGGCTCTCGGTGTGAGGGTTGGGCTCCCGTTATGAGGGTTGGGTTCCCGGTGTGAGGGTTGGGCTCTCGGTGTGAGGGTTGGGTTCCCGGTGTGAGGGTTGGGCTCTCAGTGTGAGGGTTGGGTTCTCGGTGTGAGGGTTGGGCTCTCAGTGTGAGGGTTGGGCTCTCAGTGTGAGGGTTGGGCTCTCAGTGTGAGGGTTGGGCTCTCAGTGTGAGGGTTGGGTTCCCGGTGTGAGGGTTGGGCTCTCGGTGTGAGGGTTGGGCTCTCAGTGTGAGGG